>OY821518.1:69104989-69712489 GCA_963682025.1 Cordilura impudica | reverse complement strand
TACTATATATCTTTGAGAGGTTATTTTCAGTTTTGTGTGTCATTCTTATGTTTTCACTCCTATATACTCTCGATTTTTCAAATCTTTCAGATATATCAGGTACGTAAATCAATGATTTGAAAATTTTTGGTTCTTCATTTATTGTGGTGCCCTTATTGTTGTCCTTTTTATAATCTCGGATAAGTATATTAGTGAGTTTATGTGGGAAATTATTGTCAAGTAGAATATTGATTTTAATTTTGTTATTTTTATGGAATTCCAAGTCACTCATGTTCAATACCCGTCTTATTAAGTTATTGGCCGTATTGCTTATAATCCTCTTTGGATGCTTTGAGAAGAAATTAATTATTCTGCCTGACGACGACGGTTTTTGATACCAATCCATTTTTAATATGTTATTTTCTCTAATTACCAGAGTGTCCAAGTATGGTAATTTTTTTTTTTATATATGTTGTTTTATATCTTTTAATATTTAATGATGTTATAAATACTTATACATTTTATTGTTCTAATAATTTATATTTGTAGACAATCCCTGAAGATGATATTCAAAGAATATCGAAATATTGGATTTAATAAATAACTTTTGTCAAAATCAGACCTCGAGCTCAAATATTTAATTTCTTATTTTAATTTATTTTATTTTATTTTATTTTATTTTATTTTATTTTTTTTATTTTATTTTATTTTATTTCATTTTTTGTTATTTTATTTTAATTTATTTTTATTTTGTTTTATTTTATTTTATTTTATTTTATTTTATTTTATTTTATTTTTTTTATTTTATTTTATCTAATTTTTTGTTTTTTATTTTAATTTTATTTTATTTTATATTCTTTTATTTTATTTTATTTTATTTTATTTTATTTTTTTTTTATTATTATTTTATTTTATATTTTTATTTATTTTATTTTATTTTATTTTATTTTATATTAATTTATTTTTGTTTTATTTTATAAAATAATGTGAAAATTCTGTTTTTATATAAATGTTTTTGTATATATTTTTCAAATAGATACCCTGCAGATAGTAAACAATGTTTACCGAAATATTGGGGAAAAAAATTAAATAATTAAATTAAAGGACAAAATGACCTCAAGCCGAATCAGAAAATAAATTTAATTTTATTTTATTTTGTTTAATTTTATTTTATTTTAATTAAAATTATTTATTATTTTATTTTATTTTATTTTATTTTATTTTATTTGATTTTAGAGGGTTTATTTTATTTTATTTCATTTTATTTTTGTTTTATCTTATTTTATTTATTTTATTTTATTTTATTTTATTTTAATTCATTTTGTTTTATTCTGTTTTGTTTTACTTTATTTTGTTTTATTTTATTTTATTTTTTTTTATTTTAGTTTACTTTACTTTACTTTATTTTATTTAATTTAACTTAATTTAATTTTATTTTATTTTTTTTATTTTTTTTTATTTTATTTTATTTCATTTTATTTTATTTTATTTTATTTAATTTTATTTTACTTTATTTTATTTTATTTTATTTTATTTTATTTTATTTTATTTTATTTTATTTTATTTTATTTTATTTTATTTTATTTTATTTTATTTTATTCTATTTTATTTTATTTTATTTAACTTAATTTAATTTTATTTTATTTTACTTTATTTTATTTTATTTTATTTTATTTTATTTTATTTTACTTTATTTTCTTTTATTTTATTTTATTTTATTTTATTTTATTTTATTTTATTTTATTTTATTTTATTTTATTATACTTTACTTTACTTTATTTTATTTTATTTTATTTTATTTTATTTTATTTTATTTTGTTTTGGTTTATTTTATTTTATTTAATTTTATTTTATTTCAATTTATTTTATTCTATTTTATTTTACTTTATTTTGCTTTATTTTATTTTTATTTTATTTTATTTTATTTTATTTTATTTTATTTTATTTTATTTTATTTTATTTTATTTTATTTTATTTTATTTTATTTTATTTTATTTTATTTTATTATTTTATTTTACTTTAGTTTATTTTATTTTATTTTATTTTATTTTATTTTATTTTATTTTATTTTATTTTATTCTATTTTATTTTATTTTATATTATTTTATTTTATTTTATTTTATTTTATTTTAATACATTTCATTTTATTATATTTTAATTTATTTTTCTTTATTTTATTTTTTATTTTATTTTACTTTATTTTATTTTATTTTATTTTATTTTATTTTATTTTATTTTATTTTATTTTAATTTATTTTTGTTTAATTGTTTTTTTTTAAGTGTTAAATAACCACACAGAGTTGGCAACTCTGGAACTATTACATAGCTTAAATTTAGTCTTATTTTTCAAAAAATACAAAAAACGCAAGTGATATTTTGAAAAATTGCAAGATATGATCATATGAGTTAATTAAGTCTGCCACAAAAAAAAAACACGATTTGTTTTTTTTTTTCTTTTGATGCTTATCGTAACCATAAATAAAAATATTTTAAGATTTTCGTGAATTCCATAATACGAAAAGAACATATTATGCCATATATCAAAAGCTTGACCACCGCCATAATTGTTCTTGTTTTATGAAAATATCAATGCTGCTACAAAGTGGTGATATCGAACTTAGTTTCTAATATGTTGCCAATACAATTGAAAGCGATACTAAATAAAGCACGTGCTAAATTTTGAGAAACATAAAAAAAACCAAATAAAATTTATTACTATTTTTAAGTTCAATTGACTGTTTTTTATTTTGCTTACAATATATATATTTAATTTTTTTTTTTATTTAAGAAATACTCGTACATATAAAATATATGTAACATTATTATTGATATTATCAACACATAGATGGTGGTCCAGGAACTTGAAGTGCATGCAAATTCATGATATAGATAAAGAATAAGCCAACAAAAAAAAACTTATCTTAAACATTAGGATGGCATTAAAAGGTCAGATTTTAAAATTTAGTCAGACGTTTTAAATGTCATGTTACAGCTATGGTCATACGTCGCTACATTGAAATATTAATTGGTTTTGAAAAAACCATAATTTAACATTTAAATGGCGATATTGAGTTGGACGGAAAACTAAATTTAAGCAATTTAAACGTGTCAGTAATATTAAAAGCTTACAAAGGGACTTCCAGAATATGAATAGAAAGTCCGTCTTTCCCTTCCTCATAAACCCTTATTCTGCAGGGTTGTCTCGCCATCAGGGACTTGCTGACCTCCTCTGCCATTTGTAGTGCCTCGTGTACTATGTTGATTGCAACTCAATTTCTACCCGCTTATAGCATCACATTCACAATATTCTCGACAGTCACGCTCTCGCTTATGTAGAGTCCCAGTTAAGCTCTTTGGTCGTTAGACCGTGGGCACATGAATACTATGTGTTCCTCATTTTCAACGCAATCGGGACATTGTGGGCACCTATGTGAACTTTCGTGCCCAAATCGATACACATAGCTCCCGTAACCTCTGATTTATCCACTGATGTTTGGGATCAATCTAAGTGTCCACCGACCTTTCGGAGAGTTTTCCCATTTTTGCTATTTTTCCATTAAATTATTTGCAGCCATACATATGGTCCGTTCCGGGATGGCCGGAGTTTCTCTCCTTGCATCGTTTATCTCCGATAGCTCCTTTGCTACTTTATCTATTGAAATGATCTCAGCTACAAAGCTGGCAGCCTCCAACGATATCCAGAATACATTATTAAAACTGCTTCTTCTGAAGATGGGCACCATGTCCTTCTTGGTTGTCTTTTCGAGAGCTTTCCTCCATACTGGTGATCCGTAAAGCAGGATCGAATTCGTCACCCGAGAGAATAATAGTCTCCGACTCCGTCGATGTCAGAGGCATCATCTAAGTCAAAGCATTTTCGACACCAGTTGCCTCTCTGCACGCATAGTCCATAGTCGTCGATCATGATCCAAAGATATTTAGAAGACTTCGATGAGATTATTTCGATTTGAAGCCGTAGGGTTTCTCATCCTTTTTTCTCCCTTGTTAGAGCAGCTGCGGTCTTGTGTTCCACCAGTTCCAGGTTCATTGACTATAACTGCACTTTTGTCGTCCGAATGGCTTCATTTTCATACAGTTGGACTTCTTCTAGATGTCTCGCTTCTATTACTACTGCGATGTTATCTGCAAAGCCAACAATTGTCGTTTCCTCCGGAACTTCCTCCCTTCACACATGATGTTCCACAATAAGGGTCCTAGAACCGAGTCTTGTGGAGCTACTGCCGTAGCGACATACGACTTTGTACCCCTGTCAGTTTCGTAAGATACTTTCCTATCTGAGAGTAAGGCCTTGATAATTTGTATCCCCAACGACGATATGATATGCTTCCAGCCCGCAGAGTTGAAAGCATTTTTATATCTGAAGTAATGACGGTACTATATTTCCTGTTAGCGCCTTTGCCTTAAATTGCCCTCATGGCTATACTCATTACATAGCTGATGGCGTTGCTTGTTGATTTCGCCTTTCGGAAACCATACTGCGATATACCTCCGACTTCCTCGATGATTGTTAGGAATCTATTGTATATAATCCTCCCCATACACTTGCCTTTTGTTTCCAAGAGGCATAAAGGCCTATACGACTGAGGTTATTTCAGTGTTTCACTTTGGGATCAGGATAAGTTTATGTCTCTTCCAGCTATTATGTAATATACCTTCTCCCAGACTTTTGTTGAATAACTTAGCGAATGTCTGTGGCCTCGTTCTGAAAAAAAAACTATAGTGCAACATTGGGGATGCTGTCTAATCTCGGAGCTCTGCTAACCCCAATCCGTGAGCAAAGAGTCAGAATTTCCTCCTCCGTCACCTCAATTATCCGTGGGGATGACGTGTTATTCCAGCAATCGTCGTGTACTGCTTTCCTTCTGGGAATAGACATAACCACACGGTATGTGTTCCTCCAGGGATTCACGTCGGCTCCTAGTAGTTCTTCCTTACCTGGCGGTTGGCCTCTCTCCTGGACATGAGAACCGGCCTTTCACCAATAATTCTAGTTTTTCTTTGACTCTTTCTTTTCCTTGGCATGGAAACATCACATGCCATATTCAGAGCCTCCCCGATTTTGTCTGCCAATGAAACCATTGCATATGCATACATTTTGAATTTAAGCTCCTGTCAGCCAGGCCTGAAAGTTATTGGAATTACAAAAAAATTATGCCTTATGTAGATTATGATGTAATTATGATTATGTAATTATGATTATGTAGATGTCGATCAAATTTGGTTTATAAGTATTAAATACATCGATTAATTACTACTCCCAAAAAAATCGCTACAGGAGCATTTTTAGTCTATTTAGTCAATTAAAAAAAATGTTGCAGATTTTCGGCAAATTTTGTTTATACTTATATATTTTTGCGAAAATAAATTGACTTTTCTAAATTTATTTATTTATTTACTAACTATATAATAATAAATTAATGTATAATTAGTGGCTTTTGAGCATTAGCTAATAAGGCCATCAGCCCAACTTTTCTAAACAAGACCATGATCCTTGAACTTTTTCATTTCTGCAGGAAACAAACTCATAATAATGCCACTCAAATTTGGTTTTGTTTATTTTCTATATCCTACTAACTGTATCTAAGACCTTGTCTCTAGACTTATGGGAAAGAGTATCGTATGGTCGTTATAGACTAGCTATTATTTTCTTATATGTGGTCCTTAAATTATTTTTAATGCGTATTTTATATAACTGCGTACACAGCTATTATTTTTCTGCTCCTGATTCCATTTAAAAGGTCTTTAAAATTTTTAAGAATATAGATATTTCAAAATTTATTCTTTATCAATTACCCCTGCTGTCTGATGAACATATGGGGAGTTTATGCTGCCTTATTTCGTTTTATTTTTTTTATTTTATTTCAAAAAGAAAATATGGGAAAATGTGCTTTCAAATTTCCATTCTTGAATATCCCTGAAGATTAAAAAAAATTGTAATAATATATGTTGAATACTATAATATGCAGTTAAGAATATTGATATTAAACACATATAGTTTTATGAGCTTAGTGGTAACAATCGTTCTAATTTTTTCCCATAAAATATTTATAAAGCATCATGTTACTAAAATAAAAGTTTCTTTGCACCCATAAAATAAATTATAAATACTTAAAACTAAAGACTGTGTGTAGTAAAAATGCGCACACACTTTATTTTTTATTTCCTGCTCTTGTTTCATTTTAAAGAACTCCAAAGTTTACAGGTGCAAAGAAAATCTGATCTTCAAATTTCAAGTGGGATGTAGTATTCAATATCTGTGGAATGTGATGTAATTTGCATTTTATAGTGGGACCTAAACAGAATTTAAAAAAAAAATCTTGTACATTTTGGATACTTATATGTAATTTCAGCCCCCCTTTTTAAATCAAGATCATGATGAAAATGTTGATATTTAGTCTATCACTGCAACGGTGTTAAAAGTAAGCAATGCATTTATATTATTATAATATTATTATCATAAAATCACTTAAAAATGTTATCACCACAATGGTTTCAAATTAAGGAACACAAATTTTAGTTCTTTTTTCCAATTCTAAAATTTACATTGTACCCGACCTCCTTGAAATGAGGATTTCATTTTAGATTTTTTTTTTTAGATTTTTTTTTTTAAAGAAATTGGCCTTATTGTTATACAAAACATTCCCCATTTTAATTATTACAATTTTGCAAGCGTTTCGACTAATTTCCTAAGCATTTTTACATTCTTATTGGGGAGAATTTAGGAGCATGAATTTCTAAAGCGTAAATTGCTTCTTTTGGCATCGAAAATGGCCGATGACCCATTATACCAAGACACTGACGATCAGTTACTTCCAAGTGCGCTAACAACTTTAGTGTTTTTATCGACTGCTCTTTCTTTCCTTTTAGAAAGAGCGCCTTTCGATACGGCACTCAATTTCAATGCAAAAGAGTGAGATCGAAAAGTCTTAACAACGTTGTTCTTCTTACCTTTTTGTAAGCATTTTTTATTTATTTTTTTTTTATTGAGTTTGAATAGTCTTTGAATAATTTGTTATTGGTTTGATTTAAATGAGCTATGAAATAAAAGTACGTGTCAAAATTATTAAATATTTTCAACAAAACCCTTAAAAAGTTGGACAAAGAATCAAAGGTCTGCCGTCAAATTGTTTACAATGTTATTGGGACCTGTCAGGAGAGTTTGACCATTGATAGGAAACCTGGTTTGTGAATAAAAAAACGGTCCATATGATATTTGTAAGCCAAAGAAGAAGAAAGCATATGGAAAAGAGCTCCCAACACATCCGGGAGAAAAGCAGTCTGGTCAGCTTAGTGCTCGGACTATTTGTTACGAAAAGTTAAAGCCAATGCAGGTCAGAAAACATACAAATTCTAAAATGTTCCAGACAAGAGCACTGCAAAAAATGTTGAGGCCAAAAACAGATCACGCAAATCGAAGTCATGATACATAAAAAAAATTACCTTGCTGCTCATTGAAGGACGAAACGAACATATATAGCGGTAGATTTTTTTCAGCTCTCGGGTCAAGACTTTTATGTTGTTAATGCTCGAAGAAATGTCGAAGACAAGCTTAGAACCCAAAACCACACGAAATTTTCACAAAAAGATTTCCTGGTATGGCAAGGAATAAGCAGTTTTGACAAAAGAAGCAAGTATTTTGTTACAACGGGCGTTATAAATTCCGAAATTTATATTAAGACTTTCATAAGCCAAAACAACTTGTCCACGTATTTTCGGCCCAATTTGGTAAGAACGCTCTTTAGTGATATAAGAACAATAACGTAGATTTTGTATGAATTGAGGGAAGTCCGCCTAACTGTCCCAGCTTAGGTCAGTGGAGAGACATAGGTTTTTTGTGAAAAGGGAGGCAGATTTTAAGCGAAGATATACTACTATTCCAGACAGAAACCACCAGAAAACTTTTCTGGATTTCCGAAAAATGTCCATAAGCTTATAAATAGTGATTATAACTAAAAACATTATTTTTTTAGCTTTAGTATTATTTAAATTAAAAACTAATCTAACCCACAAAAACAAAGTTTTTATTAGAACTCCTTCTTTCCTTATGCATATGAGTTTTGAATCTCTCCATGACTGTGCGTGACTTTGTGTGACTATCTTAAAATTAATCTTTGGTCACAACAAGTCTATGGACCAAAGTTCATATTGATTGGATGAGGGGAAATGGGGCTCAAATCACTTCGTGACTGTACGTGACTATGCGTGACTGTGTGTGACTATCTTAAAATTAATCTTTAACCACAGCATGTTTATAGAAAAAATTTCAGATCGATCTGATGAGTGGAAGTGAGGTTTTAATCTTTCCGTGACTATGTGTGACTATGTCAAAGTTAATCTTTTTTTACATCAAGTCTATCGACTAAGTTTCAGATCGATCCGACGATGGTAAATGACATTTCGATCACTCCGTGACTGTGCGTGACTATGTCGAAGTTAATATTTCTTTACAGCAAGTATATCGACCAAGCTTCAGATTGATTGGATGAGGGGAAATCCGTTTTAAATCTCTCCGTGACTGTGCGTGACTTTGCGTGATCATGCGTGGCTGTGCGTGACTTAGTCAAAGTTAATCTTTCTTTCACAGCAAGTGTATGGACCAAGTTTAAGATCGATCGGATGAGGGGAAATGACATTTAGATCACTCCGTGACTGTGCGTGACTATGCGTGACTGTGCGTGACTTCCTCAAAATTAATCCGTAGTCACAAAAAAACTATGAGCCAAGTTTCAGATCAATTGGATAAGGGGGAATGGGGTTGCCCCACGACAGACAGACAGAAAGCATGAGTTAAAAGAGTCTTAAAATAATCAAAGCTCTAGGTTCCATGATTTGCTTATTAATACAATTCATTGATATTAAGCTTTTTTCGATCTCACTCTTTATATGCTCGTTAATGCAATATCGGTAGGTTGGTATGTCTTAAAATAAGAATAAATAATATTTCTTCTTAGCAAGGTCCCTGAATTTATTCTTCACTATGTACAAATGAAATGTTAAACACTTATTTGTAATGGTGTAATAATAAGACAGTGTAAAAGCCATTTTTGGGGTAAAATTACTAGGCCAGTACAATAAAACCTTCAAAAAGTTTGGCGTTCTCAGGCCAAACTATTTTATGACCTTTTATATTTTTCAGCTATAACTCAAGATCCGTCGACGACTTCTCTATTAATACTTTAGCAAAAAGCTTCAGCAAATCAAGCCAGACTATCCTTAACCAACGAAATCTTTAAACAATTTTAGTTTTTATCCTTTTAATCAATTTTTTCAATAACATAACACATTTAGGGCGTATGATTATTATTTTTTAGTAGAGTAGGAGAGTTGCAACGTATGGGTGATATCTTTTGTATTAAATGAAACATACATCAGTATTTATTTTTCTACTAGCAGAGCCCAGCACTCGAAATTCGAGTGCAAATTCTAGGAAATTTTATTTTTTCATTAAATTTGTTTCTTTCAATGTTTTTTAAATTATATATATATATATATATATATATATATATATATATATATATATATATAAAAATTAGTGAGTATTGAAATAAAATTCAATAAATTGTGTATTTTTAAATAAAATTCATTAAATAATTCCATTATAAATATTTGTAGAATACACAGAAGTTATACGTAGGGGAAGAGGTTGGGTTGTGGCCATAGTTAGGTTTTCGGCTTATAACTTTTCACCAAATGCAAATTATTCGGAGAACTGGGTATCTATGGAAAGCTAGAGACCTTGGCTAACTGCTGGTGAAGGAACTAAATCAATTTCGTCATATGGAAATTTTTTTTTTCAAAATTTTGTGAAGTGGCCATTTTTGGGGCAAAATTTTTTTTGGTTGGGTTGTGGCCACCCTTGGAAAATCTGGTAAAAATAGGAAAATATGAAGAAAAACCACTACGAATATAGAAAATCTTAAAGTTTATTTATTTTCAAAGCCTTCATTGGCATTATTATTGAGAAAAACTTGAAACTAAATAAAAAATAATAATGATAAATAAATGGCATTATTCGTCTTCCGACTCACAATTTTCCCATTTGAAGCAGCTGGCTCGTGTGCCAGCACACTTCAAATGAACGGGCCGATCGCATCCGAAACAATTGATGGAGTTATTATTGCTTATATGTGCTATATTGCTTACTGGGTAGTTATTTTGACATCTACGACGATATTTCACCATTAAAAAAAAAAAAAAGGGTGGCCACAACCCAACCAATTTTAGTGGCCACAACCCAATTTTGCAGCCATCTTGAGATGTGGCGAAAATTTTTTTTAGTGTCAACATATTGGTTGCAATCGATACTCACAAAGTATAATAAATTTACTGAATAAAAATGCATTGCACTCACATTTTTGATTGATTCACTTCGATTTCTAACTCTTTTGAAAAGGGGTAAATTTGTATTATTGGTCTTTTTCAAGCACAGAAAAATAAATTTGTTCCCAACACAAAGCAGACGCGTCTGCCCGTTCCGGTACTCGGTACAAAAAGAACGTGCTGCCATGACACACAAATGACTTTTGCAAGAAAAACACATATGCTTTAGGTCAAAAGATACGCTGGGGTGGCCACCGAACCATGGCCACAACCCAAACTCTTCCCCTATATATATGGGTTTGTTAATAAATAATTTTAGTAGAGCCTAAAGGTCTGCTAATCAATTTTAGCCATCGCAGGGCTTTTGATAGTTAATAAACACACACACAGCATAGTATAGTTTTTTATTTGAAGCTTAAGTATGTATCTTATGTATATGTTAGTGACAACTTTAAATGATTATTACTCCAAAAAAATGTACCAGATGGTATACATCTGTAAAGGTGGTGCACATCTGCAAAGAAATACCTTTCAACTGGTATACTTTTTGTCAAAATTGGTTGATACCTAAAAGCGAAGAAGGGATCATTATTAATTGCCTTGCCTATTAATTTAATATACTATTTTTTACATGGATATATTAATAAAAATTATTTACTTAAGCCTTAGCTACAATTTTCATTACGAATGAAATGAGAAATCAGTAACGATTCCTGAGTTGAAAAACTAAGCAAACAAACATCAAAATAAGGGTCATAAAAAAAATCATGTGAGTCCGATCAAAACACTTTTTTATGCTACTTTTTGAAAATCAAACAGCAGAAAGCATCTTCTATGTATCACTTATAGCAATCAACCGGTTAATTTTTAATTTTTGATTTTTTATTTTTCAATTTTCATTTTTCGTTTTTCGTTTTTCATTTCTCATTTTTTATTTTTAATTTTTTATTTTTTCATTTTTCGTTTTTCATTTTTCATTTTCCATTTTTTATTTTTAAATTTTTATTTTTTAGTTTTATTTTTTCATTTTTCGTTTTTCATTTTTCATTTTCCATTTTTTATTTTTCAGTTTTCATCTTTTATTTTAAATTTTTCATTTTTCGTTTTTAATTTTTCATTCTCCATTTTTTATTTTTTATTTTTCATTTTTAATTTTTCGTTTTTCATTTTACATTTTTAATTTTTCATTTTTCATTTTTTATTTTTCATTTTTCAATTTTCAATTTGCATTTTCCATTTTTATTTTTCAATTTTCATTTTTCATTTTTCAGTTTCCATTTTTTATTTTTAAATTTTTATTTTTTTAGTTTTAATTTTTCGTTTTTCGATTTTCATTTTTCATTTTTTATTTTTTAATTTTTTTTCATTTTTTATTTTTCATTTTTCGTTTTTCAATTTTCATTTTTCATTTCTTATTTTTAATTTTACATTTTACATTTCACATTTTTAATTTTTTTTTTTTTTTTATATTTTTCATTTTCATTTTTCATTTGTTATTTTTCATTTTTTATTTAAAATTTTTAATTTTTAATTTTTAATTTTTAATTTTTAATTTTTAATTTTTAATTTTTAATTTTTAATTTTTAATTTTTAATTTTTAATTTTTAATTTTTAATTTTTAATTTTTAATTTTTAATTTTTAATTTTTAATTTTTAATTTTTAATTTTTAATTTTTAATTTTTAATTTTTAATTTTTAATTTTTAATTTTTAATTTTTAATTTTTAATTTTTAATTTTTAATTTTTAATTTTTAATTTTTAATTTTTAATTTTTAATTTTTAATTTTTAATTTTTAATTTTTAATTTTTAATTTTTAATTTTTAATTTTTAATTTTTAATTTTTAATTTTTAATTTTTAATTTTTAATTTTTAATTTTTAATTTTTAATTTTTAATTTTTAATTTTTAATTTTTAATTTTTAATTTTTAATTTTTAATTTTTAATTTTTAATTTTTAATTTTTAATTTTTAATTTTTAATTTTTAATTTTTAATTTTTAATTTTTAATTTTTAATTTTTAATTTTTAATTTTTAATTTTTAATTTTTAATTTTTAATTTTTAATTTATAATTTTTAATTTTTAATTTTTAATTTTTAATTTTTAATTTTAAATTTTTAATTTTTATTTTTAATTTTTAATTTTTAATTTTTAATTTTTTAATTTTTTGTTTTTCATTTTTCTTTTTCAAACAGGTTATTACATATCATAATTTTTTCACCAATACAATCATAAGTCACACCGATTTTGTCTTACGGCTCACATGTACGCTCACATGTTACGCTATTTTTGAAATTTACCCCCTGCGCGTATAGATGTTTACACATCAAAAAGTTTGGCCTGAGAACGTTGCACGTATTGGAGGCATTACTATACTGACCAAGTACTTCCACCCTGACTTGGAATATCTCACCCCCAGACAATGACCCCGAAAATGTTCCACAGTGTAATAAAATTTTAAAATAAATGCCACCCTATTTTATATTTGAAAATCCAAATAACTGTATGTGGCGCTTTGTGGCGCAATTTGTAATTAATTTATAGACCCAGCAAGTGACCATAATGATTCAGCTATAATTTTTTCGTTTTATATTTTTTTTTTGTTGTCTTCTAACTTCAGACTCTTAAGGAGTGGATTTTTTGTTTTCATATCAAAACTGTCTATACATAAAGATATATAACTATTCCGTGTTTTTATTTTTTCTATTTCTGGCTATTCACCGTGTTTTATGTATCTATTAAAGATTAAAAGGTGTGTGGTTTAGAATTGTTTCGAGAGATGTTATCAGTTTGCTACAATTGGAAACAAGAAATTGTTTATTTGGTAAAAAAAAAAAAGTAGGTACTTTTTGCATTGACGTACTATTGTGAGTAAGTACACTAAGTGGAAATTGTACGAGTGCATATAAATTTAATGTCATGTTGTAAATGTTTAATCGTTTTGAATCGGCAATTAAAAGGAATTTTAAACTGTTAATTAAGCAATAATTTTTTATACAACCATTTTGAGATTGCCAAAGTGATTGGCCAATTGGACGGCAATAAAAAAAAATAAATGAACCTGTTCCACAACCGCCAGTAATAAGGCAAAGTCATATTTATTTAAAACATTTTATGGAATAAATATGGAAAATGATGAAAGGTGTGGGTGACAAAGTTAATATATAAGGAAAAGTAATATTTTTTTTAACAGATATTTAATAAAAATCTAAAAAAAAAACGTTATAAAATTAAAATTTATTCATATAAACATTCATTGTTAACGGTTTATTATGAAAACTTGAAACATAAAGTTTGTTTTTTAAGTCGTTTGATTTGCAGTGAATAAAACTAATGGGAAAAAAAATACATAAATTGAAATAGTAATTTTAAAAATGTATGTCTTTCAAGCTCTATAGCTCTAATATCCGCTAATATTTTCATAAACACCCGCCTTTCCTTTAGACTAAATAAGAAATATTTAGTTGCATGATGTTCAATGAGAAACCCTTTATTGTGTGCGGCCGGCTATAATAAAAACCGCAAACGACGGAAACACAAGTGCATCACTGCAAAAGAAACAACATGCAATATTTATGATTATGAAGAAAACTTTAGTCGTTCAATATTGCACACATGCAACAACATTTTACAATATGGTATATGAATTTATGTTGTAAACTATTAGCTGTCGATAATTTTTATATGAACTTAATGATCATAATGCAACATGACATGTTATATTGCAAAGCAAAATCTTAAACAAAACAAATAATAATCAACAGCAACTAGTTATGAGTTCATTACAATGAACACTGGCCAAAAATAGAAAACTACAGCAACAACAATAAATGTTGTATCGTTACAACAACAAACAACAACAAATTGACAACATCACTATTAACGAAGTCAATTTGAACATTTTTTTGAACAATATTCACATACTTAGTATGTGTTGGATGTTGTTGGTGGCTGATGCACTATGGGACAAAAAAAAATAATTAAGCAAAAGTCAAAGTTTTATTTTTTTATTTTTAGTAGTAAGCAGTCTGTACGAGTTTTTAACTGGCGATTCTTTTAAGCAACTTCCCATTTGTCTGTTCGGCATTTTGAAAAGTCTCGATCACATTATGTTCATGTTTGTGGTTTTAATTTCAGATCTTTATTTAATATATCAATGAAACACTAATATTTAACTTATTAAATCCGGCCAGTACCAGAAAAAATGTAATGTTTCCACATAAATTCGAAATAACATCTGCAGTCTCTCTCCTTCTTATTCTTATTTTCCACCTGTGTAACCAGTACACCAATTGAAAAACATGTAGTTGTAAAGGGTTTTTCAATAAGAGCACTATAAAAGTTTTTTTAAATAAAGCAAAAACGGTTTCGGATATCAATGAAATTCTTTATTCTTGTGAAAGAACGTTCGATGCCATTATGTATGGAAATCGATCTCTTTTGCATGGCCACCACGGGCACGCTTGCAGAAGCCCAGACGCTGAACCCATTTTTCGACGGTTTTCAAACATAAATCGGCCGATACTGCTGCAATTTCACGTTCGATATTCGTACGAAGTTCATCAATCGTCGCTGGCTTGTTGGCATAGACCATAAACTTGACGTAGCCCCACAGGAAATAGTCCAATGGCGTCAAATCGCACTACCAAGGCGGCCAATCGACTGGACCATTTCGTGAGATAACACGTTCTCCAAACTTGGTTTCCAATAAATTGATTGTGACATTCGCTTTGTGGCTTGTGGCGCCGTCTTGCTGGAACCACATGTCCTCCAAGTCCATATCATCCAACTGGGGCCAAAAATATTCGATTATCATTGAACGGTAGCGATTCCCATTCACAGTAACGTGCCGGTCTTGATCATCACGGAAGAAGTACGGCCCAATGACGCCGCCGGCCCATAAACTGCACCAAACCGTAATTTTTTCGGGATGCAATGATGACTCATGGAGTACGTGTGGATTGCTGTCTGACCAATAACGCATATTTTGTTTATTGACGAAGCTATTCAGCCAGAAATGAGCCTCATCGCTGAAGATGATTTTTCGATGAAAATCCGAATCATTTTCAAGTTGTTGCTGAGCCCAATTCACGAACATACGATGCTTCTGGTGGTCAAGCGGCTTCAGTTCTTCCGTCAATTTGATCTTGTAAGGATGTAGGCCAAGATCTTTTTGCAAAATTCGCCACAACGACGTCACAGAGATGCCCAACGCTTGAGAACGACGTGTGAGAGACACATTTGGGCTTTCTTCAACTGAAGCCGCAGCGGCAGCAATATTCTCGACACTACGGGCACTTTATTGTCTCACTGGCACGGGAACATTTTGTACTGTGCCTGTGGATTCAAATTTTTCCACTGGACGTTGAGGCCACTGACTCCGAATTTCGGTAGTAAATTTTAATAATTTCGACTCGTTGTTGGCTCGTATATCTTTCCATCATGAAATGGCAAACCTTACTGAAGAGAAATGTCGAAATGTCTTTCTACTTTTGTAGCGTTGAGGGGTCCTTATGAATGCTCGAAATTGCCGTGTCATCTGCAAAGGTTGAAGTAGACGTGTTTTCATTAGTTGGCATTTCCGCTGTATAAAGAATGTATAAGAATACTGCCTTGTGACACACCAGCTTTTATATCCTGAGGGAGGCTTAAAAAGTTGCTCTCCTTTATTGAGAATTTCCTATTAGCTTTCCATTCGTTTATGAACGTTTGGGCGCAGCAACGTTTTAATTTGATAGACTAGACCCTCGTGCCAACCCTTATCGAAAGCTTGCGAAACTTCAGTAAAGAGAGCAGAGCAGTACTTTTTTTCTTCAAAGGCTTTTCTTATAGCGCTTACTAACCTATGGACTTGCTCAATGGTGCTGTGTTTTCGCCTAAATCCGAATTTGTGCTGGGATGGCGTTGTTTTGATCTACATCTACAGTATTTATTATTTATTTATTATTTACTAGCATTTTCTCGAACAATTTTGACAGATTTGACAATAAACTGATTTTCCTGTACGTATGACCTTTGTGTAATCTTTACCTGGCTTGTGTATCATGGTAACGAGCGAAACCTTCCATTCTGAGGGATAATATTCAAGGCGTAATATAGCGTTATATATATAAAGAATTATTCTCAATGCTATTCTGTGTAAATCCAAAAGAATTTTATTACTGATCGATGCCCAACGCTTTTTTAGGGTTAAGATCAGAAATGGCCTTTTCAACCTCTCTAATCTCAAATCGAAGTGATAATCTAATGTGCTGGTTTATTACTGGTGTTAACTGATTTAAGATTTTTTGTAGCTAGCCATAACGAGAGTATCTGTTTAATTTATCATGTCTCTGGGTTTCAAGCAACTTTCTTAAATTGGATGTACATGCTTTTAATTGTTGCTTAAGTTGAGGAGATCTGTACAGTTGCCACTCTCTTCGAATTCTTTTTTTAAGCCGCTCGACATCTACCGAACAAGTTCTATACTGTCCTCTGTGTAGGATGGGGGGTTTCGCAGCAAGTTGAGAAGATATTTTGAGGTTTTGTTCAAAGTTAGCAATAGCCAGGTCAACATCATGTGGTGTTTTTAGTGGTAACCTATCCGTACAATGGGTACTGAGAAACTTTCTATACTTTAACTAATCTATAATAATTGTTACCATTCGGGGTCACAATTTCTCGGGGGATTAGAAATAGTAACAATAACTGGTGTGTGATCTGATGAAAGTTCCAAGGAGGATTTCTTATTTAAAAGTTCTCTCGCAATGTTCTTCGTTACTCCAAAATCGATTAGACGGGAATATTTTCTCATCTGTCGGACAGTATGTTGGTTCTCCGCTTGAAATAACATCCAAGCCCATATTAGAAATTGTGCCAAACAAAACACGGCCTTTCGGGGAGATTAAACGTGACCACCAGAATGTATGCTTGGCATTGTAATTGCCAGCAGCAATAAAACGAGGGCCAAGTGATTCAAAACAACTTTTGCCTTGACTTTCCGTTATAGAAAATCTTGGTAGAGAATATGTTGATGAGATAACTAAAATGTTATCAAATTCCTCAAAGCAGATTGTAGTAGCTTGAAGATAATCTTCACAATGATCATACATTGGATGATGCCTCAGTCGAGATTTAATAAGAATGGCAGAGCTACCACATGCTCTGCCTCTTGGATCTTTTGTATCATATAAAATATATTCATGCAATGAGAATTGACTCCTAGAAGTCAAATAAGTTTCAGAGACAAGCAATATATCAATTTGCTTGTCTTTTTGGTAATAGTCGAGTTCTTCTTTATTTTGGCTTATTGTAACATAACTTTTTTTAATATTTTCTTCTCGCACAAAACCAGGCGTTTACTTTTATAGTATAAAGGAAATTTTAATTTAGAATTTCTGAAGTCAAAATCTGTGTCAAACCTTAAAAACTCAACAATAACTGGAAATGAACACGTAACCAAAAACATTTTCTATTATTTTGTGCAACTCCCAAAGCGGAATATGAATTCTTATTCTCGGGAATTTTTTGAAGGTCGCTGAATCAATTTTATGCAAAAAATGAGGATACGAAACATAATTTTTTTTTCTTTTTTTTGGCCAGAATAGTACTAGTCTACTAAAGAAAGCTGTCCGCGATACAAATTTTTACCTTTAGGTGAATTTTGATGTTATTCAAATTAAAAAATTGACAGCAATTATTAAATGCAACCAAGCAAAATCGTTATTTTCATATGCTCTTACTCCGATCGAAAAACCGTTCCTTCACAAATAGAAAAAAACAGAAACAACAAGCAAAGAAACATGTGTGTGTATGTATCGCTGATACATCGCTCAGAACAACCCGACCTGATGTATATATGGCGGCAGTAATTTAAAAAAAAAGCACTTTGGTGAAAAGTGGAAACCTTACAGACATTTGCTTTAAGTTTCTAGGCACGTTGTTTACTATTTTTTTCAAACGTGGAAAAAATTGGTCACCGTTCAATACTTTCATTTGAAAGGTCTCAGTCCAACCAATATTAAAGCCGGTACGGCTTAAACTCTGTGGGAGTCTGCTCCTTCGTTTATGACTATAAAATGTTGAGTGGTGGAGTTTTAAGAACGCTGTATGAGCTGGCAACATGAACACCAGGTTAAGAAAATCTACCAACTGGTATTGGATGATCGTCGGCAGAAGGTTCAATACATCACATATTAACCAAAAATGTTGTCCGCAAGATGGGTACCGCGTTTCATCATAATAGAACATAACACCGTCATGAAGATGTTTCAATATAGTGTTTAATGATGTTTCAACGCTATAAGTCATAGTTTTTGATACATTTCGTAACCATGGCTGAAACGTGGGTCCACCATTTCACATCTGAGAAAGAGGATAGTCAAAACGGTGAACTGAAATGGTAGAATCATGTCCAAAGAAGGCTACGATAGATCCATCTTCAGGCAAGGTTATGACGTCTATTTTTTGGGGTGCGCGCGAGAAATTTTTTTGTTATCTTCTAAAAATAAAAACAATCAACGGCGAGAATTATGCTAGCTTATTTAAGTGATGAAATTAAGAAAAAAAAAAAGGCCACATCTGGCGGAAAACCAAAACATGTACCAGTTCACACATCTACCATTGTGATGGCCAAAATCTATGAATTAAAGTTCAAATTGCTCCATTTCTATTTCAAAACTTAAAGAAATGACTCAGTGGTATAAGAAATGACAACAATGAAGAGCTTGAGTATGCGGTTGATGGCTATTTTAAGTAAACAGACATTTCTTACAATAAACATTTCTTACAATAACAGGGTCATAACGCTGGGAGGAGACTATATTGAGAAATAAAGAAAATTTTCCCAAATTTGTTGTGATTTCTTCATCAGGTCGGGTTGTTCTTGGACCTTGGACATGCACATGTTCTGTTACGCACAAAATTGTTTCACTACTGTTATTTTTTTAATGAAGTTTCTTCGGAGTATATTTACATTTTCGTGAGTCATTGCTCGGCTGTTAGGCTTAGAGGCTTCAAATTCAACCTGCTCGAAATAATGACAAACAATATTATCTGCACAATAATGTGGAGGTTATAAAAATGTTTTTAACCCATTGCACCGCACCATGAGGTTTGCTGTAAAATAGCAAATGTCATGCTGGGTGTCAAATGAAATGTATTTCAATAACCTATCAACGCATTTAAATTTACTTCCATATTTCTTGAGGAATTGAGAATTGAAATTGAAAAATACCTAGTTTTATTTTTACCGCGGATAATTTTTATTACCAGGCTATCACTCTTCAGAAGCGATTTGACAGGTTTTTCGAAAACGATACAACAGAATAAAAACGAAAACAATTTATATTTCACAACCGACGTAAAAAAAATCTCAGAAAATTCACAAAAATCGTTGGGGTTATAATAAGTCATATTCACTTTTAAAAGTTTCAAAAATATAAAAAAGTTTTAGAGTCTCTGTCGACTAATAAATTTTTTTATTTCTTTTAAAGGAACACATATACTTCAGCCTTTTATATCGTTGAAATGTACAATATGAGTTAAACATATTTAGTCACATGTATGTAACAAGTAAGCAAGTTCAAGTTATTCTAGGTCGACTATACCATATCCGATAACTAGAATTTTGTAAGTCTTAGGTGCAACCACAAATATAAAATGGAGATTGTCAGAAAATATGTTAGAGTTCCTATCGAATATGAACTTTTTTATGGTAGTTAATTTAAAAAATGGCCCGTGCTCCAGTTTTAACCCCTTTTGTCTAAGCCTTTGCTCCGATTAGAGAGTTTCGTAACTTCATATAATCTTAATTCAATTTTTTACCCTTTATGTTAAGTGACATTTTGATATTCCTAACTCCAAGTTTACGGTTATATCAAAGTATTCTGGAGATAGTTTGAGATTTTTTACGTGTTTTTTTTTTTCATTTTTCAGACATCAGAAAGCTCAAAAATCAACAATACATTTCAGCTAAATTAACGGAAAGCGAGATAGATATAGTTAGGATAGTAGATAGATTTTTTAAAGTAAGACAATACACCATAACAGCTGTCCCGAAGATGTTATCAAAAATGATTGTTTTCAATGTGCATCTGTCAGTCTGAATCCAAGAATCAAATTTGACCTCCTCTATATATTCTCGATCTAAAGAGTTGATTAAATTTTCTTTGATGAATGTGGTTTTCGGGTAATTGGTGCATTCACCTAAGTGGCAAGAAGTTGTTGCATTAGGACACATAGTCAAATTAAGGCAATCGCGGTAATCGCGTAAATCTTCTGCCGAATCATCTCGTCGTTCGTAAATTAGTGTGTTCTATATGCTTTTTGTTAAAGTTTAGTTGCTAAAGTTTAGTTGCTAATTAAAAAAAACTGAACCGATAAAATTGTTGCGACCTTCCTACCAAGGAAAGTCATATAGTTTGTGGTTTTTTCGTGGGCTCGTGGACATGGATAATCAGTGTGCGATCAAAAGAATTACTAGAGAATTACTCCAAGGTGAAATGATCTCGCCATTATTATGACTTCTAGTTATTAATTCAGTTCTTGTCAGATGCAACAATGAAGGAATTAAAATTGTTGTTAACGCGGACGACGTAGTGCCTCTGGCATAGGGTATGTTCTCGGACATGATAAGTGATATCAGCTGCTCTGGGTACTTTCAATAACTGTGTTATTAGTATTGCTGTAGGAGTGACTTCTAGCAATACAGAAATGATACTTTTTACTACGAAAGCCCAGCCAAGCTTCTGACTTCAGTGGCTGAACGGCTGCGAAATTACTTTATCTGACAATAGTAAATTCCTCGGAATCATCATGGACTCTATACTCTCATGGAAACTGAACAGAGAGTTAAAAAAGCAACGGTAGCTTTCTACAGTTGTAACCAGCTGTACACCGTGCAGCAGTTAGAATGCATTGGATTAATCTCGGAAGCTCTCAATGCCTTACTTCATATTATTCATATTGACATACACACATGCACATTAGGTATGGGATAACAGGGTTTGGACGACCCCCTAATTTTGTGAGGTGTGGAAACTGCAATTTCATAAAATTTTAAAGTTTTTGTGGGAGCAACCTTAAGAAATGGAGATAGGGGGAAGATATTCTCGGAAAATATATCGGAGAGCCAAAATTAAGAGGGGTCGGTCCTACATTTTAACACCCATAGGAGTGACCAACTAGGTACTCGATGAGAATACACTTGCCCTCGCCCTACCCCTACCCCCATTTTTTGCAGTTTTTCCGAACAATATGGAGTTCATGTGCCGATATCGAAATGTCGATTACTATCCCATACCTAATGGATATGCTGGGCTTCTAAATCAGTTACCACATAATGTAAGACTATAGTCGGACTATTTTACATCAAACTGGATTTCAAAAGATCGTGCCAGATCCATAAAGGACTGGGATTGTGTTGATCTAATGGCAGAGTACGACAATCGCATCTTCATAATTGCTCAAAGATGATTTTTCGTATTGGTGCAGGTATCTTTTCTTGTGATCACAATATACAACTTTCTTCTAGATTAACGGATGATGCTAATGTCTTTTAGGCGGATTCAAACGATTATAGTCCATAGTCCATATCTCTCAACTCTTATCTTCCATTCTGGTATGACAGTACAAGAAAGAACTATTAAAGCAAAGCCCCCTTTCCGTGATTACTCTTGTATGGGTTCGCGGCCATAGAAATTTTTAACGTAATAACCGGGCAGACAAACTGGCATTAATAGGTTCTGCTTTTAATACTTCTTCCACGGTATAATTCGCAACTCAACTGGGAACCATTATGGAAGGAAACTTCGTGCACTTCCTACGAGCAGCGGATAGTAAGTGAAAGAATATTGACACATGAAGGACTGCAAGACAGACGTCACCTAACTGTAACAAAAGCTGGACTAAATCTCTCTCAGTGGAAGTATTAGGAGCATATCAAGGTTTACGGCGAAGTTTATGGTTCATTTGCTAATTGTTGAACACACAGGAAAACTCGGAATACAGCACAACAATCAAGACAAGACAGCATCTTCTCTGTAACGTAAGCTGGACTAAGTCTCTCTCAGTGGAAGTATTAGGAGCATATCAAGGATTACGGTCAAGTTTATGCTTCATTGGCTAATTGTTGAACACACAGGAAAACTCGGAATACAGCGCAACAATCAAGACAAGACAGCATCTTCTCTGTAACCTAAGCTGGACTAAATCTCTCTCAGTGGAATTATTAGGAGCATATCAAGGATTGCGGTCAAGCTTATGGTTCTTTGGCTAATTGTTGAACACACAGGAAAACTCGGAATACAGCACAACAATCAAGACAAGACAGCATCTTTTCTGTAACTTAAGCTGGACTAAATCTCTCTCAGTGGAAGTATTAGGAACATATCAAGAATTACGGCCAAGTTTATGGATCATTGGCTAATCGTTGAACACACAGAAAAACTCGGACTTCAGCACAACTTCAAGACAAGACAGCATCTCTTCTGTGGTGTAAAGCTTTGGGTAGTATTAGGTTCAGATCACTAGGCAGGAACATACTGGACAACCTATCTAAGATATTAAACTTAGAGCTGTCTTATGTTATTCCACTATCTTAATAGCACAGGTTGGATCTAGCGCTTTTGCGATATTCCTTTCAAGAGGTGTGGTTCTTCAAAATGTAGTCAGTTGACTCTACCCATTGATTTCACAGACGTTGAACTTTTACATAAACAAACCCACCATGATTTATTTCGGCGTTTCAGTGACGAAATCATGAAAATGAAGACACTTAGGTAAAATGCTGGGTCTGTTGCGTCATACATCCGCAATAAGTTAAACTTCGAACAGCTTCATTGCTCGGCTTATTAGTCCCTAAGTCAAACCATCTTTCTATCCTTACAAAATTGGCAACAAGGAATAGCAGGAGTCTACGGTTTATAGTGTTTATGAGAAGCCCAACTCCTCTTACTATAAACAGGATATTGAAAATTGTATGCAAAAGAATAAGATATTTTTCCGAAATTTTAAGTTCTCTTCAATTAGATTTAGTGCCCAAAATCTGTGAGTTGTTAATTTAGAACGAAATTAATTTATGATTAGATTTTTGTTTTTTGCCCATAGTTAAAAGGTGGTGTTGGCGACTTTGGCGGCGCTTTAACAACTTTTAAATATTTTTTTTATTTTTTTTTTTTAGAGCACGGCACAATAAACTAAACAAAACAAAACAAAAAAAGTTCCTTGCAAGTGTTTCTTCATCTAATGCATACACCTATTGTATTGTGTGTCGTTTAGTTGTTATTGCTGTTGTGGTTGTTGCAATATGAAAAGTTATAGACCCACTTGTTACCTCGTTTCGTTGCACATATCATCTAATTGACAGAGCGGGCGGTCGTCGTCCATTTTCCTCAAATCTGAGTTGAGTGGAGCCTTCAAAGTGTTGTTGTTGCCACATTTTCGTTACTTCAAAAGCTTGAAAACCGCCTTGATTTTCTATAAGCCAAACGGTTTTGTTAAACTATTTTTTGCACTTTACTCTCTAATGTTGATTATTGTTGTGCTGTTGTTGTTGTTGTTGTTGATTTATGCTATGCCGCATGGCAAGCTACGCATCACATCCCACATGTATTAACTTTCCGGTATTTGTATTTTTTTTTTTCGTTTTTGGAGTCAGGAAAAATAATCCAACAACTAGTTAATGTTTCTAATGCGTATTTACTCGGTGCACTATTAACATTTTTTGTGAGTGTATATTGCTATAGCCTATACTTTTGCAACCACACAACTCTGCATGTTGTTGTCATTTGGTTTAATTTGATTTTATTTTTTTTTTCGCTTTTCCTTCTATAATGATGTCTTATGATGTTTAGTTGTTGCTGTTGTCTTTTCTTTTCTGGTGCCAATGCGCCTGATTTGCCACAATTTATTATAGAAGACATTTGGCTCCATATGACATCCATGGTTAGCAGTATGTACTGTCATACCGTTCCAAGAAGTTGCAAATATTAGTTATAAGAAGAAAAATAAAATAACAACAAAATCTCTGCTTTCATTACTTGTTATTTTTATGAACCCACAAGTTGTTTTTCTTTCTTCCCGGCTGTTTGTTATATTTATTTATATATATTTTTTTTCTCGATTATGTAGGTTTATATTTAGTTTGATTTACAATAATTTTTGTGATTTTTTGCCACAGTAGGCATCACACTCACGCATATTTTCCTTTAACAACAAAACATTTTTTCTATGTGCCACAATGTTCATTCATCAATTATTGGAGAGCACAGTGACTTTCAAGGTAGAAAATGTTTGATCATTGATTCATTCGTGTATCACAATAACTCAACTTACATTATTCATACAAATGTTCTTTTGTCTGGAACGAAAAGTGTTAGCTGGTCTTACCCATATCATATTGTCATATCGAGTCTACTTGTTCTAAAGATCAAGAATATATATATTTTATGGGATCCAAATTTTTTCTTCTCTTTACTCCAAGTGGAAATGAAATAGAACTTACAAATTTCCTTCATGTGATATCCAATTTGTGTATGGTTTCTTTGGATCAAATGTATGTAAAATATGCACAAAAAACAAGAAATCGGCCATTTTTTTTTACCTTTTTTAGCTTCTAAATATGAGATTGGCGAGCTAAAAAAAAGCATAGGATATTCCAAAAAACACTCTTTTTTCAAAAGTTTCTTGAATGCTTGGAACATTTTAAAAAAATTATTGTGTAAAGGTTTTTTGTCGTGTATTTTATGAATTGTATATTTACATAAGGTTTATGAAAATTTTGGGAACCCCAAAAATTTAATAGATTTTGTTTTTTAACTAATCATTCATTCTCATAAAACACTGTTTAAAAATCCACTAAATCCATCGATAAATCGTTAATTTCATTTGTAGTAATTTCTGGTACGTTTTTCTTTTATTATTATTTCAACCTCCTCTTATTAGCTGCTTAAACAACAAGAGTGACGGTTTTTTTTTTCCAATAAGCCTGTAACCTGATACCCATAACTTTTTCTTAGCCTGCAAGACATCATTCCATCTTTTTGTTTGGTTGGGTTTTTTTTTGTTGTCTTTCAACAATCGGCAAAATTTATAAAGAAGAAGAAAAATTCATATAAGATCTATGAAATGAACCGAGTGCATTGGAAAAACAAATCAGATTTAAAACTTTTAATAGTTTGTACAAAAGTTTAAGAAATTTTTTTTCAGTTGACTTTATTTGGCAAGCATTAAAAGAAAATAGATAATTAATATCTTAAATACTAATTACAAAAATATAATTATTAATTTAAAAATATTTATGTGTAAGTTACACCTGGATGGAATTGACGAACAGCTGAAGAAAAATGCTAAGAATAATAAGAAGTGCATGCAGGGTCTGATAGCACATATCATTGCTTTGAAAAAAATCGCTAAAGGAATTTTCGAGATATAGAGATTTGACCGATTTTTCACGAATGGAATAGAATAGAATTTTTTTAATTTTGTTTTGTTATTGTTTCTATTTTTTTACATATATTTTTATTTGTTCTTTTTTTTTTTATCAAAAAAAGTTGGGCTTGAAAAAAAAAGAAAGATTAAAAATAAAAAAAAAAATGTTCGAGCGGTTTTCGAGTCACGGCCTTTTTCTTAACTTCTATTATTTTGTTAGTTTCAAAAGGGCGGAAGCGGCCTAACGGTCGTTGCACCCCCCATACAACGTTAATATTTAAGGTCATATATCTGGAGAACTGTAGTTTCTAAAGCCTTGAGACTTTGTGTGAGTTCGTTAGTTATTAATGTAAATAGTCGGACAAAAATGTGTGGGATTAGGCTAGTGGGAGTGTTACCCCCATACAAGGAAAGTATTTAATATCATATAACTGGAGTACTATAACAGAAAAGGTCTTAGGAGTTTGCCTGCGTTCAAGAGTCATTAATGTGAGAATTGCCCAAAAATGGACGGAATCGGACCACTGGGCGTGGAATCTCCTACACCAAAAATATACAGTCTTGAAACTTTTGAAAAGAATATTAATTATTTATTTGAATAGTCGTGGAAAACATGGGCGGAATCACCAAATCAAAAATCGAAAATCGCGAATAACTGAAATCGCCAAAATCAAAAATCGCCAAAAGCGAAAATCGTGAATAACAAAAATCTCCAAATCAAAAATCGAAAAAAACAAAACCCTCTGAAGCCAAAAAAACGTTAAAATCAAAAATCGCCAAAATGAAAAATCGCTAAGAACAAAATCACGAAAATCAAAAATAGCAAAAAATCAAAAATAGTCAAGATCAAAAATCGCCAAAACTGAAAATCGCGAATAAACAAAAATCAGAAAAATCAGAAATCGTCTAAATCAAAAATTGCCAAAAACGAAAATCGCGAATAACAGATGTTGCAACAAAACACATGCCAAAATCGAAAATCGCCAAAACCAAAAATCGCTTAACATAAATCGCCATAAGCAGAAAATATCGAAAATCAAAAATCGCAAAAAACAATAATCGCCAAAGTCAAAAAACGCCAAAATTAAAAATCGCCAAAATCGAAAGTTGCAAAACCGAAAAGCGACAATATCAACAAATAAGAAAATTATAGTCGGTCTAGACCGACTATACGATACCCTATACCATGCGTTTGGAGACCCTATCTCTTAGGCACAACTAACTGGATATAGAAAGTAAGCATAAACAAAATTTGAGTGGGATTTTTATTAATTTTTTGGGCTGCAGATATGATATATGGGGACTAGGTCCAAAAATGGAACGGTCCTGATTATGTTTGGTAAAGTCTCTTGTATTTTGCAAAAATATATACAAACAAAATATGAGAAGAATCAGTGCAATAAATTTGTTTTTTGATAGATTTAAGTGAAGATCGGGAAGCAGCTCTATATGGGGCCTATGACTAAGAGTTGTCCCATAGGGACCATTTTTCGACTACTCATTAATGGATGTAATAAATGCATACAAACCCAATTTAAGTAAGATCTATATGACAATTTGGATCTTATGGCAATTTATGTCGATTTCATAGGGGTCATTTGTATGGGGGCTAGGTCTGAACATGGACCGATTCTCACCAATTTCAATTCATCCTACGGCCGATAAAAGCTTAAATAACAAATTTCACTAAAATTTATTCATATTTGCGACCTGCAGTTTGATTACAAGCTTAACATGGACACACAGACGGACGGACGGACATCGTTAAATCGAATCAGATAGTGATTCTGATTCGATCGGTATAATAAAAGATGGGTCTAGGTCAAATGTTTTTGGTAGTTACAAACAGCAGCACAAACTCATTATACCCAAACTACATTGTGGTATAGGGTATAAAAATGGCAAAAACTTTCTACAAAATGTTTTCCCAGCTATATATTTCATTAGGATGGGTGTAGCGAGGTGCATCGGGTTACAGTTAGTAATAAATAAAAATGATAAATAAATTATACATCATAAATTTAATTATATTAAATATGTAGCAGATTGTATTTACAAACAGCGCTTTTCAATATTTCCGCATAACGAGCATCATCAGTTGTTCGTTTAAGTCTGATCCATGTTATCTTGCAGTCTGAGTGCACAGAGTCAGATGCCTGTTCACTCCACGGTCCCAAACTGGAATTGTTTTTAGAACAAAATTCAAGTGCGTGATAAGTACATGCACAACTATAATAGTGAAAGACTACAAATTTTATTTGACTCCTGAACTTCTTAATGTAAGTAGTCGACATAGAAGTGGGAGGGATCATACAAAGGAGTGTGGCACCTTCCATATAAATTTTAAGTAATTTTAGTTATTATTTTTATTTCTTCTAAATTTACATATAAAATGATTTAGGAAAAAAAACACAACAAGCATATTATAAATAATAATAATTAACTAGCAGATTCCAGCCCTCGAAATTCGAGCGCAAATTCTAGTAAATTTTATTTTTTCATTAAATAAAGACCCTAAAAGTATGCTACTCAATTATAGCTAATTCACAAATCAACACAAAAAAAAAACTAATTTTTATTACAAACACATTAACAAATTTAATAAACACACACATAGCCTTGTATAGCTGTATGTATGTGTTAGTAGCAACTTTAAATGCAATTTACTCAAAATAAAGGAAAAAATTTAAAAATCTGTAAATCTGTAAATCGGCTAAAAAGAAATACCTTTAAAACAATATATGCTTGGTCAAAATCGGGATAAAACGGTAGAACCAAACATCAGTCACAAGAAATCGAATAGCTTATTAATATTATAGATCTAACCCATAAAAACAAAGTTTTTATTAAAACTCTTTCTTTCCTTATGCATATGAGTTTTGAATCTCTCCGTGACTGCGCGTGACTGTGTATGACTATCTTAAGATTAATCTTTGGCCACAACAAGTCTATGAACAAAGTTTCAGATCGATCGGAAGAGGGGAAGTGAGGTTTTAGTCTCTCCGTGACTCTACGTGACTGTCCGTGACTGCTCGTGACTATGTCGAGTAAAGTTAATCTTTTTTTCACAGCAAGTATTTGGACCAAGTTTCAGATCGATCGGATCAGGGGAAATGAAATTTAGATCACTCCGTGACTGTGCGTGACTGTGCGTGACTACCCCAAAATTACCTATAGTCACAGCAATACTAAGCAAAAGTTAATCTTTTTTTTCACAGCAACTATATGGACCAAGTTTCAGATCGATCGGGAATGGGGGATGAGGGGGAATGAGGTTGCCAGACAGAGAGTATGAGTTAAAAGAAAGAGTTCAAATAATCTAACCCATAAAAACAGTTCTTTTTAAAACTCTTTCTTTCCTTATGCATATGAGTTTTGTAAATTTCCGTGACTGTGCGCGACTGTGCATGACTATGTCAAAGTTATTTTTTTTCCATAACAAGTCTATCCACCAAGTTTTAGATCGATCGGGTAAGGGGAAACGGGTTTTAAATCACTCCGTGACTGTTTGTGACTATCCGTGACTGTGCGTAACTTGGCGAAACTAAAATTTCTTTACAGCAAGTATATTGATAAAGTTTCAGAATGATTGCGTGACTATGCGTGACTCAGTTAAAGTCAATCTTTTTTTTCACAGCAAGTGTATGGACCAAGTTTCAGATCTATACGATGAGAGGAAAGGACATTTAGATCACTCCGTGACTATGCGTGACTACCCCAAAACTAATCTGTAGTCACAACAAGACTATTGGCCAAGTTTTAGATCAATTGGATAAGGGGAATCGGGTTGACCCACGACTGACAGACAGAGAGACAGAGAGTATGAGTCAAAAGAAAGAGTTTTAAATGAATACTACCTAACAAAAAACATTAATATAAAAAAACAATTAAAACCAAGTAAGAAATTATAGTCGGTCTCGACCAATTATACGATACCCTATACGATGGCTTAGGGAACCTATCTCTTCGGTCCAACTAATGTGATATAGAAAATAAGCATAAATCGAATTTGAGTGGCATTGTTATTCATTTTTTGGCTGCGGATATGAAAAGGTTCATATCGGGAGCTATATTTATATGGGGACTAGGTCGAAATATGGACCGATCCTGACCATATTTGGTAATGTCACTTATATTTTGAAAAAATGTAAACAAACCAAATTTGACAAAAATCTGTGCAATATTTTTGTTTTTTAATAGATTTAGGTGAAGATCGGGAAGCAGCTCTATATGGGGCATATTACTAAGAATTGTCCTATAGGGATTATGATTCACGGATATAATAAACACATACAAACCCAATTTGACTGAGATCTATATGATAATTTTGATCTTATGGCAATTATTGAAATCGACAATTTCATAGGGGTCATTCATATGGGGAATAGGTCTGAACATGAACCGAATTTCAGCAATTTCAATAGCGTTCATCGTATGGCCGGGAAAAGCTTATATATTACATTACATTCGTAATGAAGGTGTTGTAAACTTTCTCATATCAAAGCCAGGAACTGTATTTGTGAAAAGTCTGTCAACACAGGCCAATCGGCATACAGCTCAGTATTTATCACATGAAATTATTAAAATCATGAAGGAATACGGTGAACAAAAGTTTTTTGTGTTAATTGGTGACAATGCTGCAAATATGTTGTGCCTATGGGTTGTGTAGCGCATAGTCTTCATTTAATATGTCAGGAATTTTAAAATGCGATACCTTACAGAAGAATTACTCATATGTTGTAAATATAATCAGAACAATTAAAAACAACCAAGTTCTAACAGCAACTTTAGCTAAAATTGTGAAAGAAAAAGGAATCGGTGAACAATTAAAACTGCCAGCCAAAACAAGGTGGGGAAGTTACTTCTATTCAATGCAGAGTCTAATAAAAACTAAAGCATCCCTTCAGGTCTTAGCAGTTCATGAACAAATTAATTTACAAGCCGATATAAAATCGCAGTTACTTAGCGAAATCTTTTGGGAGCAATTAAATTTAAGCTCAATCATATTTGGTTGCATTACAGAATGGATTTGTAAGCTCGAATCAAATGAATTTAATATACACAGGGTATATTTCGCGTTTAATGAAATTAAAAGTAAGCTTGAATTAGAGTTTGCTTCAACTATGATACTGAATGATGCCGAAAAAATTATGCTATCAACCATATTCAATACACGATTTAAAAAAATCATAAAACCGATACATTTAGCTGCGAATTTGCTAGATCCTACGGCACAAGGAATTGATCTTGATCCGATGCATTGGAATTCATTCACACAATGTCACAGGCACTAAACATAAATGTAATGGCAGATTTTGCTAATTACAAGGCCAGAAATGATTTCTGGGCAAAAACTTTTGTCTGGAGCTGTTTGGATCAAATTTCTCCAGTAACTTAAGCAAATAAGCTGTTCGAATTTTAACAGCTCCCTGTACTTCAGCTGCTACTGAACGTTCCTTTAGCACCCACAGCTTCATTCACTCAAAAAAAGGAACCGTTTAACAATACAAAGAGCAGGAAAAATAACATATATATCGTGCAACTGTAACTTGCTTTTTAAAAATAGTTTCCCACCCTCAGCAGAAAGCACGCACTCCACTCAATTTGAAAATACCATGAATTCTTCACTAGAAGGTACTCAAGACGATATCCCTTCAATTTCAACAGGAATCACGCACTCTACTCGATATGAGTTTTTATCGGATACGGACAGCGACAGCGATTACGATTAAATTTAAAAATTATTTCATTTGTTATTAAAAAATCTAATTCATACTAAAAAATTGAATTCTTTTAATTTACTTATTTATATTTAATTTTTCTTTATTCTGATTTGTATCCACATTTTGGGTAAATACCCACGTGCTTGGGTAAATACCTGGGTATTTACATTTAAATACCCAATTTACCATTTGGGTATTTACCCTTGTCCCATCACTAGTCACGAGATATGAATCAAAATGCGAAAAAAAACTTTTGAAAAACCAAAATTTTCAAAGTATTTTTATTTTTCTTCATATTGTTGTAGTCATTGTAGATACGTATGTGACAGTGGTTGGTATGAAAAAAATTTTTTGGTCGAATTATGAAGTGTGTGTGTGTCGGATTATTGTGACACTGGATCTAAAACTTTAGTGCGCAAAATTTGAGCCAAATCGGACAATGCTTTCTGGACGCGCATTGAGTTCAAAGTTCAAATATTAATTTGTATGTAAAAATTATCAAAAAAAATAAAATCATTTTTCATTTTAATTATTGCGCTTCAATTATATTAGATAACAAACTATAATCTCTAGTAAAACAACAAAATCTATTATCCATTGAAAAACAGCCAAGTTATATTAAGTTCCCCAGGCAATAAATGCGCCGCAGACCACTTGATTAAAATAATCGAGCTCACATTTTTAAAGACATTGAAATAATTTACAACAACAATATTTTTGCATTCTCCTGATCCCAAAATGATCTTATGTAAAGCACTTTACATCTTGTCTATTGCTATGCCGTTCTAAATTTTTAGCACTATTTCAAAATCTCCAATTTAACTTTTTCAAAAATTTTGTTCCAGAAATTTTCCTAAATCAAGGATTGGACTTTAAGATCTTATTAACAAAATATATCTGATTAAAAATGCCAAATATTGTAGGTATCCTGTTCTTAGTTTGGCGAAGGCAGCGTTTGTATTTTAGCGGATTTGAAGAAAAATTTGATTTTTCATACTCTTTCAACTGTTAGGCTACATCTTCTTGGTGTTTTCATATTTCAAATATATTTTTTCAAAATATTATGCTATCTTGTAAATAAAGCTTAAATGGAAGCACAATAAACTGTCAAAAATCAAATTTAAGGAGATTTGTATTTTTTTTAAACACAATGTCGAAATAATATATGGGCATTTCCATAGTAACGAGTGTGACAGATTTAGGCGAATTCTTTAAATTTATCTAAAACTTTCAACCCTTCAATAACAGTGTTGCAGATTTTTGAAGCGTCCATTTTTGAAGTATTGCTACAATTTCAAAGAATCCTTTAGAAATGTCTTTTAATGCCTTAAAAACCTTCAAAAGGAGGTAACGGGTGTGACGTTAGAAAATGGGGTTTTTATATTATTTGTGTTCATTAATCGATTCTGTAAAATTTTCCAGGAAACATATAAAAAGAAGGTTAACCCAACAGTTGAAAGGAGTATTCTGACTTAGAATAGGTATTTATTTACAATGTAGCGATATTCGTATGTGTTTTGTACCAAGGCAACGGGTGTGACAATATAAATTGAAATAAGAGATATATGAGGAAAACGAGTTTTTTTAAATACATTTTATTGCAACCATTTCAAAAAACATCAACGTAGTATTTTCGTAAAAACAGCTTCATTCGTTTTCCGTTAAATAATTTGCTTTTGCGATAAAAGGGTGTTTAGGTGATCGCATCCTTAATTTGGAGAAGCCGCATAGACCGAAAAAAAGAGAATCATTACCGTCAAATTTGAAGTGATGCATTTTCTGAATATTTTGTAGTTTTTCCCATCCATGCTGCAGAAAAGCTGTATCACTTGCAATGATATTTTTTTCGCCATATAGAATACGAATTCCCTATAACTTTTCGTTTTTCATCAGCAAATTGTATGCTTCCAAAGGAGTATTTATGGTCACTTGACGTGCTTTTATTGCGGTCCACAAAGTTCTCTTGATAGTCGCCCCAATTCCATATACAGCTCCCTTCCCGTGCCCAGATGCAAAAAAAGACCAGGTCATATTAATGCCAAAGTCTTTTTTCGCATAACACAAGTTGGACAAAGTATCCGAAAACACATGAAGGGTATCCATCTTCATCTTAGTCTTCAGTTCTTCAATAATCCTTTTTAAGAAATACCCGACGCATGACTTAGTGTGACTCAAATCATCACTAATGATTGCATAACAAACCGAAGTCTGACCTTTCTCATTTTTAATCCACGCGCATGCAGTGAAAATTGTTGCTTGGGGATGATTCCAATGTGCTCCCTGTACTTCATCTTGATATATTAATGCAAAATTTTCAGCGAAATCTGTTTGAAGAACGGCTTCTCGGAGGTTTAACATATCTTTAGTGTAATGAAAATAACTGCTTTGGGATTGCTGTATAAAACAATGATTCTTGAACTTAAGAAATTGAGCCTCAATATTTTCAAGAACGGCTTATAAGGTTCCTTCTCCAACTTTGATTTGAACACGCCCTTCACTTTTCACCCACTGCTTCCAAGACAGGGGTGCAGTTAGACTGCATTTAAGTGGCAAAATATCACACAAATTATAGCATTGAATGCAAGAACCAGTCATGCAGTCTTCACTTTCTAAGTCGGAGCACAAATTATTCAAAAGCTCTGTCATGTTGCTAGGTGGAATAGGAAGTGCTTCAGAAGCTGCTTTGAGAAGAAATGAGAAATTGGCATGATAAATGCAGATGCATAGATTAGCTGGTGTTAGGGAAACAAGACGTATGTGCTTTGGGCGATTATTATAAAACAATGACTTTCCGATATCTACGCCCGGATTTTCCTCTTTAAAACGCTGGTAAGACTCTCCAACAGTCATTACAAGATATCTGAGCTGGATTTGTTCACCCTTTATTCTCATGAAGTCTTTCCTGCTCGGTATTTGGTAACTTATATCATCTCTAAGAAAGAAGTTTTCTACTTTATGTAGTCCTTTCATTGAGAAATTTCCCTTGCTTTCCTTCGTTTTTACTTGAAGTCCAACTTCTACTGCAAGTTGATGGACAGCTGCAATTTTTTTCTATGGACTTTTGGGAAGTTTTTGCTTGATTCTGGTTACTGCCTTTTTCAAAGAACGATCTGATTTAAAACTTCCGAGCCGTGATGATTGGGGAATCGGTGAAATAGTTTGTGGTACCTGTCTCCTTTTTTGCCGTGACTTCCTTTGGCGCTCTCAGGCCTTTAAACGTTCTTCTTCCAAACCCTCTTTATACATGCTTTTTTTTTTCTCAAACCTCCGCTTCTTGTCTCTCTCATTTTGCTTTTCAAAATGAGCCTGATACCTTGTAGTGCTCTCCTTTAATAGTTTCCTGTGCTTGCCCATTTTACTTTCAACCTCCATAGCTGTAAATTTAAACGATAAAATGAACTATAAGGTAAATTCACCCAAAAATATAACACAAGAAAATGAATTGGTAACGGGTGTGACATCGTTTTAAATATAAAAAATACCAACTCCGTCACCCATACTCCAACTAGGTTTCACTTTATTATTAAACGGAATTACTCTCTGTTCAATTCTTTTGCTAAAAGATAATGCAACTTTTTGTAGTTTATCGGCAACGGGCGTGACAGTCTAAGATTAACTTTGCAAAAGTCTGTAAAAATTTCAAGATATAACCTAAAGTATTCTACTTTTTCTGCACAATAGATAAAATGACATACTATCAGCTGATGTCTATTTGTGCTGATGTCTATTCAAAAACAGGTTGTAGCGAAAGTTCTAAAAAGGGATAATATTTTTGTCTGCGATACGTTTAAATAATGTCTATTTCGAAATTAATTTGTACGCAAACCATATATATTTTTTAATTTTACTCTACATGAAAAAAAGGATACATATATATATGTTTTAATAAGAAGTACAAAAATGTTTTGAAGTGTACGTTTTTTACGGGTGCACAGGGTACGTTTTCGTGGAAATGGCCATATATTTGTGGAAGGATTTCGATAAAACTTGTTGATAATAATTCTTAATAATAATAATAATAATTCTAAAAAATAATATTCTGGACTTATTTTCTGAAATTAACCCGTGGGGTACTCAAAATGTGTCCTACTTTTAATTTTTTTGCAGAATTCTTATATTCATAAAAAGATATATCGAGGTCTTATATTTAAAAAGTGCTATCTACATTTGACAGCAATATTAATTTTTGATTTCAAACTGTTCTCTGATATAACTGTCAAATGTAATATTAATTTTTATATCATACATGATTAGTACGACTATTTCTTAATAGATATTGTACCAAATCAATCTACAGTTAATTTCAGATCTTATTAATAAATTGGTTTTACACGCTCTCTTTAAAATAATTATTGATGCAGATAGCACTTTTTGAATATATGACCTCGATATACAAATTTGTTTATACTGTATTAAATATAAAAACTAAACAATCTAAATATTTTCATAAAATAACGAATAAATTTGAGGAATTTTATGAATATATTAAATTTGTTTTATTGAAAAAAAATCCTGATGAAGAAAATATTCATAGATTTTCATATAGAGTCAATTTGACATCAAGAGTACCCCACGGGTTAATTTCAGAAAATAAGTCCAGAATATTATTTTTTGGAATTATTAAAATATTATCAACAAGTCTTATCGAAATCCTTCCAAAAATATATATTCTTTCGCTATTTTGTTTTTAAAAATGTATGAATTTTTTTTTTTTTTTTTTTCATTATAAAGGTGAAATGGAGTTGAAAATGTTAATTATTCAATACTTTTTATCGCCTCAAAAAATCTCCTTGAAAAAAAAGAACATATATCATAATTTTTTTTAAATTTGAACTGTGTTAGATCCATAAAACAATTCTCTAGTCGTGGCATAAGAGTTACCCTACAGCACATATTAAATAAATGCATATTTAAAAGGTGTTTATCGTTTTGAGGAAACAAATTCACTAATTCCCTGTTTTAATAAATTAGTCACAGTTTAATAGATTTAAAATTGCAAGTTTCTTGCCAACTGTGTAGGCGTACTGTGACTTTTTATATTAATTTTATTAAAAATATAAAAAATCAACGCTCGACTAAGACTTAAATATTATTATTATGCAAAATTACCTGCCCAATAAATTAAGCTTTATATTTTTAATCATATTTTAGTCGTTCTTACCTCGTGGAGCTGCAACGAAACGAAACTGCAAAAAAAAAGATATAAAACATTAATAGTTAAAAACATTAAAATTAACATAAAGCATTATCAAATAAATTAAAAAGCATAAATCATTAATTGAAAATATATATTTAATTTGATGTTAATCAAGGTAACAAGAAATTTGCATTACCATGACAATGATAAAGTTTTTTTTTTTTTTTTGTAGTATTTTAAAGAGCACAACAACTGGGTTAAATCATATTTAACTCAACAATTTATCATGAGATACGAGTATGTATAATAAACATAGAATGAATATTAACACTAAAATTAACTTGATCCATTGTGAAATAAAGTCTAAGACAGGGTCTAAAAATGGGATGAGAAAAATGTACATTCAAATATGAGCCATGAAAAGTACATGCTTTACATTTATGGGACACATTTTGAAGCCATACTTGAGAAGTTATCATTGGCAGTGAAATTTCATTAGCATTAGACGCGCCAATGCTAATGCTAAAATAATGCATTGCAATATTTTTATAGCAAGAGGATTCTGTAACCTTTCCAACCCAAGAACGCTACCAGATTCTATATATTCTTCTATAACAAAGCCTTCTCTAAATTCCAAAAAAAACCAGCTCAGATTATGAGAATGTTCCTATAAAAAATAGTATGAGATTATGACAACTAAAATAAGAAAGATACAGCAAAATGGGCTTTTATTTGGGATCACCAATATATTTCAATAAAAATCCGATTTTATATGAAAAATTCTATAGGAAAAGTTTCAGATAATGTCAAGATTCAATTTTTATAAAAAAAAATATAAGTTCAGAAAATATTTCAAAACAAAAGAAACAAGATAATTCTAGTCGGTCTAAACCAGCCATGGCCAAACTAAGGCCCGCGGGCTATATGCGGCCCGCCAACATACTTTGTATGGTCCGCTGTGCATAATAAAAAAACATAGTTTATATGGGCTTAGTTAATAAAAATTCTAAATTTGATGTTTTTTATTTAAAAAAAAAAAACAAAAAAAAATATTTTTTTTTTCCAAAACTTCTAGTACAATTTATAGAAAAAGCATTAAAACTCCGTAATGTTAGCAATAGTATCATTGAGAGGTGTTTTTTTGAATTGCATTAATATTGAACTTGAAACTGAAACTTGGGGTACAAATAGAAAATAAATACTTGAAACTAAATGAAAAAAATTGGAACAAAACGAAACTAAAATTTCGGAACTTGGAAGTTGGAATGGATAGAAAAGAATATTAAAATTTGGAACTTGGAACAAAAAGAGTATAAAAATTAGGAACTAAAACAAAATAACTAAATGAGCAGCTGTCAAAAAAATTAGAAAATACAAATAGACCATACTGTGCTATAGCTTTAGACGAGAGCTGCGATATAAAATTTACTGCACAACTACTGATTTTTGTTCGGTCAATTAACGAGGACTTTAAAATTACACAGGAGCTGTTATATATGGCTGTAATGAAGAATAGAACCACCGGTGCAGAACTTTTTAACGAATTTGAAAAATATCTTTTAAAATATATTATTAAATGGGAAAATCTTGTTAATGTGACTACCGATGGATCCGATATCGATACCGATATCCGCCTGCTGAAAAGAATTCAAGACAAGGTTCACATGACTGATTCAAATAAACAGCTTATTGTGACTCAATGTAGAACCGTAACTAAGGTTATAACTAAACTGGTAAACTTTCTGAATACTCAGATGTATTATACCACCACTATGTACGATGGTTAAGCTTAGATAAAAATTATAACCTTTTTTATATTACACGAAAAAGAAGACTTTCCTGAGTTAATTGATTCATCAGGCATTCCGGTTTTGCTTTTTCAGTCGAAAAAAATTCAAAATTAATAAATATTTATGTTCAAACTATGATACAAAGCTTAAATTCTTTCAAGATAAAATTAAGACTTTTTGAACAGAATTTATTGGAAAAAAATTTTAATCATTTTCATACGGTTAAAAGATTTCAGGATATCTCTCAAGAAAAAGCTATTTGCTAAAAATGTACGTGCTTTAACAAATGAATTTAATCGAAGATTTGATTGTTTTCGTATAATTGAAAATGATTTGTCAATTATTTGCTACTAATGTCGAGAGTGCTTCAAGTGATATTCAGCTGGAATTATTGATTTACAAGTGGATGCATCTATGCAAGAATTATTTCATCATCAAACGGACAACTTACTAAATTTTTATCGTACTCTAAATAAAAGAAGATACTTTAATATTCGAAATCTTCCAAAAAAATGTTGGTTATATTTGGATCAACATACATTTGCGAACAAACGTTCCCTACAATAAACCAAAATAAAAGGATAAGTGATGAACATTTGTATGTAATACTTAGAATTTCAACAAGTAATTTTGATCCAGACATTGAAAAATTTAGCACTAATTGTAAACAACTATTTTTTTTTTCACATTAAATAAAGATTTTCTAATTTAATTTGACTATTTAGTACTAAAAATTTAAATTAACTTTATTTCAGTTTTTCAGAAAAAAATTTTTTTGGCCCCCGAGTAATTTTCTAATTAGATAATGGCCCGTCATTCGAAAAGTTTGGCCATGACTGGTCTAAACCGACCCCACGATACCATTGTTTGAGTTTTTTTTTTTTTTTTTTTTTTGAGAAAGTGTCTTAAATCCAATTTTTGTGCGGTCATAATTGGATAAAAAAAAATGTCTTCAGATTTTAATTAGTTTATATCTGATGCAATTTTTCTAAGCTAGGTCTAAAAATTTAATGATTTCCATCAATTTGTGACCTGTAGTTTGTTACAGACAGACGGAGAACGGACATCGCTAAATCGACTCATAATCAACTTCTGGGTCGGTATAATAAAATATGGGTCTATGTGAAATATTTTTGGTATTTACACACATCAGCCACAGAGTGGTGTAGGGTTTAAAAAAAATAACAAAACAATGTCAAGAAAATTTTAGATAGAAAAACTGATGTGCTGCTATGGATGACGAAACAGTTTTTGAAGGAGAGATATTTCCAGATTCTGAAAATTATATTTACGTTCAAAAGTTTAGTTCTTCATTTAAAGCAAGAGGAACTATTAATGCACAAGTTTATTTAGAAGATTGCTTAAAACGTGAAACACCATTGGAACCACCTTATGTTGGCGAATATAATTTCAGGATAGTTTGACAGAAAATGGAAGAATACATCAAAAGCAATAAAAAATAATAATGGCTAAAGCTTGAGGAAATACATTCGGAAAAAGCTGAGAACAGAGTGGAAGCGGACACATAATTGATTTTTTTTAAATAGAGTATTATGACTTCATTATATGTTAAGTTGCGTCTTATTAAAGATCTAATGGACCGACAGCAAGACATAAAGATATAAAAACATAGAGACAGAAAGTGAAATCGACTTAGAAAGTAATTCATTTCATCACTTTACAAATAACAGCACATAGCCTGGCTTTAAAAGAAAATCCAAAGAAATGAAATATAGGTAATCCTTATATCAAAGAAAATTTGGATCATAACCAATGAGTCTAACACAATACGCTTTCTTTTATAGGTTCTGTAAAGTAAATTTTTAGTTTTCCAAATAAATTTTTCTAATAAAAACAGTTATTCCTTCTTTAAGGGGGGTGGTTATGTTTTAAAACCTTTTTTTTGCATTTCTGTTTCTGAATGTACTACATATCGAGAGTGTTGTGTCAAAATATCAAGTAAACCGGAGCAAAACTTAAGGAAATACAGCATTTCCAGCGACCGGTATCATACGGTATATTGTATATAGATCAGTTTTTAAGAAACCTTTAATCGATTTTCTCGCAAATAAATGTTCGAAGTCCGTGAACATCATAACTCAAAATCTACTTGACCAATTCTTTTGAATTGTATTTATTTTTATTTTCCACTTTCTTCCCCATTTTTTAACAACAAATTCTCGAAATTTTATAGCAAAAATCGTGTTTATATCCTATACCACTATGTGGTTTGGGTACAATGACTTTGTGCTGTTGTTTGTAACTACCAAAAATATTTGACCTAGACCCATCTTTTATTATACCGATCGAATCAGAATCACTAACTGATTCAATTTAACGATGTCCGTCCGTCCGTCCGTCCGTATGTGTGTCCATGTAAACCTTGTAATCAAACTGCAGGTCGCAAATACGAATTTATTTTGATGAAATTTGGTATATAAGCTTTTACCGGCCACAGGATGAATGCTATTGAAATTGGTGAGAATCGGTCCCCATACAAATGACCCCTATGCAAGCGACATAAATTGCCATAAGATCCAAATTGTCATATAGATCTTACTCAAATTGGGTTTGTATGCGTTTATTACATCCATTAATGAGTAGCCCAAAAATGATCCCTATGGGACAACGCTTAGTCAATGGCCCTATATAGATCTGCTTCCCGATTTTCACTTAAATCTATCAAAAAAAAAAATATTGCACTGATTCTACTCAAATTTTATATAGATATTTTTGCAAAATACAAGAGACTTTACCAAACATAGTCAGGTTCGGTCCATTTTTGAGCTTAGTCCCCATATAGATATAGCATCCGATACGAACTTTTTCATATCTGCAGCCAAAAAAATTAATAAAAATCCCACTCAAATTTGGTTTATGCTTATTTTCTATGTCCAGTTAATTGGGCCTGTGAGATAAGGTCTCTAAACGCATGGTATAGGATATCATAGTGTCGGTCTAGACCGACTATAATTTTCTTACTTGCTTTCACTTCAAAATGCTGCCAAAAAAAATTGAAAAAAACTTGTCACCTTTTAAACGCATTTCGATTTTTTTATTTCACATGATCCGGTAAGGAGTTATGAGTTCACCGCAAAACAACAATGCCTCCGGAGATTCGCTGTCACGGACTTATTTATTATTGTTATTATTTATTATTATTTATTTTTAATTGAAAATTATTTCACAGATTCTTCAAATGTTATGCTATAACGCGTATTTGAAATAAATCATCCAACGTTATTCATATCTTCAAAAAAGAATTATGAAAATATGACTTTTTTAATATTTAGCGATCAACCACTGCCCGACTTGAAAGGGTGTCTTTTACTATGCCTAAAATATTCTTCCGAGCCAGTGCAGCAGTTAAAAAGGTTCTTTCGTAAATAAGTCCCCTGGGCCGGATGGTACACCATCACTGGTGGTGGAATGGACAATGCTAGCTGATAGTCGAATGGCCCCCTTTTCAGTCTCTCTTGCTGGAAGATTGCCAATGTTCAACCAATGTCTAAATAGAATGAAGCAAATAACCCTGAAAATTAACGTCCAATTGCATTCTGCTCTGCGCTCTCAAAGGTGATCAATTACCATCTTGTCAACTACGTAGAGACCAGCTCACTTCTTAATGATCGACAGTATGTTTTCCATAGAAATCGTTCTACGGGAGACCTGTTAACACTACCTTCTGAGTGCCGGAGTCGATCCATTCACAATCTTGATGAAATAAAAGTGGTTGCTCTAGATATTTCCAAGGCGTTCGATCGCGTACGTCACGGTGCATTGATGTCACAGCTTATTGCATTTGGGGTCAGCATTAACTTCATTCGATTTATATCGAGTTTCCTCAGAGACCGCACAATATGTGTTGTTATTGGTGGGGACTTATCCAATGAGTTTCAGCTTATTTCCGGGCAAGGTTCCTTTCTTTCTCCTTCTCTTTTCCTTATCTTTCTGAACGACCTCCCTGGTCAAAGTCTTAATTCTATACACTCTTTCGCAGATGACAGCAAAATTTGTGATTCATTTCCCTTCAATTGTAGGCCAAGCTTTTTGGAGGTTGGGGGGCAAAAGGCGGACACTGAATGACACACTCAATCAAACCTGTTAACAATCTCCGAGTGGGTAAAGCGAATAGGTTTGATTTTAATGCGCAGAAGACTCAATATTGTCTGTTGACGCATAGGGCCATGGACTCAACAATGGCATCTGCATATATGGGTGTTATAGGTATTGATGAATCGGATACTCTTGATATTCTGGCCATGAAAATTCAATGTGATGTTCGTTGGAACAGGCATGTTTTTCAAGTGTCAAAAGAAGCATTTAAGTGCCTTGGTTTTCTTAAACGGTGCAAAAATTACTTCACTCCCTCTGAGCTCCTTAAAATCTATATCACGTACATCCGACCGAAAATGGAATACAAATCCTATATATGGGCAGGAGCTTCAGAGTCTATTTTGGAGCTATTGGTCCCTGTGCAAAGGATGCTTATTAATGACAGTAGGGTATCCAACTCTATTGACTCGTTGGAACATCGTCGGATGGTTGTATAGATACTACCATGGAAAATGCTCTTCTGAGATTAGCGAACTTATTCCAAGTGCCCAAGTTTCAGTTCACTCTACCCGCTTCTCTCGTAGATCACATACCTTGACTGCACAACGCATTACGGAGAAAATTCGTTTATCAGTCGAATAGACTCGTATATGGGATAGACTCCCCGCATAGGTCTTTCCTGATAGTTACAATGTAATAAAATTTAAGCCAAATATATACAAACACTACTCCCTCTTTCATCCTTCCCATAACCAATTTTCCTGAGAACAACGCAATGCACTGCATCTGTAGGAGGCATCCCCTGAATGTTGGTCAATAACTAAAAAAAAAATAACCAGCAAGAAAATTATAGTCGATCTAGACCGACTGTACGATAACCTATACCATGCGTTTAGAGACCCTATCTCTTAGGCCCAACTAATTGGATATAGAAAATAAGCATAATACAAATTTAAGTGGCATTGTTATTAATTTTTTTTTTTCCTTTGAATAGGAAAAAGATCATATCGGATGCTATATTTATATGGGGACTAAGTCGAAAAATGGACCGATCTTGACATATTTGGTAAAATCAACTCTTTTTTCGAAAAACATATACAAACCAAATTTGAGAAAAATCTGTGCAATATTTTTCTTTTTGATAGATTTAAGTGAAGATCGGGAAGCAGCTTTATATGGAGGCTATGACTAAGAATTTTCCTATGCGGATTATTTTTGGATTACCGATTATTGGATATAATAAGCACATATAAACCCAATTTGACTGAGGTCTATATGATAATTTGGATTTTGTGGCAATTTATGTCGATTTCATAGGGGTCATTTGTATGGGGACTAGGTCTGAATATGAACCGAATTTCACCAATATCAATAGCGTTCATCCTATAGCAGATAAAGGCTAACATACCAAATTTCATCAAAATATACTCATACTTGCGACCTGTAGTTTGATTAAAATGGTTACATGGACACACAGACGGACAGACGGACGGACATCGCTAAATCGATCCAGAAAGTGCTTTGAGAAAAATTTATGAAAAATTTATGGTTTTTTTAGGATTTAAATGAAGATTCGGAAGGGGTTTTATATAAGGGCTACTGAAGACTAAAAATGGTTGACTATGGATTAATATATGTATTTGAATAATTTGACCGATATACATATATGTATGATAATGTGAATCTTAGGGCGAGATCTGAACATGCACTGATTTTCACCAACTCCAACAGCAATCGTCCTATGGCCGACAAAAGTTTATAGAAAAATATATTTACATTTGCGAACAGAGACGGATAGACAGACAGACAGAGTAATGGAGAGACGGTCTAACAGAGGGAAGGGCGAATGGACGGACAGATAGACCGACAAACAGACTGACAGATAGACGGATAGACGGACGGATGGACGGACGTCGCTAACTAAACTAAGACAATGGTAAAATATGATATGTGTCTTGGTCAATTACTTTAACAAACATCAGCACAAACTGTCCACTAGGGTGTCCGTTATTTGTATGGGCAATTTTTTCTTATGAAAATGTTTAAGTCTCACCCCTCAAAAAGTTGAGGCATGATGCAAAAATGACTCTCTAATAATTTCACTCCCCTGGGACAACGCCTTCCCGGCCCGACTTTCGCTTGAAAATTTCAAGTGTGTTTTTTATATGGGGAAAATAAGACTTTTTTTCAGATTTTACGAAAATTTCGTTCTATAGTTTAATTTTTCCGACAAGTTGTTATATGAATCGGGATCGGTATTAAATTATCTTTTCAAAAACCTCTTAAACTTCAAAATCGAATAAAACCTCGCCAAAAATAGCAAATGCCCCAGACCACTTTTGTGCCAAAAAAAACTAGATCATGAAATTTGATGCCATTTTTTTCAACTTTGAGAAATTGATTAAAGCCATAATTTTTTTTTTTTGGTCTCTATACTTATAAGTACTCCGATATGAAGTATAGTTTTATTACCACGTTGCTAACCTATTGCGCATTGACACCGAAAATGGGAAATTTTTTTTACAAAATTTTGAAAACTTATTTTCAAGTTTTAAAAAATTTTCTTAAACAACATTTTAAAAAATGGATCTGGCACTTAAAGGTTTTGTTAAATACGTGTTAACGATCGACTGTGTGAATTTTTAGGTAAAGCCCTATGCCACAATTTTTTTGACAAGGATTTTATTTTTGCGGAATTCCGAGAAAAATTAGATTTTTGTAAAATGTTCAGTAAATGTACTCTATCTCAATACTTTGTAACAAAAAATAATCAGTTCTCTACTTTTAAATGCTATATTTTATCTTAATAGCCTAGGGTTTTGGAAAAAAATAATATGACCCCAAGCTAATAAAAGACAATTTATTCAAAAAATTCAAATATTTTGTAAGTGCTATTGAATTTTTATATGTGACGCTTAAAATATAATATCCAAATGTGCAAGTCTTCCGTGCTAAAAATTTGGAATAAATCGAACAACGTTAACCCATTCCTTGCCGGGGCCAAACTTTGAATTTTGTGATATTTAAAAAAAGTAAATACCTAAAAGAAATTGTTTCTATCCAACAAAATATTTCAATTTTTGGAATAAATTGTCTTTTATTGGTTTGGGTTAAATATGAGGTCGAAATGATCCATTGAAAAAAGGAGCACGTAAGGGTAAGTTTTCGCAAAATATAGCGGAATTTTAATTTGCAACCAATAGTAAAGGTTTCATCTAGTTTACTAGAAAAATACATTATTTTTAGGTATTTATTTTTTTTAAATATGACGAAATTCAAAGTTTCGTCTCGGCAAGGAATGGGTTAGCATTGTAGATTTATTCCAAATTTTTAGCATTTAAGACTTGCTCATTTGGTTATTATATTTTAAGCGTCACATCTACAAATTCAACTGCACTTACAAAATATTTCCATTTTTTTAAAAAATTGTCTTTTATTAGCTTGGGGTCATATGTGACCTCAGTCCCAAAAAGGTTAATGAGGCTATATTATTTTTTTTTTTCGAAACCCTAGGCTACTGAGATAAAATATAACATTTAAAAGTAGAAAAGTGATGAATTTTAGATACAAAGTATTTAGAAAGAGTACATTTACTGAACATTTCACAAAAATCTCATTTTTCTCGAAATCCACAAAAATAAAATCCTTGTCAAAAAAATTCTGGTATAGGGATTTACCTAAAAATTCACACAGTCGATCTTTAACACGTATTTAACAAAACTTTTAAGTGCCAGATCCATTTTTTAAAATTTTGTTTAAGAAAATTTTTTAAAACTTGAAAAAGGAGTTTTCAAAATTTTTTAAAAAAAATTTTCCATTTTCAGTCTTAGTGCGCAATAGGTAAACAACTTGGTAATAAAAAAATACTGCATATGTGAGTATTTATAAGTATAAAAACCAAACAAATATTATAGCTTAAATCAATTTCTCAAAGTTGAAAAAATGCCATCAAATTTCATGACCTAGATTTTTTTTTGTCACAAAAGTGGTCTGGGGCATTTGCTATTTCTTGGCGAGGTTTTATTCGATTTTGAAGTTTTATAGCTTTTTGAAAGGCCAATTTAATACTGATCCCGAATTATATAACGATTTGTCGGCATAATTAAACTATAGAACGAAATTTTCGTTAAATATGAAAAAAAAATCATATTTTCCCCATATAAACACACTTGAAATTTTCAAACGCAAGTCGGGCCGGGAAGGCATGATCCCAGGGGCGTGAAATTTTTGGAGAGTCATTTTTGCATCAAGCCTCAACTTTTTGAGGGGTTGGGGGGTGAGACAATAAATATTTCCACTTTAAGAAATAACGGACACCCTACTGTCCACAGATTGGTAAAGGATGAAAAAGTTTTAAATTTTGAGAGTTCTATAGAAAAACCGTCTCGATTCTGGATTATTGGTAGACAAATTCTATAGATTCTAGATATTTTCAAAAAAAAAAAAATAAAATATAAAGGAAAACTTACAAAAATAATTTGAAGCACGATTATAAATAACTGTAATTTTGACCAAAAGTGGTTGAGTTACGAGCTACATGCCCCCCCCCCCCCCCACCTTTCTTCACAGAATAACAAAGTGAGTGCGCTGATGGATCTGCAGCCTGTAATTTGAGTAGTCTGTATCACAAAGTGTTGTACGGTATTAAAAAACTTGACGGTCACTGCAGTCTTCCACAACTGGCACGTCAAGAATAATATGTACCCATAAAAATCAGTGACTTATTTGACTATAATGCTTTACTGTACCTTTAGTGTTAAAGATTTGTCTCTATAAGTTTTACATTAAACTAAATGTCATTACCACATTTTTAAAAAAACACGTTCTAAGATGTAAAAAAATTTAATAAAATTTTTTTGTTCTACAAAATACAAGTATATTTTATATTTTTATTTCATTTTTTGTATTTTGTATATTTTAATCAAGTCAATAAAAAAAATGTCCCCAAACACCAAAACAATGGACAAAAGCATATATTAACACCTTAAGAATATTATTAATATATAAAATCAGTTAAATTGAAACAACAAATAAAATATTTACGAACACCAGCAACACCCACACCTGATGAAAAAATATACTTAATAGTGAATAAAAACTACAAATAAAAATACTCATAAAAACTATAATGGTTAAGTACACATTGTTGTACAACAGATTTGTGGCGCCTGGGTGATAGAGAGAAAGAGGAGAAATCGCGCGAAAAAATTGTTGAATGACTTTACATGTGTTTAAGTATGTTTATTTACTTGTACGTTGTTTTATTCTTTTTTTGTTGTTGTTTTGATCAAAATGTTAATGTTTTTATGAACAGAGTTTCAAAAGATTATTCAATTAAAATTCAAATTTCATGCAAAACAAGTGACCATACCTTAAATGCAAAGCGCTTATGGGAATTTTTCTTTAGTTGCAGCAAGAAAAATCATATAATGTGGGACATTAGAAATTGGGACTTAGGAGGCAAAACTGATAGGCCCAATATCACATTAAGGGAGGAAAGGGGGATATATACATTAGTTTTATATCCAACAGTGAATGACCATGTTTCAGGTTATATGTAATCTTCCCATCTGGACACATTAGCATCCAGAGCATCATTGCACAACAGTGTTATTAATAATTTCAATTTCTGGGGAAAGCATTCTGGCCAGATGTGTTTCTGCATAACCAAAGATTAACGTACTGACATGTCAAAAACACTGCTGAACTAAATTCAAATTTAATCACATGTTTTTACTGTTGGACTTTAACCTTTTTTTATTTTATATTAAAAAAAAAAAAAAACACCAACTACTCCTACACTCAATTTTGATAAAGTAACACAACTTTTTTTAAACACGCATATTAACATCACACACATAAAATATGCATTTGTGCCACTACAATGCAGACTACAAACTCCTCTATACGGACATCAAAACAAATGAGCCCAGCAGAAAAAGCCCATTAGTATAAACAAGAGGCGCCTTTTGATGTTTATGCATGGATACGGCGGCGGCGAGCTAACTAACATTAATTAATCTTTTTACACAACCAACTGTCAGTTCACAATAATGCAACAACATGTAAGCATACGTTTAAAATATACTGAATATTCGTAATATTTATTAAAGGACCTCAATTTGAAACTACTTATGATAAAATATAGTTTGATGTGTTTTCTTAGATTTTGAAAAACAAAGTCAAACATGCGTTTAACAAACTACAAGCACGCGCTTATTCAGTTTTGTAAATATGTACATGGAGGAGCAAATTAACCCTCTTCTGAGTTATTTTAAAAAGAGAGAGTTTTAAAAATAATTCAAAAAGCGTCTATGCCATTCATTCGGTGTTCAAAGGCTATAATTTACCTTAATACTCTATTAAAACATAACCGAGAGTCAGAACAGTGAGTCCGATCACAGGAGAGATGTGTAAACAATGATAGAAAAACAGCTAGGTAAAAATTTGTTGTACTTGGCCTGTCGCCATCATATTTTGGAAGTCGTGTTGCGATCAGTATTTGACATTTTTAAAAGATTTCAAATGCATTGGCCTAACATAGATCAGTCTAAATACATGGAAGGCGTACAAGAGCTCAGTAAAAGACTTCGAAAAAGAGGTTTCCGAATTTCTTCGTCTTCAGTTATCCGAAAAACAGCCTAGAGGTGATTATTTAGAATTCATGAAGTTATGCTTAATATTTCTTGGAAAAGTTACTTCTCACGATGTTTCGTTTCGCATTCCTGGTGCCTATCATCACGCGCGTTGGATGGCAAAAGCTATTTACTTTCTGAAAATGTTTATTTTTAGGAAACAGTTTCCTGTGACTGAAGAGGAGTTCAGTTCACTAAAAGCTATTTGTGTGTTTATTGTTAACTTGTATGCGAAAATGTGGTTTCAAGCATCAAACGCTATTGCAGCTCCTAATAATGATTTTGAATTTGTTCAGAACGCCATTAAATACAGCCATATTGATCAAGGTGTATCAGAAAATGTACTAAGAAAATATTTACGTCACCTGTGGTATCTGAACCCGGAACAAGTCTGCTTTAGCTTATTTGACAATAATGTTTCTAATGAAATAAAAAGAAAAATGGCACAAAAGATTTTGTCATACAAGGATTTAGAAGAAGACGAACGCTCTGCAAGAATAACAAAGGTGCAAGTTTCTGAAAACCAGGCTGTAAAACTATTTCAAAATGCTTCTCTTGAGAAGTTTGTTTCGGATCAAAGTCTGGCTTTTTTCGAATATTTTAAAGTTAAAACTGATTTTTTAACAGAGGACCCAAGGGACTGGTTCAAATATAAAGATTTTTTGAAATTTCAAAGTTTTGTAAGAGGTATGAAGGTAGTAAACGACACAGCTAAAAGAGGGGTGAAGCTAATTCAGAACTTTAATAGCACTCTTACAAAAGATGAGGAACAAAAACAATACATACTTCAGGTGGTATCGGAATGTCGTCGGCTGTACCCTGATACTTCCAAAAGTAACCTTAGTCTACCCTTGTCTGATAAGTAATACCGCAAATACTAATATTACCTAAATATATATTGGTTTATCTTTTTATACGACTATTAAGTATGAATTTGTATTTAAATTAGTTTATTTTGAAATATGAATTCTGACACTTGTCATATCTTTTTGTTTAATATTGTAACAGTTCATGCAAAAAACCAAAAAAAGACATTACATAATAAAAATATTTTGTTAATTTCTTGTTTTTCTATGTACCTATATTATAATAAATCCAATGCGAAGTTATTCTGTTGTTTTTAATATTATTATGCTTGTGTTAACATAACACAACATATTTTTAAAGTTTTTTCAACTATGGGTCTTTTTGACACCAAGAGCATCTAAGGGTTAATTTATTTCAAAATTTATGTTAAATGATAAAAATACTGGTCTAAGCCAGATTTGTAAAAAAAAAAAGAATTTAAATACTTTTTGTTCAAATATATATAAATTCTCGCAGTAACTTCTTTGACCTTAATGCGGCGCGGCAAGGGTTAACGTTGTTTAATATATCCAAAACTTTTGGCACAGAATCTTCAAATATTGTGTTATTATATTTTACATCGCGTTTATTAAAATTCAAAAGTAGCAAGAAAATCTTCAACGTTTTTTGTAAATTGAAATAAATAAGTGTGGGGTCTCTTAGGGCCTCTGGTCCACAAGGGTTAATGATGTCCAAAAATTTTTTTTTTCAACCTTAAGTCATGGTGATAAACAAAAACAACAAACGGTACAAAAGTAGCTAATTTTCTATTTTAAATATTTTATGACAACAAATAAGGCAAAAATTACCAAAAAACACAATTTCCTCGAAATTTGCAAAAATTAAATCGTTGCCCTACCCAAGTGTGCCAGGGGATATTTTTAAATTTTTTTATTTTCGATCTCTAACATGTTTTAAACAAGCCACTGGAGTCCAAATCTCAATTTTTGCGATTTTGTTGAAGAAATTTTTTTAAAATTTGAAATTGGAGATTTGAAAAACACCCCAAAAATTTTGTCCGTCTTTGGCATCACATTAGGACAGGTTAACGCCATCCAAAAAAAAAAACTTCTTCTACATCTCACAAATTTGAGTCTCTTAAGTAAAAAAAAATATTTCAGTAATCAATTTAAAAAATTTTTAATATGTGTGCTCGAATTTCTCGGTCAAGTAATAATTGCCACCTTAGTGGTCTGGGGCATTATTTATTACTGGGCTAGTTTTTAACCGATTTGTGTTTTTATACCTTTTTGGAAACATAATTATATCTTCATTTCGATTAATTTACCTTCTTGAGTAAAAACTTTTACGACATTTAAATATTTTTACAAAAACTAAAAAAAAAGTGACTTTTTCGCCTTGTATTCCGTTTTCTAAATTTTAGGGCCGAATGGGGTCGGGAAGGCATAGTCCGATTGAGCTAAAACTTTTACAATAGCATTTTTACACTAAGTGACACAATCCTAGACCTGAGCACCTTCAAATTTCAAAAAAAAATTTGCCCATATACGCTAAAACCACTCTAGTAAACATCTAGTAATTAAAGATTTTTTTGTGCAGGAGCACTGCTAATATAAAAATATTTATTATCTATTATTAATTAATTTTTAAATTTTCGTTTTTTATTTTTCAGTGAAAAACACTTTTCGTTTTTCATTTTTTATTTTTAATTTTTTAACTTTTTGTTTTTAATTTTTTATTTATTTTTCACATTTAATGTTTTATTTTTCTTTTTCTTTTTCATTTTTGATTTTCATTTTTCGGCTTTTATTTGTCATTTCTTTTCATTTCTTATTTTTAATTTTTCATTTTTCGTTTTTTCTTTGTCATTTTTTTACATTTTTTCTTTTTTCATTTTTAATTTTTTATTTTTCATTTTTTATTTTTTATTTTTAATTTTTTTATTTTTGATTTTTTATTTTTCATTTTTTATTTTTCACTTTTAATTTTTTATTTTTCATTTTTAATTGTTCATTTTTATTTTTTATTTTTCCTTTTTTAATTTTATTTTTCATTTTTTATTTTTATTTTTTTATTTTTCATTTTTTATTTTTTATTTTTAATTTTTAATTGTTAATTTTTTTTTTAATTTTTCCTTTTTCATTTTTTATTTTTCTTTTTCATTTTTTATTTTTCATTTTTATTTTTCGTTTTTTATTTTTTTTTTTATCTGTCATTTTTTTTTTTCATTTTTTATTTTTATTTTTCATTTTTTATTTTTAATTTTTGATTTTTTATTTTTCATTTTTTATTTTTCGTTTTTAATTTTTCATTTTTCGTTTTAAATTTTTCGTTTTTTATTTGATATTTTTCATTATTTATTTTTCGTTTTTTATTTTTCGATTTTCATTTTTTATATTTCATTTTTCCTTTTTCTTTTCTTATTTTTAATTTTCTTACGTATGACATGATACGTTGTTTTTGTGATTGTGTTGTGAAATAGAAATTACCGGGTTTTCGGCCCTTTTGAACATTTAAACCAGAAACTCCGATTTTGTATTTCTTAGCGGATTTAGAAAGAAGATGCCTTTCAAAGATATGAACATGATATTTAAGTACGAGTAATATTGAAAGAGCTGTGCGCAGAAAAGGGCAAAGAAAATACCGGTTGAATTTTTGATTTATTTGAACAGCAATATTCACAAACAAACTCTGGCTCATACCAGCGCTGGAATTTATAAGAGCGATTGATGACCTTGTTGTATACCACTCCAATATTATTTTTAAAATCACGATATCCGATATTCTGCATCATACTAGAAACTTCATTAAACAAAAATCGCATAAAAAGAAAGCGAAACACTTTATGCATGCATGTATTCCAAAATTTTGTTTTTATTTAACGTTCATTAACTCATTTAATTTGTGATGGCTTTTTTAAAACAAAGCTGCATTTGACTCACAAATAAACTTAACTTTATTATGAATTCAAATATTATACGGTTCGAGGAATACGCCCAGATGTCTCAATACAACTTAAATATCAAGTTCATATCTTTGAACGGCCTCAGTTTCCTCTTTCTAAAGCCGCTGAGTTATTCGAAATCGGTTGATAGTCAACACAGTTACTGGCTTGTAAGTGCAAAATGGACGAAAACCCGGTTTTTTTCCCGTGACTCAAGATTTTGAAGGGGTTTCGCAAATTTCAAGGGCAGAGTTTAATTGTAGTCGACAAGGTCTACCAGAAAAAAGTATCGCATCCCAGGTACTTTCTTCCGTCAGTGTATTTTCTTAAAAAATGCATGTTGTTAAAAAAGTATTTATTTTTTTTTTTAATACAGAACCTTTTCTTAAAAAAGTGTTTTAATTAAAAAGTATTTTTTCTTAAAAAGGTATCTTTTCCTAAAAATGCAAATTTTCTAAAAAAAAAAACACTTTTTATTAAAAAGAACCATTACCTCGAAAAACCATTTCTTAAAAATTACATTTTGCAAAAAAGCACGTTGTCCAAAAAAAGCACGTTTTCTATAAAAAGCACTCTTTAATAAAAAAGTACATTGTCTTTTAAAAGTACTTCTTCCTACCTTTCTTAAGAAAGCACATCTTAAAAAAGTTTATTATTTAAAAAGTACCTTTACTTAAAAAAGTACCTTTTCTTAAAAATGTACCTTTTCTTAAAAAGTACCTTTTCTTAAAAAAGTACTTTATCTTAAAAAAGTACCTTTTCTTAAAAAAAGTACCTTTTCTTATAAAATAACTTTTCCTAAAAAAGTCACTTTTCTAATAAAAGTAGCTTTCCTTAAAGAAGCATCTCTTTAAAAAGTACCTTTTTCTTAAAAAAGTACTTTTCCTTAAAAAGTAAATTTTTTACAAAATTACAATGTAGAACAATATTATGATCATGGTCTTGGAGGAGAATGATTCTTATACCGAACGATTGCATAAGGTTATTGCAGTAAAACCCTCCCAAAGAGTTTGGTGCTATGGTGACACAGTCAAATTTTATGGCCGTTAAAAGTTTTAACTTTTTCGCTCAATAAGGCTCAAAAAATGTTAAAGTTCTTTTGAACTAAATTCTGAGTTCGGCTGTCTCCAATAGAATATTAAGAGGAATTATTTCATAGAACATTTTAACTCTATATCTGGAATTTTCGTGGGTCTTTTAAGTCCCTTCTTCAAAAAATACACAAAAAATTATCCTGCAACGTGCGTCTAATAGGTTTAAATGTTCTACGAATATGTTCTGCAGCAAATTTTGCTAGGAGGTGTCGAAGACGAGAACGTCATTCGGTAGTGTTAAATCACTGAGAAAATGAATTTGAATTTTTATTTATCACGTGCAGCCCAGTTCCTTAACAATATTAAGAAAATTTTTCTAAATTTACGTTTTCACACGTAATTTAATATTTTAATGGGTCTTTTCTTTGCCAAAAGTTGAAACTAAGGAATTTCAAGGGTTACAGATTTACAAATTATTTTTGTTTAGTTTTCGAAACAAATTACGATTGTTTTCAGTAACGATTTAATTACTAATTTATTTTATTTATCACTATCATCAGTATCTGAATCGCAAACAATATCCAACTGGATCCTTCGTGGTCTTCAATTTATTTTTGGTGGAATATGTGATTACGCCACCAACATATTTCTCCAAGTATGGCTCCTGGCCAAATTTCTTTCTTAATATCTGTAATTTTTTTTATATTTAAAATGTGACTTTCAAAATTATTTGCTGGTTGAAATAACCTCTGTAAACTTCAATAAAATCTCCACTAAAATTCATGTTTTTTCTTTCGTTAGGACGAACTTACCACAAATATGACAAAAACTATTAATATCGAGCTTGTCAGCCTCCATTTTTTACTATTTTCACAGTTTCCTTCACAGTGTTAATGTTAAAATGAAATGCGATTGACGCTTTTGCGTCAATACGAAGACATATTCATTCATATTATTCTGTATTCTTCGCTTACTCCGTTTGAGAAAAATAATAAAATTATTGCAGGTGGAAATTTCAAAATCGTATTTTTCGGGACTTTGGATCATGTATATACAATTTTCCGATGAGGTTTCCGTCTTGGACAAGCCCAAATGAAATTTGTAGGACATCCGAGCTCAGAGTTTAGATCGAATGAACTTTTACACTGGTTTTTATTCTTATTCCAACGGGCATAAAATTTTACCGTGTCCGAACAGGACAAAATACTTTGGAGAATTTACTATACTAACCTAGCACATTCATCTGACAGAGGAATTATTCACCCCCCCCAAAATGTGTGTTAAGTTAAAAAATGTTCTTGAAAAATTATCTTTTCTTAATAAACATACCATTTTTTTTAAATGGTACCCTTTCTTAAAGGAGTAAATTTTCTTAAAATGTGTCTTATGGAAAGTGCCTTTAAAAAAAAAGAAACAAACAGCAGCCAAAAGGGATGTTTTTTTAATCAATCATTTCTAAAAACGGCCCAAAAAGGACACAGCTTTTACAAGCAAATTAGTCTGGGAATAGCTGAAATTGGAATTGGTACTATTTGTAGCCTCTTCATTTATTTATTAACGAACACACAGGGGATGCTCCTTCAAATGCAGTGAATAATGTTGATCTCAGGAAAATAGGTTATGGGAAGGAGGAAAGAGGGAGTAGTGATTGCGGATAATTTAGTTAAATTTTATTATATTGTAACTGTCAGGAAAGACCTGTGCGGGGACTTTATTCTACATACGGCTAGTTCGACTGATTTTCTCTGTAATGCGTTCTGCGGTCAACTAGACAATAGACTATAAAGGGATAGGATCCACTAGAGAAGCGGGCACTTGGAATAATTTCGTTAATCTCTGAAGAATATTGCCCATGGTAGTATCTATAGAACAGTGCATTACAACCCACATACCGACGATGTTCCAACGAGTCAATATAGTTGGATACCCTACTGTCATTAATGGGCATCAACGTCCTCCTTTTCACATTGTCCAGTAGCTCCAAAATAGGTTTTGAAGCTCCTGCCCATATATGGGAGTTGTATTCCATTTTCTGTCAGAAGGAGTGAAGTAATTTTTGCACCGTTTTAGAAAACCAAGGCACTTGAATGCTTCTTTCAAAACTTGAAAACATGCTCGTTGCAAAGAACATCACATTGAATTATCATGCCCAGAACATCAAGAGTATACAATTCCTCAATACCTATAACATCCATATATACAGATGGTATTGTTGAATCCCTGGCCCTGTGAGTCAACAAACAACATTGAGTCTTCTGCGCATTAAAATCAACCCTATTCGCTTCACCCTATTCGGAGGTTGTTAACAGGTCTTGATTGAGTTATCATTCATTTTCCGTCTTTTGCCGCCAACCTGCAAAAAGCTTGGCCTACAATTAGAGGAAAATTAATGACAAATGTTGCTGCGAAAGAGTATATAGAATTGAAGGTTTGATCAGGAAGGTCATTCAGAAAGACAAGGAAAAGAGAGGGAGAAAGGACAGAACCTTGGGGTACCCCTGAGCTAAGCTGAAACTCATTATATGACAACCCATCAATAAGAGAGAAGTCAATACCGACAACAGCTTTGATATTAATGCACCATGCCATACGCGATCGAACGCGTTGGAAATATATTAAGAAACCACTTTACTTTCACCAAAATTGGCAATGGATCGACTCCAGTGCTCAGAAAGTAAACCTAACAGGTGACCCATTGAATGATTTCTACGGAAATCATACTGTCGATTATTAAAAAGTGATTGGCCTCTAGATAGTTGACAAGATGGTAATTTATCATGCTCTCCTGACGCCTTTGAGAGCGCAGAGCAGATTGCAATTGGACGATAATTTTCAGGATTAGTAGCCTCACCCTTTTTAGAGATCATTGCTTAAGTAGCAGTGCTTGTATACCATCCGGCACTGGATAAAATAATCTAAAAATATAAATTTTATTATGTTATCTTCACCAGAACAGTACTGTTTCTTAGAAAAACTACTTTTTCTCATAAAGTAATGTTTTTTATTCCTTAAAAGAGTAACTTTTCGTAAGAGGCACCTTTTTAAAAAAAAGTACCTTTTCGTAAAAAGTATCTCTTCTTAAAAAGTATATTTTCTTAAAAAGTACCTCTCTCTAAAGAAGTACCTTTTCGTATAAAAGTACTTTTACAACTAGCTGGCTTTATTTATGGTTCATAAAAATGATAAAGTTGGTACTTTTTCGTACAATTTGTAACTAAAAAGTACAATTTATAAATTTTCTTAAATTTGAACTTAAAATTGATTTTTAAAAATGGCGAGGATTATTTTTCAAATCTAAACCGAGACAGAGATTGAGAGTATCAGATTTGGCAAAGTTGAATTTGACACTCTGACTTTATTATTTGTGAACATGAAAAATGCCAAATGTTTCCATGACATTTGGCGAATTAGACCAAAAAAATTAATAAATCTCCCAACATTGGCTAAAGGCCAGAATGATTTTCTTAATTAATATCTTTAGTTATAATATATAAACAAACCCATGAATACTTAGAAAAAATTAAAAGAGGAGTTAATTTTGACTAGAAAACTTTATGGCTGCGAGGAATCATTCAATAAAAGTAATTTTTATGATGTGCCAACATTACTACAGTCATAAACGCCAAATGCTTAAACATCAGCAATAAAAGTAACATACGTTTTTAAGGAGGTTAAAACAGATAATATAGCAAATGTTAATCATTTTCTGCTACGAAAAGTTGTCTAAGACAGATAGATGGGCAACAGCCGCATAACGAATTGAGTTTCTTTCATTTTAATGAACTGGGCAGATCATAAGTGTTAGAGTAACGCACATCATAAACTAACAGATCGTTAAACTAAAACTTCAAATACTATTAATATTATCGTCTAAACACATGTACACAAACAACACTTGGTTGTTTGTAGAAAGGATCTTACAAAAAATTTCATAGATAATATGCTTTCCTGCTAGGAAATTCCTAAATACCTGTTGTGATTTGAGCATAGAAAGTGAAAAACAAAATAGGAAAGCAAGACATTAAAAGATAATGACGATGATGATGATGATCTTAACATATCAACCATCAGGCGTCGGCAAAGTGAAAATATTTCACAAAAAAAAATAAGATCTTGTGCTAACAGTGGCGCTGTCAGCAGTATCATTTCAATTTTGCTTCAAATTTTCATTAATATGAATTGGTTTGTTGGTTTTTCTGGGTCTTCATTCTTTCATCCACTAACTGACCACTAATTTTTCAACAAAAAATATATTTATCTTTATGTTTGAAAGGATATTTTCTAGTTTTGTTTTAATTCTTCTTTTTTTGGCAACATATGGTGTAAGACTGGCTCAGCCTATTAGATACTGAAAAACCAAAAAAAAAAAAAAAGATCTTGATAAAATACAGCGGCAGGTCTTAAATAAAGGCAATTAACACGCTACGCTTGTTATAAAGTGTGTTGGCCACGAGTTTTTCCTTTTCGTTTTGGTTATGCGGGGTTTTTCACTATTTAAGTATTTTAATAAATTGAAAAATTTCTAAATTATAGGTTTCGAATGCATGTAACCCCCTCTCAATTAACCAACAACCAAAGTAAGAACAACACATGGTCATCTATAGGGATTTCTATTGAAGTTTTTTTTTTACTCGCTCCAAGGGTTGTTTTTATATTTGCCTACACTTTAATATGTGAATTTCACTTTTTTTAAAAAAATAAAATTTATTAATTTTGACATTTAGTTGTTCCCAAATGAATTAATTAAAAATGCTCTTTTGTTATTTTTTATATTTTTTTTATACTTTCTCTAAGGTCATTATCCTTTATTATATGAAATTGTAGTTTTACTGATGCTAGAGTCCTTTAAACTATAATGTTTGATGTGCAAGTGTTACTTATTTTATGACTTTGTGTGTTGTGCGTAATTATTGATAAAAATTTATATATATTTTCTTTAAACGCCATGAGGTGTGTCTAGTGTTTCAGAAAGGGTTGCATAGTGGAGCATTGTTTAATAAAAGGATTTATTTGATTTGTAATAGCATTAAGATTAGATTTATATTACAAACTAATGACCATATGGTTGGTATTGGAAATTTAAACAAAATATATTTTTATTTAAATTTAAATATATTTTATTTAAATTATCATAACTGCACTGTATTCCTAATCGGACCGGTTTCTGGCATTTCAGCCTTCATCAGCGATTTATTGAACATTGTGATAATTGTTATGTTTTAATTGAATAGATTGTTTCTATATGAAAATTTTTTCTACTTAGGGCGGCCGTGAGGTTTTGAACCATGAACCTTCACATACACTCGTACTTGCACTTTTTGGTCAGCGCTTTAACACACTCACCTAAAGTCAGGCCTACGAGCAGTGTGGTTAGTTTCAGTTTTCGTACCATACAGCTTTACTTTGTACTAATTTTAGAAGATACAACTATATTTTTATTTTTATTTGTTAGTTTGTATAGACTCTCAATTTAGTAACATACGAGTAAATTAGATGACGAACTCTTCTAACTAAAAATATTTGTTGATACATCTTCCTAACATCCATAGTTTTCTATGGAGGATACGGACTCAGGTTGAGAATAATTTATTGCATTTGGGGTTGCTATTGACCTCTTTCGATTTATATCGGGTTTTCTCAGAGACCGCACAATACGTGTTGTTATTGATGGCGTCTCATCTAATGAGTTTCAGCTTAATTCAGGGGTACCCCAAGGCTCCGTTCTTTCTCCTTCTCTTTTATTTATCTTTCTAAACGACCTACTTTGTCAAAGCTATACTCTATATACTCTTTCGCAGATGACAGCAGCATTTGTCACTCATTTTCTTTTAATTGTGGGCCAGGCCTCTTGGAGATTGGGGAGAAAAGGGCAGACAATGAATGACACACTCAATCAAGACCTGTAGACAATCTCCGGGTGGGGTAAAAAGAATAGGGTTGATTTTAATGCGCTAAAGACTCAATATTATCTGTTGACCCATAAGTCCATGGATTCAACAATGTCTTCTGTATATATGGATGGTATAGATATTGAGGAATCGGATACTCTTGATGTTCTGGGCATGTGAATTCAATAGGATGTTCGTTGGAACGAGCATGTTTTTCAAGTGTCGAAAGAAGCATTCAAGTGTCTTGGTCTAAAACGTTGCAAAAATCACTTCACTCCTTCTGATCTCTTTAAAATTTATACCACTTACATCCCACCGAAAATGGAATGCAACTCGCATGTATGGGCAGGAGCTTCAAAGTCTATTTTGGAGCTACTGGACCATGTGCAAAGGAGGGCCTTGGTGCTCATCAATGACAGTAGGATATCTAACTCTATTGACTCATTGGAACATCGTCAGAATGTGGGTTGTTCTATAGATGCTGACATGGGAAGTAGGGCGGGTCGATTTAAAAATCGCCCAGTGACAAGGAAAATCGTATGCTAGGGATAAAAATAAGAAATTTGCCCGAGGAACCATACCTAAAAGAATTCTGATGTCCCTACTTTTGATCTGTCTGTCTGTCTGTCTCACTTTGACCCATTTAGAGTTCCCAACCCATGCCAGTTGGGGTTCCCCATACAAACATTTCAAAAAATCACCATTTTTTGTTTAGAATTGGGCTGACTATGTTTGATTTAGTAATATTAAAATTAACACTCATACATATACGTATCTTTTACTCTGCTAATAAATAATAATCATACGCCTTAACTATGTTATGTTATTCAAAAAGATCGATCGGATGAGGGTAAATAACTATTAGATCACTCCGTGACTATGCGTGACTCTGCGTGGCTACCCCAAAATTAATCTGTAGTTACAACAAGGCTATGGGCCACGTTTCAGATCAATTGCATGAGGGGGAATGGGGTTGCCCCATGGCAGACAGACAGACAGTCAGACAGGTCAAAATCCGGGACATCATAATTCGTTTTAGAGGTATGGTTCCTTGGGCAAAGTTTCTTATTTTGATCCCTAGAATAAGATTTTCCTTGTCACTTGAGCGATTTTTTTGCCTCCCTACAAATCGACCCGCCCTAATGGGAAGTGTTCTTCTGAGATTAGTGAACTTATTCCAAGTGCCCGAGTTTCAGTTCGCTTTACCCGATTCTCTTATAGATCACATCCGTTTGTAGTCTACTGTCCAGTTGACCACACAACGCATTATAGAGAACATTCATTTATCAGTCGAAGTAGCCGTATGTGGAATAAACTGCCCGCACAGGTGCTTTCTTACACCTATAATCTAATAAAAATCCACAAGCACTTCTCCCTCTTTCCTCCTTACCATAACCTATTTTCTTGAGATCAGCACAATGCACTGCATCTGTGGGGGCATCCCATGAGCGCTGGTCAATAATTAAAAAATATAATAAAAATCAACACTGCTCTTGTCAACTACCATCTCTTAGTGGACTATTCTAAAATTTAGAGAAAGCTGCGCCACTTAGATTGTGTTTGACAGCAGACACTGAAAGCAGGCAACCTTGATAATACTTTTTCAAAAATGGAGGAAGGTGAATTTCGAGTTCTCTAAAAATACTACTTTTTTCGGAACAAAAACATCGCCGAATCTAAGGAAATGCCTGGTAAAGTCTATGGGGTCTCCGCACCATCAACATCAGTGATTAAGAAGTGGTTTACTGAATTCCTCTGTGGTCGTACCAGCACTAGTGAAGCCGAAGGTTCATGTCATACCCAGCAGAGATCGTCTCGCCAGAAATCGGCAATAAATTCCATGGAATTATATTGGAGAATATCGGAGAATGATATTGCGTGAGGTGGCTGAGGCTGTAGGCATCTCAACTGAGCGGGGTCGTCAAATTTTACATGTATATATGGCCAAGAAAACGCAAGCCACGCGATGACTGCCGTGATTGCTAACACTAACTTTAAGTGCAACCGTGTGACAACTTCAAGGGAATGCTTGATGAATCCGCAATCCAAAGGAGTTTTTGAAAAGTGATCTTCCAACATCGCAAAAAACCAGCGCACATGTGTGAAGCCGTCATGGAAAAAATCCATAAATTGGGCTACGAACTTCAGCCGGCGACTACTTCCTGTTTCCAAACATTAAAAAATGGCTTGGTGTTAAGAGATTTTGATCGAATTAAGAGGTCATTACTGGTTAGTAGAAAGGAATTGAATTATTGGAAAAACTCGAGACAAAAGTTATGAGACTGACAATGTTCAGAAATAAAGCGCTTTCTTGCCGGAAAAACAACTTTTGATCAAAAAAGCACTGAATTTTTAAACCGCCCTCGTGCGGTCCAAGTCAGGAGTCTAACGGCTTCGACACCTTAATATCCATAACTCATGTGGATATTTGGCATGTGAAAGGCATGATATCCTTCATCACCTATGTGCTTCAGCCTTAATTTGAAACACAAAGACTTTTTTTATAGGTCTAGGTATGAACATGCACCAATTTCAATGCCGATTGTCGTATGACTAAAAAACCTTATGTATAAAAATTTATTTAAAATTATGAAATTGAGAAAAGGATAATTCATATTTAAATGAAATAGAATACTTATAGTTTAATAAATTAAACGACAATATATGCATATTAAAAATTTTAATTTTAATTTACTACACTGGATTCATAGAAGACAACCCATCCTCTGAAAAGCCCATATTATGGTCATTAATGATGATTCAAATTTCACCGCATACGGATCGAAGAATGGTATACATATATACCAGTACTTGAAATATACATATGCTTAGTAGATATGTATAATTATATATGATGTTCGGATCAAAGTATATTTTGCCGCAATTAATGGAATGCAGCAAGCCATTTCAACTGAGAGGAGACGAATCGCTATTAAAATTTTCACGAGATTTAAAATATAAATTTCTCCGTATTGTCATTTAAATTTTATGACTAAAAAAAAAATTGTTGTGGTGATGTTCGCCTGTCTGTCTGTTGATATACCGATTATGGTTAACAATATTTTAGTAAAAATATTTGTTTTTATTTTGAGCAATTGAACCTATTAGATAGAAATGCTTCTTTTATTCACTGAACAGATAAAACGTGCGCAATTTTGGCGGTATGGCAACATTTAATAACTTTGAACCAAAAATATATATTTTTGAGATGTCAATTCAGTACAATTTTTACCATGTACCGGTTTACAAAGCTCCACAAAAGTGACGCTGTACGTCAAAAAGCAAAATTGCCACATTCGGAGAATGGATAATCTATAAAAGATCCAGGAAATACGTGACCAAAAAGTGACTAGTTTACGATACTGGTGTATGCTGCCGTTATCTGTGCCCGAAAAAGATTTAGACTGATTCTGGTTTCAACAAAATGATACACCATGCCACAATGTAAATCAAACAATGCAGTTTCTGCAACAAAAATTACCTGGATGTGCGATGTCAAAAAAAACCGACATTGACTGGCCACCCAGATCTCCAGATCTCACACCTCCAGACTTTTTTCTTTGGGGTTATTTGAAAAGAACGGTGTTACGCTAGCAAGCCTCAGACCATTGACGAGCTCGAGGCAAACACTCGGGCCGAAGTCATCACATACGCCCCGAGAAAACCGAAAATATTATGGAAAATGCAGCATTTAATTGATGTTGTATTCAAAAAGTACTCCAAACGAAATAAAAATTTCACACGTATGGAAATCGGTTGGTTTTTTAGTTATTCGATATTGACTAACCGATATAAAAGATTTATTTTTTATTCACATGTATAGAGTCCATTTACCGAAAAAAAATATCACTTTGAAAAAAGTTTTAGGCCTCAAAATCATTTCTTCTCAAAAAATATTCACATTCATTATATGAGATTCCCATTCATGCCCCGTAACCAGGTGGAGCTTTTGCCACTTTATGCAAGTTGGCGCCGCACAGTGGCGCCATTTGAGTTTTTTCGTTGCAAAAATCATATCTTTTAGACCGAATAACATAATTGAACAGTTTAAACAGCATATGATAGATAACTGTTCAGCCTATGAAATGAGCGTTTGCAAAGGATGCTACGCTTTGTAGGGGCCTACTTATGGGTTATCAAAGTTAAAATTTGTAGAAAAATCAATTTTATGGTAACTAAAAAAAATTATTTTTACATTTTTAGATTGTTTTTATTTTTTTTCTTTAGGTTTTTATGTTTTAAATTATTACCCAACAAATTAAAAAAAATTACTTCTTTTTTAAATTTATTTTTTAAATTTTCTGTAAAATATTCATCACAATTCGTAAGAGAAGGTATATCTAAAAGACTAATCATTTCTAAACTATAATTATTTTCTAACTCAATTCGTGACTTCACATGCCGCAGGGAAGAAATAAGTGGATCGGAAGATGCTGCCAACATGTTGAAGAGGTCCTCATTTTGCCTTACCCTTGATGCTTTGAATGTGTTCTGCAATCTATATTTTTTCTAAAATTTGTTAAGAGACTCCTGTGCTTCTTCAGAAAGCTCTCCAATGGGCAAAAACTGGTACTCAATTATATCTATGCCATGCGCCAATATTTTATGGATGGTCGGGGTCAACTTCTTCTGTGGATATATTTCTGCTAAAAGAGATGCAGTTTTCGATGCATATTCTCCATATTTTGTAGAATTGACATTTTTTTTGCAGTTTAAAACATTCAAGATCGTTTCCAATCTTCTCACGATTTGATTGTCAATTCCAGTGATTCTAGTTACTGCCTCATCATTTTCAAAAAATCTCCTAGAAGTGTTTCCATCGTTTGAGTTACCGTATCCGTGCTTGGGACAGTCTACTTTTAGTCCAACTTGTTTAAAAAAAGCATTCTGTATTTGCTTCTTTCTGATCTTTTGCTTATCCTTTATTGATGTATTTTCATCGAAGTTTTCCTCCTCTTGTGGTAGGGTATACGCCAGTTTTAGCAAGAACTCCATACACCTTATCCTTGCGTGCAATGGTGACATTCCATATTCGTAATTTTCCTCGTTTGTAGAATCGTTTAAATTACCAAAGTTCTTCTGACTCTTTTTGCAAATCGGGCATGGCAATGTTGAGGTTGTTCCTGTCAGTTCGTTTACGACTTTTCCGTCAACCATGGTCAGGTGGAACTCGTAATTGCATTCAATATATTTTCCTTCTCCAATTTGCAGCTTTGTAGACTTAATCTTGCTTATTTGTTCTTCAATGTCCTTCACCGTGGTCCTTATGAGTTCTGCCGATTCCATTGCACACTGAAACATTATTGGTCGGCAATAATGCACTGATGATGGACGTGGATTTTTCCAGTGTAGGGAAACATCAGATTTTAGCCGCAAAGGAACAACAGATGCCATAAACATATTTCCGTCCGATATTGTAGCGTCATCGGAAGATATCCTTTGCTTATAAACGCTTTGTCCGGATGATCCATCGCAGCCCCATTTGCTGATCAATGTCAGTTTCTCAGGAAGAATTTTCACCTCATTTTCAGGAAGACTCTCCAACAACCGTTTTGCTGTATGGCCCATGAGGTCCTGCAGATTGGCTTTCACAGAGACTTCCGTAAACTCCGTATGCAGTGGTCGTGAATTTATTTTGGCTTGCGTAATATGCTTGTATCCTGGTAAAACGTCAGGCCCGTGTCGCATCAAGGATGCCCGTAGTATCTCATATTTTTCTTTGGAAAGTTGTAAGTCCATAAACAAGGCCAAGGCTTCTTCGGAACCATACTTTTTAATGTGTGCGTTTGTGGGCGTGGGAATGCTTTCCTTAATCCTTTTTAGTCGCAGTGGGCTTGCATCAGCAACAGATTTTGTAATGTGCGACCTAACTCTTTCACTATCCTTTGTATATTTAATAGACAGCGCGTCCGATAAATGCTTCGAGGTCAAGTCATTGGTAGCATCGGCAAGTTTCCTCTTTCTTGTGAAAATTTAACACTCCTCAATACTTTTTTTTTTGGCCTTCCTTTTGCTCCTCTGGTTGATGTGGTGGGTTTTTCACCCATTTTGCCTTAATATTTGCATATATGAGATAAAAATTATTTTTTATAATTTCGCTTCTCTCAATATTTCCGTATAAACTATCAAGTTCTTCTAAAGCAGCTTCCGTGAAAAACTTTGGTGTGGTTGACCTTCTAAACAGTTCAAATAATTTTAAATTGTTTAACGCCATGGTTTCAGTACTTGTTGCGCCAACTTTCAGTCGTAGACTAATCCAGGCATTATGCTTATTTTGCAATATATAGGCTTATGCTACCATGCCTAAAAATTTACCTGTTCCCTGCATACATATGGATTTAGGCTGAATTATGCAATTTTGATATTGTGCTCGTGTCTAAATAAGATTTGTGCCTACCTGGAGGGACCATAAGTCAATATTGTTCTTGACCATTTGTACTCCAAAGTAATTTTTAAGTGAGGTGCGTACCTGCGAATTTCAATGAGTAGTTTTTTGTGCATCCTGTGTCTGTAACAGAATATTGGGAGTAGACTTTGGCAGAGGCTCACAGGTAGAAAACCGACTTAAAATGCAATTTTCAAACTATTAGATCAAACTACGCCATACAATTTCTGCAACCATGTCTTTTTAAACTGTTTTGCCTCTAGAAGCCAAACGGGCACGTACGGGCAGATAAAACCTTTTGAATTATGTAAAGAAATAATCAAAGAACATGTTTTGCAAATATGGCAAATATAGAAAAATATAGATTTTTTTTATTTTCCGTCAAAGTTGAAAAATAGTGAAAAAACGGATAGTTTTTAAATAGTGATTTACCAGGAGAAACAAAAAGCAAACAGTTATTTTTTTTATCATTACACATTTAATAAATATGTACATCAATCAATACAAACAAAAAATAAGGCAATTCGTTACCTATTTTTCGTGATATTACATCTGAAATCGCAACAAATTGACTAAAAATTGTGTGTTTTTTTGAAAACCGAAAGTCGGTCAACTTTGAACGGTTATATCTTCTAAACTAAAAATGTGATATTATTAAGAGTAGCATATTTGAAATCGTTGAAAAGTTTGCTATAACATGGGTTTATTCAAAACCTCGTCGACGCACATGAAAATTTTGATTTTTGTAACCTCGTTTGCTCTACGGGCGCCACTGTGCGCCGTCCGTTTTTCTTTTTAAATGCTTTTAGTGTCTTTAAAAGAAAACTCATGTTAAACAAAATTTATATATTTGAATTATATTTAGATATTTTTCGGTTGGCAATAATTTTATCAGTTATACAAATAGTGAAAATAATTAAAGTAGGATAATTGTAACTAGGACGTAGATGCTTTTTAATTTATAATTTTGAAATGGCCTGTTTTGACCGTAAAATTTAAAAAAAAAATTATTACTGTTCATAAAATGACTTATTTATGAGATGAGAGTTAAATTCTCATCTACTTTAAAACACTATAAAAATGTTTCATTACTAATTTTTCCAAAAAAAAATCTGAATCGTTATTAAATTTATAAAAGAAGATAAAAAGATTAAAGAGCACGAAAATTGTTTTAGTAATTTAAAACTAAAAAAATCCACACGGAATAATGTATTTGAAATTGAAAAACGCAACTTCAAAAATTCAATCAATGAATAATTATATATTTTACAGAAATTGTAAACAAAAAAATTTTCGTTAAAATAATTTTTTTCTAAGAGATAGTCCTAAACTCTAGCAATTTGTCTATAGAAAAATTACCACTCAGTGTTATGTTGTTGAATATCACAAACATTTAAGAACCTGAGAGTTTTCATATCAGGATATAAACCTTTAAATGTAACAGCGAAATGTCTGCATTGATGTTCTGCATCGTACCTATTAAAATTCGATCCAATATATATCACACCATAATTTGGAATTTTGGTATTTTATTTTACAAAATGTACAGCTTTAAATTATAATTACTTAATGACATGATATCCATACATTTACTTTTACCAATTTGTAATATTATAAATTACATCAAATTATTATGTTATATATATTACAAATAAATGTTAATATTTTTGATCTGAAGAATGACCTTAGATTGTAGGATAGTCTAAATTACAAGTTTGATTATAAAATAATTGCACATTTTAGGCCATACATTTTGCACTCCACCAAAATATCAGATAATACTCGTAACATGCTAAAATTCATATTACAATCAAAAAAGCGACTACTAAATTAAATATCTTTCCTATAAAATCGATGCTGTAACAGTCTCAAAGATAGAGCACAACAACAACAATAAGTATTAGGTAATAATATTGTATTTATTTGTTATTTGGCAATAAAAATGGTACGTATGTTTGTTTTGTATGATACACTACACTTAACAATGTACTCAATTATTTCCACTTAAAGGGATGTCAATAGAAAATAGAAACTTGCAATAAAGTTTGCTAGAATTTTCCAAATTTATATCTCTTTTCGTTAGGAAGTTACTAAAACAACTGAGTCCGGTGCATTATCTGTGTGTATTTCTTTTTACTTATTCTGAATTAAGGGCAACCTTGTCTTATGCATCAATCGAAAGGTCTCAAAGTGTTGTGTTCATAGAATACAAAAAATATTTGATTATTATCCTCTTTGAAGTCATAGGGTGAAAATATTCAAAAAAGTGGAAATATTCCCACACTATGACCTGAAAGAAGTCAATGGCTATAATTTTTTGAGATCTACGAGGGCTCGACTTTGAGACCTTTCGATGTATAAAATAAGGTTGCTCTTAAAAAACGCAAATAAAATGCGAGAAGAAAACGGCATTAGATATGGTAGAGAAATTTTTCGAATGAAAAAATAATAATGAAAAAAATATTTAAAATAAATATTGCAAAAAAAAAAATGTTTGCCTGTAGAATTTGCAATTGTTGATTAAGACTGAAACGATACGGTAAACTGAATTTTCAAAGAAATTGAGTTTTTATGGGTTAGTTTTTTTTTAGATTTTTGGTTCAAAATGGATCTTATATTTTTTAATACAAAAATTTTTTTAAGATATAATTTGATAATTTCGGATAAAGAAAAATTATACAAAATAAATTTAGTAGAAAATCTGCTGTAAAAAATATGATTGACAAGAAAAATAAAAGTTAAAGAATTTGATATTAGATAACAATTTATATTTGGTACAAGAAAGATCAATTCAAAATTGTTTAATGAAGAAAATTTTTATATTTTGAGAAAAAAGTAATTTAAACAAAAAATATTAATGAAAAACTATTTTGAGAGAAAGTCTTGGACCAAAAGGTTTTAGCACAAGCCTTTTTTATATGCCAAATTTAAAATTTGATTTTTTTAAGTAAAAAAAATGTTCTATATTTTTGGTTTCAAACAAAAGGTAAATAATTTTTGAGTGAACAAAATAATAAAAATTACTTTTTTACTTTCATTTTTGGTATAACAAAAATGTTTAATGAACGCTTGCAGAATGCAGAGCGCAGAATTTTAAAATTTTTGTATAATATGTGTTAAAAATGTATTAAATTAAATAAAATATAATATTTATAATAAATAATTTTATAAGAGCGTAAAGGTATGCTATTCAATTTTATGCAATTCACATCGAATTTCATTATAATTGTATATCACAGGCCCTGTGTTGTATTGTGAATTGCCTAAAGTTAATTAGCATCGCTTTATGCTCTTATTAAATTATTTATTATCATAATTTATATATATATATCTATAATATTAATAGGCTAGGCGATTTCTTGTGACCGATGTTTTGTTCTACCGTTTTATCCCGATTTTTACCAAACGTATATTATTTGAAAAGTATTTCGTTTTAGCCGTTTTGCAGATTTACAGAATTTTACATTTTTTCTTTATTTTGAGTAAATTGCATTTAAAGTTGCTGCTATTACATACATAAAATTATAGATATCGCACCTGTACCTCTAACAGGAGTCAACTCAAAATTTACAAATTTTAGAGTAGAGGCAAAAGGGTTTTTTTAATATTTACTATAAAATTTAAAAACAGTTGTTTTACTCTAAATAATTGCGAATAATAAGTATACAGCAGTAGTTGTTTTTGCGATTTTTTCAGTGATCATCAAAAATAACAAGTTTTTTGGATGCAACTCAAAATGTGTCTTTTTAGTGAATTCTAAAGAATTCTAAAGAAGCTACTCTTATAATAGGATTACAACTGTATTTTTTTTCTGCGAAAGACTAGAAAAATCGATGTAAGATTTTTACAATAGATAGATATGACCACTGTGTATCGTTTTCTTGCAAAAAGTGAAAATTAGAAATTTTGAGTTGATTCACTTTAGAGGTACAGGTGCGATATATCTATAATATTAATAGGCTAGGCGATTTCTTGTGACCGATGTTCTGTTCTACCATTTTATCCCAATTTTGACCAAACGTATATTATTTGAAGGGTGCTTTTAGCCATTTTGCAGATTTTTAAATTTTTTCCTTTATTTTAAGTAAATTTCATTTAAAGTTGCTACTTACACATACATAAGATAATACATATACTATGTGTGTTTTATTAAATTTGTTAATGAGTTTGTTAATGAGTTTGTTATCTTCATTCACAATAATAATAAACCGTAAAAGTGTTGGTTTGTGAAGTGGCTAAATTGAAAAATAAAGCTGCCAAGAAATTGCACTCGAATTTCGAGCGCTGGAATCTGCTAGTATAGATTAAAAAGCGTTGAAAGAATAAATAAAATTTCATAGAATTTGCACTCGAATTTCGAGTGCTGGGTTATGCTAAATGCCTAAAACCCTAGACAAAAAGAAAATTTTTGTTGGTCTGTATAAATTTTTGAGTAAAATAATCAAAAGTGAAAATTTCATTTAGAAAACTATTGTTTTGGGTGAAATGAAATTGATATATGAGTGAAAAAATATTTTATGAAATTTTTTTTATAAAGAAATTTTTAGTTAAAACTATAACAATTTAAGAAATTAAAATTTTTTAACCATTTTCTAGGTGAAAAATCTCAATTATATATTTTTCTATTAAAATATGTCAAAGATATATTTCTAGGTGAAGTGAAATTAGTGCAAATTAAAAGAGTATAAAAATATTTTATAAAATTTTTAGTTGTGAAAAAAAATTCTTGTGGAGCAAAAAAATTTAAAACTAAAAAAAATTAAATTTGGTAATAAAAGTTTTTTGGTTGAGAAATTTTTGGTGGCACCAAGTGAAAATTTTATAAAGAAAAACTTTTTAAAAATAATTTTTTTATAAGAAAATTTTTGGAAATAAAAAATTTAAGAAATGAAAATTTGTTTTAAAATTATGATATAAAGGGTCCGCCAAATAACTTTTTTTTTTGAAAATGCTATAAAAAAAATCTACTGAATATTATCTCAAATTTCTTTTTTTATTTGAAAGTACAATCCTTCCGGTTAGTAATGGAAAATTATTTCATTTAAATGGCTGCCTCGGCTGGCCATGCAGTAGCCTAAACGACCGGTCCAATTTTTGAGCACATCATCGATTGTGTGCAGCTGTATTTCACCAATGGCTTCACGAATATTGTCCTTTAAAGCGTCAATTGTCTCCGGCTTGTTGACGTAACACTTATCTTTGAGGGCACCCCACAAATAATAGTCCAACGGTGTTAAATCGCAGCTCCGAGGTGGCCAAACGACATCAGATCTGCGGCTGATAATGCGATCTTCAAAAACATCGAGTGTAGCTTCGGCTGTGTGGCATGTAGCGCCGTCCTGTTGAAACCAAATGTTGCCAACATCCTCCTCTTCAATTTTTGTGAACAAAAATTCGTTCAAAATGGCCCGATAACGATCGCCATTGACTGTAACGGCCACTCCTTGCTCATTTTCGAAGAAAAATTGCCCAATTATGCCTCTGGACCAAAATCCGCACCAAACAGTGACTCGTTTTGGGTGTATTGGCTTTTCAATGTATGCGTGCTAGTTTTCTGTGGCCCAAATGCGACAATTGTGCTTGTTTACATACCCGCCAAGATCAAAATGAGTTTCATCTGAAAATATGATTTTTTTTTTGGCAAATTCGGCATCTTATTTAAGTCGATCGCAGGCCCACTTAGTGAAGCGAAAACGCATTGGATGGTCAGTTGGCTTCAACTCCTGAACCAATTGGACTTTGTATGGCGTCATACCAAGGTCTTTATGCAAAATTCGACTCAATGATGCCTCCGAAATGTTCAATTCTTGAGAACGACGGTGAATTGATGTTGATGGCGCTTCACGCACACTTTCTACCACAGCAGCAATATTCTCGGGTGTACGCACTGTTTTTGGCTTTTCACGCTTTGGTTTATCGATGAGGATGCCAGTTTCTTTCACTTTTTTCACAAGATAACGAACATACGGAGCTGACGGTGCTTCTCTTCTTTCAAAGTCCGTGCGCAATTTTCGCACACATTCTGCAACATTACCATGATTTTCAAAGTAATGTCGCAATATTTCCCAGCGTTGTTCAAGCGTATACACAACCATATTCGATCAGCGGAAGGATAAAACTAATTATCTGTCAAATCAGACATGAGCTAAGTGTTACCATTCACGAAATAAGCACTAGTTGAAAAAAAAAGCGTTAGATGGCGGACCCTATATATACATGGTGGCCCAAATAAGACCTAACAATAGTTGCTGTTGGTAGTCTTGCGGTATCAGTTCTTGTACAATTTGATTTTCGTATGGTTGCATCTTAAGATCGAACTTTTAAAATCTTCGAAAGTTATTCCGGAAATGCTCAATTTATCGGTACGATGATGGGAGTTGAGATAAGATAAATCATTTGCAACACTCTGGAGCACGGCTTTCACGTTGTCTTCAGTACCTGTATTTCGATCAGCTCCTCTTCCAGTACGGTCGTCCACTGAATACCGTTCCTTAAAACAGCCGATGCAAATCCCAATCTTGAATGTTGTGTGTAAATTACAAAGAATTCAATTATAATCCACAAAAGAAAAAAAACAATGTGTTAGAAAATAAAAAAGTTATTCGTCTTTAACATTGCTTGGCCTTCTTTATCCCACCCTGTATATATTTTTGGATGGAAAGAAAATGTTACAAAATTACGAAATTGTAAAAAAAAAACAAGTAAGAAAATTATAGTCGGTCTAGACCGACTATACGATACCCTATACCATGCGTTTAAAAACTCTATCTCTTAGGCCCAACTAACTGGACATAGAAAATAAGCAAAAACCAAATTTGAGTTGGAATTTTATTAATTTTTTTTGGATGCAGATATGAAAAAGTTCATATCGGATGATATATCTATATGGGGACTAGGTCCAAAAATGGACCGATCCTGATCACGTTTGGTAAAGTCCCTTTTATTTTGCAAAAATATACACAAACAAAATTTGAGAAGAATCAGTGCAATATTTTTGTTTTTAATAGATTTAAGTGAAGATCGGGAAGCAGCTCTATATGGGGCCAAAGGTATCATTTTTGGACTACTCATTAATGGATGTAATGAACGCATACAAACCCACTTTGAGTAAGATCTATATGACAATTTGGATCTTATGGCAAATTATGTCGATTTCATAGGGGTAATTTGTATGGGGGCTAGGTCTGCACATGGACCGATTCTCACCAATTTCAACAGTGTTCATCCCATGGCCGATAAAAGCTTACATACCAAATTTCGTCAAAATATATTCATATTTGCGACCTGCAGTTTGATTACATGGTTTACATGGACACACAGACGGACGGACGGACGGACGGACATGGTTAAATCAACTCAGAAAGTGATTCTGATTCGATCGGTATAATTAAGGATGGGTCTAGGTCAAATATTTTTGGTTGTTACAAACAGCAGCACAAAGTCATTATACCCAAACCACATAGTGGTATAGGTATAAACATTTTATCATATTTTCCGTTTACTGAGTGAAAAATATTTTCATATTTGTTTTTACATAAAAAATTTATTGACAAAAAATAAAACTCTTAAGAAATTAGAATATGACAATAAATATTTTTAGTAAAAAAAAGACTGATAATGAGTAAATATCATACACAAAAAAAAAAAAAAACAAAAAAAAATCAAAAAACTTACTAAATAAGTATTTATAGTGTAGAAAGATTAGCCAAATTTTCTGTATAATTAAAAAATAAATGAAAAATTGATTTTGGTTGAACAAATATTTTATATTTTTTGTTTAAACAAAAACTGAAAAAAAAAATTTTGAGTAACAGATTTGCTTAAAAAAAATTTCTTGAATATAAATCAAGGTTCAGAAAATACACACATGAAACACACAATGTTCTGTTCAAAAGCAGCCAACACATATCTTTATTTTCATATCAATTATGTGCGTTTCTAAATTTTCTACGGTGCCCAACACAACCATGACTGTGTTCGTTTTAATATTTCGTTATTTACACGAACATTTTTGTATCACGTACTTTTTGTTTCAATCACACATAAAGCACACATTTTTGAGTGTTGCTTTATTTGAAGTTCATGTTCTGGTACGTGTACTGAAAAAAAAAAAAACAGAACATGTACAATAAACAGGTTTGAGTTCAGTTATATTTTAAGTCGTGTTGTGGCTCGTGTAGTAAGAAAAAACAGAACATGTACAATAAACAGGTTCGAGTTCAGTTATATTTTAAGTCGTGTTTAAGTCGTGTTTAAAATATAAATAATAAAAAAAAGAAATATAATTTAAAAAAATTATAAAAAAAATAAAAAATTTTTGATTAAAAAAAAAACAATTTGAATGATGAAATAAAATATTTTATGAACTTTTTTTTATGTTGATAAATTAGTAATAGTGAAATCACATAAAAAGAAAATATATATTATAATAATCATCTCTATTTCTGGCAAAAAAAACCCCTTTCAGAATTGTTTCAATCTACAATGGATGAATCAAAGTATACAAATTGAAAATTTTATTATCAGAATACATTTTTGTCAGATTCAACCCCCATCCGAAAGTGGTCTTAACTTAACTTCTCAGCCAGCTTTTAATTTATTGTAAAGCATTTTTTAGTCTGCCATGACTCCGTTGTTAATCAGTAGTTTGTGGTTCCTTTTGCGTATGCAAATATTTTAATAGTCAAAAAAGACTTAAATTACCTACCAAATAGCATATAGAGAGGAGAAGTATGTATAATTGTATGTACTCGTATGTAAACTATAATGTTGTAAACAACTTGACTTGAAAAGATCGTAAGTATGTATGTATGTTAGTATGATTGTGCGCTGCTCTACAATTGTCTTTATCGCGATCTTACGAAATATCAGCTCAAAATTTGTTTAAGTTCAATTCACTTAAAAGATTAATGTTGATGCTTTTTCAATTACACATTTGCCTGTTAAGTGGATTCGATAGAATTGAATTGGATTGGATTTATACCAAAGTAGAGCTAAAGCTGCCTGCTTACAAATTTGGCATAAAAACTTTGTAATCCTAAATGGTTTTTTGAGGTACATCCAAAAAAAAAAAAATTGCAAAAAATAAGAAGAAAAAATAAACAGAAATACTCCATGTATTTGTAACATTAAAACAAATGCATTCGTATGTAGATCGATATGTTTTTGTTCATACATTTCTTATCCATCCATGTTTAGATATTGGATTTCCTAATGTTTGTTGTTGGTTGGTTGGTTAGTTTGTTGGTGTGTGTTCGTTCACTTGTATCTGAAAGAGTTTTCAGTGACATGCTCGTTTTTCCTTTTCTGCAAAGTAATTTCTATTATCGTTAGCATCGATATTTACAGTGATTTTATATCGATCGTTTTACAAATTTGATCGCATCTTGTTCCCAAATCGTTTTAATGGCTTGACTTGCTTGTCAATTGCAATTTGTTATAATGTTTAAGTTTGCTATTCGAAGTCTCTACATATGAGTACATTCATACATACATACCAAGAGTAACTATGATCGTTGTTTTCTTCTGCTTCCTTCACTTACTAGTGAGGGGCACTATTATCATTATTTGTGGTAAATTGTGATGCTGGTGTTTGTGTGTTATGTGCTAAATATGATCATGACAAGTATTTAATGGCTTTTAATGTTTGCTAGTAATGGGGCCCCTCCAAAGGTGTTGGTAATGTGTGCTCTGAATTTGTTATAATTTGTTTTTCTACAAAATATTTTTTTCCGCTGTGAAAAGTTTATTCAATAAAACGATAAAAACAATTTCAAAAGAATTTTAAGGAACGGAAAACTAATTCTGTTTACAATTTGATAACATCATCACAACAAGTGCCTAAAATTTTCTAGTAAAAAATATGGATTTTTTTTAAATGACATAAAACTAATAGTATTGTTATTGTTACGCTCATCACTGACTCGATAATACGCTGATACTTTTGTAATTTGATTTTGTTTTAATTGCTTACAAATTCTTCAATATAATACAAATAATTTAAAATTTTAAAAAATCACCCGGATAAATATATCTGTAGATAAACAGGCAAGGCGATTTATTGTGACCGATACAAAATTGTAGTAAAGGACCAATTTTGACCAAACATACCTCATTTTAAAGGTATTTCTTTAGTTGTCCACCAGGTTTATAGATCTACACCGTCTGGAACATTTTTTTGAAGTAATGCTTATTTATAGTTGCTAATAACACATACATAAAACACATACTTTGTTTATTATAAATATCAAAAGCCCTGTATTGAGTTGTGAACCGGCTAAAACTGATTAGCATACCGTTAGGCTCTTATAAAATTAATAATTAGGCTCTGCAAGTGTATATATATAACATGTCGCTTATATCTCGAAAACTTAGTGTCGTAGAGCAAGAAAAATGATTGAAATTTCGTCGCCTCTTTAAAGGAATAGCACCCTAACTAGGAAGGTGTATAAATAAGGAAGGTGTACAAATTTGTCACATAAATGCCCAAAGCCTATTGAATAAAATAGATGAGTTTAGAATAACTTTAAAAAATCCCAATATCGATGTAGTTTGTGTCTCGGAGACATGTGTCTCTCACTGACTCAACTCCTAATTGTAAATCTGACAAAGACAAAATTGAGCACATTTTTAAACTCTTTTTCTTTTAACTCATACTCTCTGTCTGTCTGTCGTGGGTGGACCCCATTCCCCTCATCCAATTGATCTGGAACTTAGCCCATAGTCTTGTTGTGCCCAAAGATTATCTTTGGGGTAGTCACGCACAGTCACGCATAGTCACGCGCACTCATGGGGTGATCTAAATGTCATTTCCCCTCATCCGATCGATCCGAAACTTAGCCCATACACTTGCTGTGAAAAAAAGATTAACTTTGACTTAGTCACGCACAGTCACGCACGGTCACGCATGGTCACGCGCAGTCATGTAGTGATGTAAAACCCATTTCCCCCTATCTGATCGATCTGAAACTTGGTCGATAGACTTGCTGTGAAAAAATATTAAGTTTGACATAGTCACGCACAGTCACACATAATCACGCATAGTCACGCACTGTCACGGCGTGATCTAAATGTCATTTTCCTTCATCCGATCGATCTGAAACTTGGTCCATACACTTGCTGTGGAAAAAAGATTAACTTTGACTTAGCCACGCACAGTCACGCGTAGTCACGCACAGTCACGATAGACTTGCTGTGAAAAAGGATTAACTTTAAGATAGTCACACACAGTCACGCACAGTCATGGAGATATTCAAAATCCATATGCATATGGAAAGAAAGAGTTTTAATAAAAACTTTGTTTTTATGGGTTAGATTATTATTGAAATTTTATCGCTTGGAAGTTAGATACTAGTTGGCTGCGTTTATAGACCAAATAGTGGGTCGGAGTTTTCAAAACTAATTAACACTATCCAACATACACCGTGGCATATAACGATATAGCAATCCCAGGTGATTTCAATTCATTGAATTAACCAGTAGGTTGCCACATGGACTCATTCCAGTCAATATTACCACCCCAACACATTTTACAACCTCCAACAGCACACTTATAGACCTTAGTTTTGTGTGTGATACATCTAAAGTGCTACTGTATGATCAATTATCTGCCTCATGTTTCTCAAAGCAGCATATGATTTTTTGATTCCTGAAGAAGATAAATTTTATTCTTATCGGGATTTTAAGAACGTAAACTACAATTTATTATATGATAATTTCTCTCAAATTAAGTGGAGCACCATTTATTTGATGCCTTCTGTTGATTATCAATTATCTTTCATTGAAGACAATATTATAAAACTATTTAATGATACGGTTCCCTTAAGAACGAAAAGAATAACACCAAAGAATAAACCATGGTTTACCAACAGAATTCAGCAACTAATACACCGAAGAGATTAAGCCTACTCAAGATGGAAATGTTTCAAAACACTTGAACTGAAAATTGAATTCCGATCAGCTCGAAGTGATGTCAATCACCAAATGAGGATCGCTAAATCAGAATATTACACTAATCGCTTTAGTACTGCGTCGGATTCTAAAAAAAATTTGGCATACCATTCGCGAAATTGGTATTGGTAATTTTGCTAAAACCAGAAACTGTCCTGTTGATGCTGATGAACTCAATAATATGTTCACTAATATACCCATGATTCCAACAGACATTTCAAGCCGTAATGGATTTTTCGCAAACGTCAATAATAATTTGTTTCTGGAAGAAAACAAGTTTAAGTTTTCCTGCGTCAACCAGTCTAATGTGTTCTCTTCTATCTCGCAAATAAAATCTAATGCTGTTTGGATATGATAATTTACACCCCCAATTTATTAAAACAAGCAGATTTCAGCGCTCGAAATTCGAGTGCAAATTCCAGGAAATTTTATTTTTTTATTAAATAAAGAACCTAAAGGTATGCTCATCAATTATAGCCAATTCACAAATCAACACAAAAAACAAACTCATTTGTATTACAAACACATTAACAAAATTAATAAACACACACATAGCATTGTATAATTGTATGTATGTGTTAGTAGCAACTTTAAACGCAATTTACTCAAAATAAGGGAAAAAATTTAAAAATCTGTAAATCTGCAAAACGGCTAAAAAGAAATACCTTTCAAATAATATACATTTGGCCAAAATCGGGATAAAACAGTAGAACAAAACAACGATCACAAGAAATATCCTGGCCTATTAATATTATAGATTCTTTTACCACTAATCTTGCCTTATATTACTCATCTGTTCAACACCATCATCACGTCGAGTCGTTTTCCTACAAAATGGAAACATGCAAATATAATCCGATACCTAAATCAAACTCAGAATATCGTCCAATTGCCATACTTAGCTTTCTTTCGAAAATTTTGGAAAAACTGCTGCACTTGCAAATGAGCACATACTTACATGTAAATCAACTTTTGACTGACAAGCAATCCGGCTTTCGTCCCAACCATAGTTGCGTTACTGACCTAATTGATCTTTCCGAAAATATAAGACGTGAGTTAGATGACGGTAAAGTTAAGTTTTTGGTTCTTCTTGATCATTTCAAAGCCTTTGATACTGTCAATCATTCTACATTAAGTATGAAGCTAAGTCAATTATTCAATTTCTCAGAATGGATACAATCAGTATTCGTAACTAATACAATACCTGAACCATTAGCTATTAGTAGAGGTGTACCCCAAGGGGCAATTATGGGCCCGCTTCTTTTCTCTATTTATACCAATGATTTACCCCACCACTTATCATATTGCAATGTTCACATGTATTCGCCAAAATGTGGATAACCTAAACGTTGACCTAAACAGAATCAATTGTTGAGCAATTTCTAATGGACTTTGCTTCAATCCAAATAAATCTAAATGCATAGTGATATACAGAAGGACTAAAAATCCACTTATTGATATGGAAATATCAATAAGTAATCAAAGAATTGAGATAGTTCCAGCAGCTAGAAATCTTGGATTAGTCTTCAACAGCAACTTAAATTGGTCAAGCCACAATAACATGCTTGTTGCACAATCTTACGTTAAACTAAGGACCCTAAGGGCAACGCAATTCTTTACACCATTAAGAGTAAGAACACTATTGGCAAAGGCTTACCTTATTCCAACATTAATTTATGGATGCGAACTGTTTGTGAATTGCGATTCAATCAGCAAAAAAAAAACTTGAAATGCTTTATAACAGTATTGTTAGGTATGTGTATGGTTTAAGGAAATTTGAACACATATCGTCCTTCTCGAAAAGCCTGTATGGAGTATCGCTTGAAAACCTACTAAAGATTAGAGTACTAATTTTTCTTCATAAGATAATATTTACTGGAAAGCCACAATACTTATGCAATCATATACGATTTGCCAAATCAAACAGAGGTAAAAAATTAATTATTCCTAAACATCGGTGCCTAGTATCAGAACGGCACTTTTTCATAAATGCTGTACGTCTTTGGAATAGCCTTCCACCTAATATTCAACTTAAGAGCAAAGCAATACATTTTAAAAAATCTTTATTTAAATACTTTGCCTAAACCTAAACTTTTTAAAGGTATTTCTTATTGTATGCTTATTTTTTTCTCTCTTTTTTTGTAATTTTTAATAATTTTCAATTTAAAAATTTTTTCTATTTTTTTTTCATATTCTATGTCATATTTTATTAATGTCATAATTTTATAAATTCTTATGTTATAATATTATTTATATTAATTTTTATATATAAGTTACAATTTTATTTAATTTAATTTGTCTAAACATGTTTGTACACTACTAAAATCTCGTGTACTATAATTATAAAACTTAGTCTTGTTGTGCAGGAAATCATTCAATTTAATAAATAAATAAATAAATAAAAAACTATTTTAAGGGTTGCCAGATCAAAATACATTCATTTTTGTCAATAATTTATATTTAAAACAAATGAATTTTCAATAAATATTTTGTGTTTATTATATGAACTATTGCAATTAAATAGTTTTCTATGATTGCACTATTAATATTTGTTATCAATTCAAAATCTCTAAACTGTCAAAAAAAATGCAATCAAATAACCGGAAATAGAGATCAGTAAATAACTAATTGATTGCTTGCACCATTATCTTTAACTTAAGTACACACCAGTTTAACCAAATAAAAGAAATGAAAACCCAAAATTTATATGCAAATACGGAACAAAAAGTAATAAAATCACTTCCGTAACATGAACATTACAAGAAAAAAAAAAAAATAAAACACCAAATACAACTAACATTGATACAAAAACCAGGCACTTTCTTTCGCACACATTCTACCGGAAATTAAAAGAAATTTTTATTTTAATGAAAATTAAAATGACAGCAACATTTCCTCAACTACGGATAAGAACAAGTTGCAGTAGTGAAATGGGATTCAGTATGCATATATAAATATTTAAGAGATGTGTATTCGAAAAAGGTTTTGAATTTGTAACAGAATAAAGAGACTACTTAAATTTCGGTTATTAGCATAAAAACTACAACGGCTGTTGATGTTACAAAACTTTTTCATTTTGGTTTTTGTGAAAGAAATAAATTTAATTTAATTTGAATTTCTTTTTTTTTTTTTTTTGGTGATCATCTACAAGATGTGTAGCCATGTAAGATTTTGTGTGCAAGGATTTGTATTTCGAAAAAAAAAAAAAAACAGAATGATAAATCAAAATCAGTTCAAATTATATTCACTTTGTTTAATTTTCTGCATCTGTTTGACACACATTACAGAGTGAGGTACTTGTGGTGTTGTCAAGTAAATAATGTTGGGTAAAACGATAAATTAGAAAAACAAACAAAAATTAAACAATTCGACGTAATTGTTTTTTTATAATTTTTTTTTGAGTTTGTTAAGTGAAAAAAATACTAAAAACTAATAATTTTGAAAAAGAAATTGAGAAAAAAAAATTTTTTGTTGTAAACTTTCTAATTCGAGACCCTTTCGGTTTCTAAAGTATGAAGCCCTGAAAAGCAACAAAATGCTAAAAACATCACAAGACTGTACTTAACTGTCACCTATAACTTTTCAAATATTCAATATACGACTTTCTTTTTTTTCTTTTTGCCAGCCTTTTTTACTGAGGTATAGGCCTTCAGAGTTTACATACTAATTTTCTTAAATCTTGTAGAATGGAGATGAAATTTCACAGCACTTTAGTACAAACTCTGCTGTTAAACAGGGATGTTTGTTGTAGCCTTTTTTGTTTTTCTTGTATTTAAATGATTTATATGAGCGAGGTCTTAGACGATCTGAACATAAGAATCTTAATGTACGCGGATGATATTGTCGTTGTCTTCAAGAATAAAAGCGTCTTGTAGTATTGTTGTTAATTTTTGACGTGCAGATATGAAAAGTTCATATTTGATATTATTTTTATATGGGGATTAGTTAAAAAAATAGACGGATCATGACCATATTTAATGAAGTCTCTGACTTTTATCAAAAACAGATATAAACTAAGTTTGAAAAAATGCATGCAATATTTTTTTTTATTTTTTATAGATTTAAGCGAATATCGGAAGCGGCTTTATATGGGAACTATGAATAAAAATGATTATACAGGGTTTATTTTTGGACTACTGATTAATAAGTATAAGACACACATACACCAAATTTTATCGAAGTATGTATGATAATTCGGAGCTACGACAATTTCAGTCGGTCTGATAGGGGTCATTTTTAAGGCTGGTAGTCTGAATAAGAACCAATTTTGAGAACTTTTAAAAGCATCGTCCTATGACCAATAAAAACTTATATACAAAACTTCATCAAAATATTTATTACACCCATTCCGACGGACGGACAGACAGACATATAGACGGCATGGAAGTAGCAGAGCTTCGAGCAAAATGCCAGCAAGGAGAGGAGATGGTTTCAGAGGGGTAGAATTATACTCGATTCGCACATAAGAGAATCCATAAAAAAAACTCCAGAAGGCTACAAAACGGGACAGTTTTAAGAAACTGTGTGAGGATAGTGATATCACGGTTTAGGATGACCAGATCACCCCAAATTACATGCCCACACCTACTTGGTAAAATAGTGGAGACACTCTTTCCGAAGGGATGGAGATATCATCGGCAACGCCCATCCTCGGATACGTTAATAGAGAGGGTGACAGATGACAAGAAATTGTCAATATGGCCAAGGGTTTTTGGATTATAAAGCGCCAAGCCTGGACGGAATACCATATAAGGCGCTAAGGACCAGACCACACCTGTTTGTAGAGATATTTAACAAGTGCCTGGTAAACGGCGTATTACCCCAACCGTGGAAGAAACGAAAGATTGTCCTAATCCCGAAACCGAACAAGCGACTTGGAGAACCATCCTCCTGCCGACTGATCTGTTTACTGCTTGGGAGCAAAATTTGTATTCGTTATGAACTGGCTTGCCGGAGACGTGATACAATAGCCTATAACCTACCTCCAAGTGGTGCTCCTGGGCAACGCTAGGCAAAGCCAGTTAATTCTGGTGATTATTCCTAGCGGCTAAAGGTTAAGGAAGAGAAATGTCTGCCAGTGCAATCCCTTCACGGGGGATAATTGGTAGTTACTAAATTGGCTAATTAGTAGCGCAGCCTTACCAAAAGGCGCTAAATTTGGTACTGCGGGGAGATCGAATTGCCCAAAAAGAGGACTCTTCGACTTCTTGCGGATACCAAGCGAACCATAACACTGTAATCTGACAGACGACTGGTGGATCGTGAAACATCCAACCAGATGAAAAGGTTGTCACACCCCTTTAATATATGTGAGTCCAAGTTGAATTGACGGATTGTTGGACCACATTACGAACGTGGCACTAGAGGCTTTCGAATCTGATGTGCAGAGGAGATCGCTGTGTGTGACTAGTAGGGGTGGTTGTGGAGTGGAAGAGCTGGTATATGCGTTGGATGGAAATGCTGGTATATGCGTTGTTTGGGTGGCATGAGTGGAAGATGAGTCGCAAGATGAATCGGATGCAAGAGTGTCGGATGTAGCATGACGATACAAGAGTGCGTAGAAATGGGTCAGAAAACAGTACTATGGTAAGCAAGGTAAAAGCAGAAGTCTTTGACGAATCTTTTACGATCTTATTGGGAACGGCCCCTCGGGGAGTTTCGCAGTTGCTTGTGGTGCCCGTAACGCAGGCAGATCACAGATCGATGTGGAAGTGCATCCACCCAGGTGTTGCTAGCTCTAAAGCAAAAGAGTTTTAGATAGGCTCGACACAATAACAAAGTGTGGAGTGATGCCGTGAACATCACTCCAGCTTGTAACCGTCTTATGGCGGGGCGAAGGCAAGACGCATAGTATCTCACCATGTGCTAAGACCACCGTGTGGTTAAGTCAACATGACAGGAATGCACGTAAAACTCAAGAGACTTCTGATCTGTTTACTGGATACTATCGGAAAAGTACTGGAAAGGTCATATATAACAAACTACTACCAGTGGTGGAAGTGCATGGGGACTATCCGAAAGATAATATGGATTCAGAAAAGCCTGGTCGACAAGAGATGCTATCAACAGGATGAAGCAAATGGCGAAAGTGGCCAAAGAGGGAAAGGAGCGGTCAGGAAATGCTGTGCGGTAATTTTGCCGGAAATAAAAGAGGCATTTAATAGCGCTGGTTGGGACCACATAATGCTTTTACTACTGAAGCTTAACGTGCCAACTTACCTCACGCAGATTATAGGATTCTACTTCACACAGAGGACCGTTTGGTATGACACGTAAGTAGGAATGGTCTCATATGAGATCTCAGCAGGGGTCCCACAAGGCTTAGTATTAGGGCCTTGGCTATGGAACTTAATGTGCAACCAATTTCTTGAACTTTAAATTCCCGAGAAGGCTGAAATCATAGAATTCGCAGACGACATAGCCGTAGTAGTATCTGCATGATGGACGAAGTGCAGATTTATGCGAACGAAACAATCCGTATAATAGAGGACTGGCTGGAAATGGTTGGATTGCAATTCGCAGCACATTAAATGGAAGCAGTCGTAATTAGTGGATGCAGAAAGAAGATCTTAAAACCGGAAGTGGGTAATGTGTAAATCACATCCTCGCAGGCGATAACGTCTCTGGGACTTAAGATAGATGAACGGCTGTGCTTTAAAACCCATATGATATGTGAACGCCAAAAGGCAGTAAGAGTAGTGAACTCCATATTGCTGTACGGATCCCCTCATCAAGGAGAAACATGTTGTCATTGCTCAGGCAAAACTGTCTGAGAGTCTGTAGTGGGTAAAGAACCATATCACTGGACGCAACATGTCTGCTAGCAGGAAACGCAAAGACCATATGTTTCAAAGGAGGAAATCCCTAAAGAGGCTAGACAAGAGAGGAAGCGCATGGAAAGAAATGAACCAAAAACCAGTGGCAAAGAATGTGGGATAACACACCCAAAGGAAGGTAGACCCACAGATTGATACCAAGTGTCAAGAAGTGGATGGACCCCAAACACGGAGAGTTAATTATGACCTGACACAATTCCTAACCGGCCACGGAGGTTTCAGGAGCTACCTCTTCAAGTTCCGACACCATGAGTCACCACTGTGCCCAAGATGCCCAGAAATACGCGAAGACGCGGAAAATGTTTTCTTTGAATGTCCCAGATTCGAGGATGCAGACGCATAGCGAACAGTGAAATTTGTCAAACTGTAGACCCCGAACACACAGTAGCTGCTATGCTGAGATCGGTGGACAACTGGAATTCGGTTAGCAAATTTGTAACCAACATCAAGCACAAGCTACAAATAGAAGTGGAGCATCCGTAGCTCAAGATACAGGAGTAGCTTAAAGTTTTAACCAATCCCGCGAAGTAAAACCTAACGGCAGTCCCGCGGGGAGAGTGGTTGAAGACTAGAGAGACAGTTTTTTACTCAGTAGGCGACCCACACGGGTTTAATCTTACATAATGAATGATACCATTCATATCTTTGGGAGATTTTTCCGCCCCAACAATTAAAGAAAAATATACATGAAGACGGACGGACGAAGAGACAGACATATAGACATATAGTGATTCATGTTCGAACGGTATAATAAAAGACGGTAGACCCATTTTTGAAAAAAACTTTGCTAGTTGCAATAATCAGCATAAAACTCATTATACGCTCATTACATAGTGGCATGGGATATCAAAACGCTAAATTATCAACATCAATTGTAAAATGAATTTTTTTTTAGTAATTTAAACAAATTGCCCAAACCAAAAATACATGCTGTGAAATAATTGGTGAATTTGAAGATGATCTGCATTTTTCGTCAGATATTTAGAGATTTACATATATACCAAATAATATAATAGCTTTTGCATTTGTAAATTTTGTTTGTGCATTTAAATTGATTTTTATTGTGATTTTATTACATGGTTAGTTTAACAACCACCGCCATTACCACCACCAACAGGCATCATCATCGTCAAGGGGCATCAATCAATGATCAATAACGATCATTGATCTCTAACACAAAGCTGGAGTTTGGTGTAAAAACATTCAAGATTTAAGTATAAAGATGTTGCTGCCATGATAGTAGCATCAACAACTTTGATGACAGCAACAATAACAACGATAACAATAACGACAACGACAACTGTTACTTGAACAAACATACACTTATTTATGTAAAACATGAGACGAGTCCGGGTACAACAAAGGTGTTGATGACGTTGACAATTGAATTAATATATAAACCAATAACCGTTTATAAACCTTTCTTTACATTTGTTTACGACGGGCGAATATTTTTCACCTCCTTCTGTTTGATTTAAATTGCGATGATGCGATGGTGTTATGTGAAGTTTAGTTTGGAGCAAAAAAAAAAAGAAAAAAAATTTCACCGGATTCACATGTTTTACATGTGGTTGGGTTTCTTGTTGTAGTGGTTTTCTTTCTTTCTTTCTGCCTTCATTCATTCATTCATTTATACCACATTTTGTCCATTTAAGTAGTTTTATTTTATTTCATTTTATTTAAAATCAATTCAAATTTACGTTTAAATACACAGCATCTATGAACAATTGATGAACAGTTTGACAAACCATATGTGCTGCAAAATAATGACCGACGTGTGTTAGAGTTTAGAGTGAGGGCAGGCCAAGTGAGTGAGTGTGTAGGCATGAGAAAGTTATTTGCAGACAATTTGTTGTTATGTTGATTAATTTTTATGCCAAATTGTTATTGATGATTGTTGGCTTGAAATTGATCATGACGATCACCATCACTCAACATAAATTTCATCAGTTTTGGAGTTCAGTTATATTCATTTGCATGTCTATTTTTTTTTTTTTTTTCGTTTAGTGTATTTAAGCCACATTGTTATAAATGACGTTTGATTTTTGAATAGATAGATAGATTTTTTTTTCTTAAATTTTTGGTGTTTTAGTGACGTTAATGGTTTGCATAATTTGCTGGCAAATTTTATGTATTTTGCTATATTAAAGAAAGTCTTTCTTCCGTATCCACTTTTCAGACTAAATTAATCAAATCATGCAATCATAATATGTAGAATAATTATACTACTTTTTGACACTTATAAGATTATACTTTGATAGATGTTTGAGACATCGGTTTTAAGAACATTTATAGAAATGTCAGTTGGAAGTGTGAAAATTAATATAAGCTGCTCAATGTAGAAATTTTGGATTTTAAACTCTTTCTTTTAACTCATACTCTCTGTCTGTCTGTCTGTCTGTCTGCCATGGGTGGACCCCCTTATCCAATTGATTTGAAACTTGGCCCATAGTCTTGTCTCGACTACAGATTAACTTTAATTTAGTCACGCACAGTCACGCATGGTCACGCACAGTCACGGAGTGATCTAACTATCATTTCCCCTCATCCGATCGATCTGAATCTTTGTCCATACACTTGCTGTGAAAAAAAGATTAACTTTGACTTAGTCACGCATAGTCACGCATGGTCACGCACAGTCACGGAGTGATCTAATGTCATTTACCCTCATCTGCTCGATCTGAAACTTGGTCGATATAATTGCTGTAAAGAAAAATCAACTTCGACATAGTCACGCGCAGTCACACATAGTCACGTACAGTCACGGAGTGATTTAAAACCCATTTTCCCTTATCCAATCGATCTAAAACTTGGTGATAGACTTGCTGTGAAAAAAGATTAAATTTGACATAGTCACGCACAGTCACGGAGAGATTAAAACCCCACTTACCCTCATCCGATGGATCTGAAACTTTGTCCATAGACTTGTTGTGGCCAAATATTAATTTTAAGATAATCACACACAGTCGCGCACAGTCACGGAGATATTCAAAACTCATATGCATAAGGAAAGAAAAAGTTTTAATAAAAACTTTGTTTTTATGGGTTTGATTATTTTACTTTTTATTTTATTTAAAATCAACAAAACAAACTGTAGAATATAGAAATATAATTTTTGTATAAAAAATTACACTCTTTAATTTTTTCGCTATCGTATTTGGTTCAGAAGTTAATGTACGATTAAGTTAAATTTTGCCCTGCATCAAATAAGCTGACACCCACTGTATGTGTTTACTGTTTTAAAGCAAGCGTTGTCAGACCTGGTGATTGTTTTTTTAGGGCTACGGGAAATCGTTTTTTATCAACTTGTCTTAAACTTTGTTCGATATTCGGTGATTTTGTAGGAAAAATATTATTATCAGACAAATATAAACGAACAACCTTTAAACGTATTTAAAATCAAATGTATTTAAAATGTCTAAACTTTCTAATTTGAAAGTTGTTCTACAAAAATAAATATCTTCCATTCATCAAAACATAATAAATTGTATACAAATAATTTTAAATTAGGAAAACAGGAAATTTTTTCAATTTAAAAAACTTGCAATATATGCACATTTTTCTATAAGCTCAAATTATGAGTTCTTAAAAAAATTGCTTACATCTGAAGTGTTGCAAAAATGTTACGAAAATTTAGTTTTATTAATTTATTTATTTTTATTAAAATCCTTAAATAGTTTTTTGAGTTTTTATAAATAACTAGGTACTTTTTTAAAACAATTTACTTATTTTGTTATTACTAGCAGATTCCAGCCCTCGAAATTCCAGTGCAAATTCTATGAAATTTTATTTTTTTCATTAAATAAAGACCCTAAAGGTATGCTAATCAATTATAGCCAATTCACAAATCAACACAAAAAACAAACTCATTTTTATTACAAACACAAGATCGTGGTTTACAGCACATATTAAACAACTGATTGATCAAAGAGATAATGCGTTTTCTCGTTGGAAAAAATTTAAGTTACCTCAACTTAAAGAAGAATATCGAAATCTTAGAAGAGAAGTTACTCGTGAAATTCGTAGATCAAAGTCTGAATATTATTGCCACCTTTTTGAAAATGCAATTAACACCAAACGGAATTGAAAAACTATTGGGGAAATTGGAATTGGCCGAACTAGTAATAGGACAACTTGCGAACTCACTCCTGATGAACTTAATTCAGCTTTTACTAATTTTCCCACTGTTCAATGTCAACCTCCTGCACACAATACAATCAATAACCTAGTGATTTCTGATAATGATAGTCCATTTGATTTTCAATGTATTAGCAATGATGAGGCCCTTACCTGCCTTTTAGCCATAAAATCAAATGCAATTGGATATGATAACATGCAGCCTAAATTTATCAAAATTATCCTTCCTATCCTCTTACCATACATCACTTACATGCATAATACGATCCTTACCACCAGCGTGTTTCCAACAATGGAAGCATGCAAAGGTTATTCCTGCGCCTAAGACAAACTCTGAGTTTAGGACTATATCAATACTACCATTCTTTTCTAAGGCTCTTGAGAAGATAATGCATAAACAGATAAACGAATACCTAAAACGATTTGGGCTATTATCGCAAAAGCAATCAGGCTTTAGGCAAAAACATAGTTGTACAACTACTTTAATAGATGTTGCAGATGATATTTGTCATGCCATTGATGGTCGAAATATTTGCTTTTTAGTCCTTCTTGATCATTCTAAAGCCTTCGACATAGTTGATCACTCAATACTTTCAACAAAACTTAGCCGGCTTTTTAATTTCTCCGAGTGTTCAAAGAAACTTATTGAATCCTACCTGGTAAACCATGTTCAGTCAGTCTTCCTTAATAACCAATTTTCGAGACCACTACACGTACCTAAAGGCCCTCTTTTATTTTCAATGTACGCCAATGACTTGCCAGATCATGTAAAGTATTGTAAAGTACACATGTACGCCGATGACGTCCAAGTATATCTTTGCAGTCCACTAATATCTTCCAGAGAAAACGTTGCAAAACTTAATGATGATTTAAATAATATTTATAACTGGGAAACTGCTAATGGACTTTGTCTGAATCCTCTCAAGTCCAAATGTCTCATCATGCACAAGAAAACTCTACGTCATGGTCTAGATTTTGATATTGTTCTCAACAATCAGAGAATTGAAATTGTGTCCTCATCAAAAAATCTGGGTATTGTTTTTAATGATACACTTAGTTGGAACAATCATGTAAACGTTGTGGTAGGGAGAACGTATGGTATGCTTCGGACGCTTTGGGCGACTCAATCTTGCACTCCATTAAATATAAGAATAATACTTGCAAAATCTTACCTAAGGCCGGTTTTATTATACGGGTGTGACATTTTTGCTTTATGTGACTCAGCTAGTAAGAGAAAACTAAATGTGGCCTTCAATATTATTATAAGGTATGTTTATGGATTAAACAGACTTGATCGTATTTCCTCGTTTTCAACAAGACTATATGGTATGTCGTTTAATAATATTTTAAAATTAAAGGCGCTAGTCCTATTACACAAAATTATATATCAGAAGGAACCATCATACCTTTTCAACCGCTTAACCTTTGCAAGAACCAATAGAGGGAGAAAGCTTGTACCGATAAGATATCGTAGTAAAATTTCTGAATGGCAGTTCTATTTTAAGGCCGTTTATCTCTGGAACTTACTACCAAATCAAACACAGAAAATCAACTACGCAATACAGTTTAAAAACAAAATAACTGCTAGTTTTTCAATGCAAATTTTAATTGTTTGTCAGTTATTGTTTTTAATATACCTACGTTATTTCAACCATTTTTCTATTTATTTTTTTTTTTTAATCAAAATTTTTACCATTTGATTCTTTTATATTAAATTATGTCAAACTCATTCATTTATTTAGTTCTTTATTTTATTTATTTTTTTATTTACTTTATATAATTATACAATTTATTTAAATATTTTTGTATACCGTTACTTGTTTTTCTTTAAAAATTCCCATACTATAATATAAAAGATGTAAATCTTGTTGTATGGGAAGAACAAATAAAAATAAACTAAACTAAAACTAATTTAATAAACACACACATAGCATTGTATAATTTTATGTATGTGTTAGTAGCAACTTTAAATGCAATTTACTCAAACTAAAGAAAAAAAATTAAAAATCTGTAAGTCTGAAAAACGGCTAAAAAGAAATACCTTTCAAATGATATACGTTTGGTCAAAATCGGGATAAAACGGTAGAACAAAACATCGGTCACAAGAAATCGCCTAGCTTATTAATATTATAGATTTTTGTTTCATATTGGCGCTGTTTTGCATTTATTATGTGATAACATTAAAAAAGAACTGTGGCAATACCAGCCTAAACTAATATGAGAATTGGAGTACAAGAAGACATACGCACTCAACTAAGCCACACAAATTACGAAATTTTTAATAACAACTATAACAAGAACAACATAGAAAATTCATATATGTAGTTTGAAGAATTTTTTACATTTTCATTGAAATCTAAAGACCCATTAGAGCGATTTTGGTGATTTTTAATACTAACCTGCACAAGATGTCAGAGAATAACATTCAGTAAAAATGAGCAACCCACATGACCTACTGAGGACGTGATCGTGTTTTTCACAGGCGGACAGACGGACATCGCTATGTAAAACCGCTTCTTATATGCATCAAGAATACATATATATGTATATATTATGGGGTGCAGATATTTTTTCTAACTATTACTAACGGAATGGCAAACTTATGTGTATATAACTGTGGACGGTATAAAAATGACAGTAAAAAACATTTAAAAAACAGAAAAGAAAATTCGGAAATTGCAAATAAAAACCCATAGTAATCTTCAACATTTCCAATACTTTTTTTAAAAAGAGGTTCATTTTTCAACTTCTGAGGTTTTGAGATATAAGCGATTTGAAGTTCCTCACCAAAATTTTACATTTTTGATATGTAAACATCTATACGCGCAGGGGGGTAAATTTCTAATTCACAATACAATCACAAAAACAGCGTAAAATGTGAGCGTAAGATCTTACGCGTAACAAGTAAGCATTAAGACAAATCGGTGTGACCTGATTGTTTGGTGAAAAAATTATGAGATGTAATAACATTTTTGTCGCTGTCTTATGCATTTCATTCATTACTAGATGTTTACACATCTCCCCTGTGATCGGACTCACATGATTTTTTTTAATCAAGGCAACCCTAAAAATAGTTCTTAAGGAGGTCACAAAATTGCAACCAATTTGCTCTATGTCGCTTGGTTATCGGTGAAAAGTGTATTATCTTTTCGAGTAGTAGTTACCCAATCCATAGTTTTTATCAGAATGTTTCAATATTTCAGGAGAGTAAACTACCAACATAACTGACTTCAAAATATATAAAACCATGCCACGTACTTCAGGAAATTTTCTTTTAAAATGATTTCAAGCATCTATGAAGTGAATGTGATCGATCATACATTTGTATGGAAAGTCGTCCAGCTATTTCGAGTAGACGTTTGCCCATGCCAGTAGGACAGTGAGCTTCAAGTGAAATTTAAGGATGATATTCTTGGTACCTATACGATCTAAAACTTTAGTGCGCAAAGTTTGAGCCAAATCGGACAATGCTTTCTGGATGCGCATTGAGTTCAAAGTTCAAATATGAATTTATTTGTAAAAATTATCAAAAAAAAATCATTTTTCACAAAAATTTTGATATTAATAATTGCGTTTCAATTAAATTAATCAATAAACCATAATCTAGAGTAAATTATCTTTCTAATAAAACAACAAACTCTATAATCCATTCAAAAACAGCCAAGTTATATCAAGTTCCCCAGCCAAGAAATGCGCCGCAGACCACTTGAATAAGATAATCAAGCTCACATTTTAAAAGACATTGAAATAATTTACAACAACAATATTTTAGCATTCTCCTGATCCCAAAATGATCTTATGTAAAGCATTTTTCATCTTGTCTATTGCTATGCCGTTCTAAATTAATAACAAAAGGCTACGTATTTTTTAGCACTATTTCAAAATCTCCAATTTTACTTTTTCGAAAATTTTGTTCAAGAAATTTTCCGAAATCAACGATTGGACTTGAAGGTCTTATTAAAAAAATATATCTGATTAAAAACGCCAAATATTGTAGGTATCCTGTGCTTAAGTTGAGGAAGGCAGCGTTTTTATTTTAGCGGATTTGAAGAAAAATGGCTACATCTTTTCTCGTTTTCATATTTCAAATATCTTTTGTCAAAATATTATACCATTTGCTATATAATTCTCAAACCTGTAAATTAAGGTTAAATAGAAACACTATAAACTGTCCCCCTTTAAGGTCAAATTTAAGGATATTTACATTTTTTTTTTTTTAAATATCGAAATAATATATATATGTGGAAGGATTTCGATAAACCTTGTTGATAATATTTTAATAATTCTAAAAAATAATGTTCTGGATTTATTTTCTGAAATTAACCCTAAAAAATCGAAAAACTGAGAAAAAAATCTGCATTGAATTCTTTGCCTGTTTTGATTAAAAATTTAATTAAAAAAGTTTGTACCTCTATATCCAAAGTTATTCCGATTTTATTCAGTTTTTTTCTTCTCCTGTAAATAAATTAGACGGCCCAGCTAAAAAAAAACAGACACTTCTTCTTTTGTGTACTATACCATATCCAAGTTTCAAGGCGACTTGCAGCCCTTTCTTAATATTAACTGTTAAATTAGCCGTTTGGAGAAAAATTCCAGCCGGTACTATAAAGATAAATCTTTATTTATTCCTCCAAATCAATTTCATCACCTTCAATACCCTTGGATATAATACACTGATGCTAAAGTTTTTTTGCAATCTCCGAAACAGTTAATAAAGTCTTTTTCCGGAATGACCTTCAATTCAGTTTGCCCGGCCGAAGAAATTCATGATGCACTACACTCGAAGAAAACTATTAAAATGGCCTTGATTTCTGTATGACTTTGGCGTGATATTTTAGGTCTTGCTAATATTATTCGCTGGGTTGGTTGGTTGATTCGGGGTCCTCAATACCCTTAGCGAGTCATTTCTTTTTTTGTTGGTAGTCAGTTTTTTTAAAATGTTAATATTGTTGGAACCAATCGAGACTTGATGAGTTTGAGGCTCAGAATTTCTTTTTATACCCTATACCTTTTTGTAGTGAGGGTATATTGTCTTTGTGCTGATGTGTGTAACTACCAAAAATATTGGACTAGACTATATTATACTCAGAATCACTTTCTGGATCGATTTAGCGATGTCCGCCGTCCGTCCGTCTGGTCACATATGTGTCTACGTAAACCTCCTAATCAAACTAAAGGGTGATTTTTTAAGAGCTATAGGAAAGTTTTCCAAAAAAAACACATAAAATTCAGAAAAATGCATGAAAGCTTTATTTGAATCGATAGCACGGTCCAATAATTTAATGTTTGAAGATTATTTCATGCAAATGTTGACCGTGACTGCGCCTCAAATGGTCCATCCGCTTAGTCCAATTTTGGCATACTCTTTCCAACATTTCGGCCGGTATCCCACGAATAAATGCTTCAATGTTGTCTTCGAATGCGTCAGTTGAAGCGGGATTGTCTGTTTAGGCATGAGCTTTAACATAGCCCCACAAAAAATAGTCTAAAGGCGTTAAATCGCACGATCTAGGCGGCCAAATAACTGGTCCCGAACGTGAAATAAAATGTTCACCGAACTCGCCTCTCAATAAGTCCATTGTTGCGCGTGCTGTGTGGCATGTGGCACCGTCTTGTTGAATCCACATGTCATGCAAGTCAAGCTCTTGTATTTTGGGCAAAAAAAGTTGAATATCATCTCTCGGTAGCGCTCACCATTCACAGTTACATTACGATTCGCATCATCTTTGAAGAAGTACGGTCCAATGATGCCACCAGCCCATAAACCGCACCAAACTGTGACTTTTCTGGATGCATTGCTAGCTCTTCCAATGCTTCTGGCTGATATTCACTCCAAAATCGACAATTCTGCTTATTTACGTACCCATTGAGCCAAAAATGAGCTTCGTCGCTGAACACAATTTTTCGGTAAAAAAGTGGATCTTCGGCCAACTTTCCAAGAGCCCATTCACCAAAAATTCTACGTTGCGGTAGGTTGTTCGGCTTCAATTCTTGCACCAGCTGTATTTTGAAAGGCTTCACACCTAAACCCTTCCGCAAAATTTTCCACGTTGCTGCGAACGGCGACGAATCGATAATTGATGGTCATCATTAACACTGGCCGATACAGCTGCGATATTTTCTTCAGTTCGCACTCTACGTAAGCATGTTGGTGGTTTAATGTCCAACAATGTAAATTTGGTGCGAAATTTAGTCACAATAGCCCGAATAGCCGCTTCAGTGGGTCGATTAAAATGACCATAAAATGGAAGAAGCGCGCGATGAACTTTCTTAACAGAGCACGCATTTTGATAATAAATTTCAATAACTTGCAAGCTTTGTTCGTTTGTAAGACGATTCATGGTTAAATTATAGACCAAACTGAAGATGTTTGACAATGAAACAAAATACGAAACGTGCGTCAGCTGTTTAAACCAGTGTTGCCAAAAAGATAATAGCTAAAAAATCACCCTTTATAAACCGTATATATAAGTATATTTTGATGAAATTTGGAGCATAAGATATTTTGGCCATAGGACGAATGCTTTTGCATGTTCAGACCTAGTCCACATACAAATGACTCCTATGAGATCAACTAAAATTGCCATAAGCATATCGATTTCGGTCAGATTTGTTTTGTAAGTGTTTATTGCACTTTTTAATCCTGTCCAAAAATATATTCTGAAGGCATTTCTTAGCCATAGTCCTCATATAAAGCCACTGGGTTCAAATTGTTATAACCAACGAAGGGATTTTCCCAACCACCTTTGAATCTTATAGAACTTAGTTGTCTTTTTGCACCTTACTTAACTAAGATAAACATAAAATTTTGGACTTCCAGATCTGTTGTTCCTGAGATATGGCGCGTCAAAAAATGAAAAAAATCATTAAATACACATATAAGTGGTCTGCCATTATAATTTATATATCGGAAAGATTTTAACATACAGAATTACCCTTATTTTAAAGGTATTGAAAATAGCTTTCAAACTGCATTTAGTTAAATTTTTTTCTGAAAGGTCAAAGGTCACTGCCACATGTTTTAAAGTTTGGGAAGCTATATCTCAAAAAATTAAATGTGTAAAATTTTGGAAAAGATATATGTTAATCCTGATAGTATCCTTTGCATCTTGTGCCAAAAATTTTGAGTGAGCTCTTATTTTTTCCTGAGATATTGATAAAAATGTGAAATCGTTTGAAAAAATTTTATATATTTTCAACTAAAAACTCTCGGTCTTCGGAGTACAGTTTAACTTTAAGGTTTGATTTTTCTTCAGGAACAAAATAGTGTAATTTTTGTGTTCCTGGTATTGCTCTCAAGTCAATAAACCAGTTTTTTTTTAGAAACTCTTCTTCTGCTTTATAATCTTACTCTGTTAAAAATACAAAATTTCAATTTAAAAGATGTTCACGGCACCACTCATAGAATTGAACCGGGGCAGTATTTTGGTCCTGTATTGGATGCTGCAAACTGGATCGGCGAGCTTCTCTCTTTATGGTTCCACCAAGACCATCGCTGTGACCTTTTCCATGGCTTGTGGCAAACAAATGTCATTCGGCTGGAAACCCAAAATCATCTTCATGATGACATAAATTAGCAAATTTTTTAATTCTGAAAAATTCAAAATGTTTCGTGGTGTTGAACAAAACTTATTTTGTAGAAACATTATCATATGGCGATGGAACATGTGGACTGCAACAGTGTTATGGATAAGACTATTCGATAGAACTATGTAATTGGTGTGCTCTAACTTTCCATTGTACTTGTAGTATATAGAAATTGGATATAAGGTAGCTTGGCTGATGTTCCAATGAAAATTTTGTGAAGAGTCCTGAACAAAAAAAGATGCATTTTCCGAAAAATCACATATTTCAATGTACACATGTTTTCCAAGCGATGATTTTTTGCTTTCAAAAATGCTGTTTGTGTTAATAATTTTTCGCAAAGTGAATCCAGAAAATCTTCAGCCTGCTTTACCATTGTTTCCAATGAGTCTCTATCCACACATAACTATCCATTGTTTACATGTAATTTCATCAACATGATTTGTTTCTAATAATTCGTCAAGTTTTTGCTTGACATTTTCTACTCCTGGACAATCCTTACATTTAGCTAAATAGCATTTGGGAGTCGAAGGATTGCACGTGATTTTCTCAAAGCAATCTTTATACGTTTCAAGGTGGAAATCTTCTCCTTCTGGTAATTTTTTTAGGTTCAAGGAGTGTATCATTATTTTTACGTTTTGGTGTTTTGTGCACACTCAGATATTGTGAGTTCCACTGACATTGACCAACACAACATTTTTCGAACGAAGCTCACAAAATTTAGAAAAACCAATTTTTATCCTTCACCTTTTTCTTTAAACAATGCATACTTTTTACCTAGATTTCCAAGCAGCAATCTCTTAGTTTTTTATTTTCATACCATTCTCAAACATAGAAACAAAATCTTTATACCCTGGTATGCATCTGCTGACGTCATCATATTTATAAATTATTTTAACAGCTTCCACAACTTTCGATGATAAAACATTTCTTGGTTCGTTGTTGGGGCTACTACTACCTTTGCTCAACTACTTTTTTTTACCTTCCGAGCCATAAAGTCGGAAATTTCAAACTCCTGTACCATTTGCTGCAACACCTAACTTTTTGGTAAAAGGGTTAGCAATTGTATTTTTTCGTTATTCTTTTGAGTAGATTTGAATTTTTACTTTAATGGCTGAAATATTTCCCATTCTGGACAAACATGAGAAATTGTAGGAGCAGTACTTAGATCTGGGAAAAGCTTTTTTATAGCAGTACTTAACCTTTAAAATTTTTGGATTCTGTAACTTTTTTGATAAGTTTTTTTTTTTTTTTTTTTGATATACCGAAATTTAATATACAGCAAAAGTAAACATGAAACAAAAATTAAAAAAAATTTACGCTAATTAAACAACTGCTGGCCCCAAAATGTATCACGAAATATAAACAAGACTATCAGCATCTTCCTTTAAGTTTTAAATATAAAATAAAGTTCAAAACAAGCAAGAAAATTATAGTCGGTCTAGACCGACTATACGATACCCTATACCAGCGGTCACCAACTACTTTCATTTGGGGTCCGTTTTTTTAAAAATCACGACCGTCGCTGTCCGGAAGGTAATAAACTGAACTATTTAAATAATATGTTTAGATATTGTATCAATGGCAAATAAAACGAATGGGTTTCGATGCATTATTTTATTAAATAATAAACAAATGCTTTGAATAAAAAGAAGTAAGTACTAAGGGTTTTTACAATATTAATGAGAAAAATTAAATTTTTTGTCTTGGACTATCCGTCTGAAGTTTGCAGTAAAGCTTGTGCAGGCTATTCTCATTAAATCTTGGAGATGTTCATCGGCAAGTCTGTTCCGGAATTTATTTTTAATGAAGTTCATCTTAGAAAATGCTGCTTCACAAACATATGTTGACCCAAACAAAGTGAGAAGTTTCAAGGCTAATTTTTTTAATTCTGGGTATTTAGTAGCACAAACAAATTTTATCCAAAACTATTGACAAGAAACTTCCTGTTTTTGGTGTTTTAAAACTGTATTTTCTTGGAAATCGATCATTTCCATCTGGAGAGAAGCTTTATTACTCCCGAAAATATTTGCAGCTTCATTACTCCATTCATCCCCAGGATTCAGAGAGTAAATGTTACTGAGGATATCGACGACATTCCCAGTTTTCTTAAAATCTGCGAATCTGTTTTCAAATTCCGATTTTAGATCCTCAATGAACGTCTTGTATTGGCCGACGTCAAGCTCGTTGTCATTGCAGATTTTTTTTAAATTAGGGAAGTGCAGACGTTCATTATCCAGATCAATGTTGAAAAGATCGAGTTTTCGCAAAAAGCTTTTTACTTCTGTCAGGAGCTCCCATACAAGCTTTCCTTTGCCTTGAAGTTTAAGGTTCAGATCATTGACGTGTTTAAAAATATCTGATAAGAAAGCAATGGAAGTTACGTTTTCTTTATCGCTTAGAAAACTTAAGTAATCGTTTGTTGACGTTTGATCAGTTTTGAAAAGAAATGTCTTCAAGTCTTCTAAAATGGTGAAGAATCGTTGTAAAACGCAGCCTTTGCTTAACCATCTCACATTATTATGCAATAACAGATCGTCATATTGAGCATCCACTTCGTCAAGAAATATTTTTAATTCACGATGTTTCAGTGCTGATTTTGCCCGAAGAAAATTTATTATTTTCATCACTCCTTGCATTGTTCTCTCGAGATTAAGATTGAGTTTGCAACAAAGCACAGTTTGGTGAATGATACAATGGTAAGATATCAAATTTTCATAACATTTTGCACTGGTTCTCAATAGGTGAACTAGTCCTTTTTTAGCCCCAACCATCGCTGGTGTCTTCTCCTCGGGTTCTTCCTATTAACCGCAAAATAATTAATAGCTCCTCAACAAAAGTTTGTCTCATTTTGTCCAAGAAACGTACAAAAATAACCAATTGTGCTTTATCAGTGATGTCACATGATTCATCCATAGCCAAGGCGTAATAATCGGAATTATTTAACTGCCGTTTCACATCACAATGATTTTCTTCTGCCAGAACGTGTGTGTTTCTTGTGTTAGTACTCGCAGATAACGGAATCCGTCGAATAGTTTCAACAACATCTTTTCTGTTCTCAAACAAAACATTGCCTGCCTCGAGCATACATTCCTTGACTATGTCAGCATCAGTGAATGGTTTCATATGCTTAGCAAGAGTCAAAGAAATACGTAAAGAAGCTTCACCACATTTCTCCTGTTCAGTCAATGAACGAATGATGGTTTGAGTCGTCGATGCATAGCTTGACAATAAATTTGCTATTTTAGATTTACGCAGATTACTGCCCAGTGGAAAATTGTCTGCAAATGATTTGTGTTTAGTCTCATAATGTCGTTTTATATTCGAGCTTTTAACTAACGCAACTGTTTGTTGACAAATCAAGCACATCGGTACTGTTCTAGCACGATTTGGCAGCGTGAAACAATACAAATCGGTCCACTCTGGCAAAAAATGTCTATTTTCGACTTCCACCTTTCTTTTTTTCGGTTCCATTATAAAAAAATAACTTGCAAATTTAATCAGGTACCTTAACACTTAGCGTAGCTAGGTAATAGTATTTAGAGCACTCCGAGTTGGCGTCCGTCACTCAATTAAAAACAAAACACTGAACTCATAAGCGACCGTAAGCCTCAAATCATCAAATCATTCAAAAATACCAACACCCTTTGGTGATGATCCGTTAACTAACAATTAATAGGGAAACCTATGCAAAAAAAATGATAATTTGGGAGCGATGACACAAACAATTTCATTAGTAAAATTCATGTCATCAGTAAGATGCAACAAAATCTCATACATACACTCGTCGAACAACCTGTGTTGATAGTTTTGAATGATTTGATGAGCCTGTCCGACGAGTGTATGTGTGAGATTTTGTTGCATTTCGCTGATGACGACAATATTACTAATGAAATTGTTTGTGTAATCGCTCCCAAATTATCTTTTTTTTTTGCATAGGTTTCCCTATTACTTGTTAGTTAACGGATCATCCATCACCAAAGGCTGATGTCGAGACGAAAATATTTCTCATGAATTTCTTGTTACATAATGTAAAATATTTTGTATTGTTAACACAAGGTCCGCATAAAATCGGTCTACGGTCCGGATTCGGACCGCGGTCCGCCAGTTGGTGACCCCTGCCCTATACCATGCATTTAGAGACCCTATCTCTTAGGCCAAACTAACTGGACATACAAAATTAGATAAACCAAATTTGAGTGGGATTTTTATTAATTTTTTTTGGCTGCAGATATGAAAAAGTTAATATCGGATGCTATATCTATATGGGCACTAGGCCTAAAATTGGACCGATCCTGACCATGTTTGGTAAAGTCTCTTGAATTTTGCAAAAATATATACAAACAAAATTTGAAAAGAATCAGTGCAATATTTTTGTTTTTTGATAGATTTAAGTGCAGATCGGGAATCAGCTCTGCATGGGGCCTAAGAGTAAGGGGTCTTCCCATAGGGATAATTTTTGGATTACTCATTATTGGATGTAATAAACGCATACAAACCCAATTTGAGTAAGATCTATATGATAATTTGGATCTTATGGCAATTTATGTTGATTTCATAGGGGTCATTTGTATGGGGCTAGGTCTGAACATGGACCGATTCTCACCAGTTTCAATAGCGTTCATCCTATGGCCAATAAAAGCTTATATACCAAATTTCATCGAAATATATACGAAATATTTGCGACGTGCAGTGTGATTACAAGCTTTACATGGACACACAGACGGACGGACGGACGGAAATCGTTAAATCGATTCAGCTAGTGATTCTGATTCGATCGGTATAATAAAAGATGGGTCTAGGTCAAATATTTTTGGTAGTTACAAACAGCAGCACAAAGTCATTATACCCAAACCACATAGTGGTATAGGGTATAAAAACATATTTGGTATTAAAAATATAATAAAAACAAGTAAGAAAATTATAGTCGGTCTAGACCGACCATACGATACCCTATACCATGGTTTAGAAACCCTATCTCTTCGGTCCAACTAACTTGATGTAGAAAATAAGCAAAAACCAAATTTGAGTGGCATTGTTAATTTGGCTGCAGATATGAAAAAGTTAATATCGGACTAGGTCAAAAATGGACCGATCCTGACCATATTTGGTAAAGTCATTTATATTTTGAAAAAATATACGCAAACCAAATTCGAGAAAAATTTGTGCAATAGTTTTGTCACTTTCTGAGTCGTTTTAGCGATGTCCGTCCGTCCGTCCGTCTGTGTGTCCATGTAAAGCTTGTAATCAAACTGCATGTCACAAATATGAATATATTTCGATGAAATATGGTATATAAGCTTTTATCGACCATAGGAAGAACGCTGTTGAAATTGATGAGAATCGGTCCATGTTCAGACCTAGCCCCCACACAAATGACCCCTATGAAATCAACATAAATTGCCATAAGATCCAAATTATAAATCTTAGTCAAATTGGATTTGTATGTATTTATTACATCCATTAATCAGTAGTCCAAAAATGATCCCTATTGGACAACTCTTAGTCATAGGCCCCATATAGAGTTGCTTCCCGATCTTCACCTAAATCTATCAGAAAACAAAAATATTGCACTGATTCTTCTCAAATTTTGTTTGTATCGGTCCATTTTGGGGCCTACTCCCCATATAGATATAGCATCCGATATGAACTTTTTCATATCTGCAGCCAAAAAAATTAATAAAAATCCCACTCAAATTTGGTTTATGCTTATTTTCTATATCCAGTTGGTTGGGCCTGAGAGATAGGGTCTCTAAACGCATGGTATAGAGTATCGTATAGTCGGTCTAGGCCGACTATAATTTTCTTACTTGTTTTTTTTTTTTTTTTTTGAATTCTAAAAATTTAATTTTTTGAGATATAGCTTCCCAAACCTTAAATCGTGTGATAGTGACCTTTGACCTTTCCAAAAAAAATCGCATAACTTGGTTTTAAATCTATTTTCAATACCTCTTAAATTAGACCAATTTCGACCTTCTGCGTTTAAAACTTTTGAAGATATAAGCAATAATGGCAGACCACTTATAATTGTTTTTAGTGAATTTTTTACTTTCCGAAGCGCCACATTTCGGGAACCACAAAGCTAGATATCCAAAATTTTTGAATTTATATTAGTTTAGTACTATAGAATATTCATGCTAATTTTTGTTCAATTTAAAGAGGGTAAGGTCGAAAATGGCGTTTTTTTCGTTAATTTTAAATGGAACTACCCCACTCCCCGATCTTCACTGAAATTTATTAAACAACAAAAATATTGTACATATTTTTCACAAAATTATTTTCTATATGTTTTGAAAAAAATTAGTGCATTTACCCAATATGATCAGGATCAATCAAGTTTTAAGCCTAGTTCTAATATAAATACAGCAACCGATATGAACTTTTTCATTTCTGCAGACACAAAAGATAACAACAAAGCCACCCAAATTTGGTTTATGTTCATTTTCTATATCCAACTAGTTGGACCTAAGACCCTTTCTCTAAATGGTCTTTTATGTACGGTCTAGACCAACTATAATTTTCATGTTTAAAATGCTGTTAACTGTTGTTTTTGATAGTTCAATAGTATCAGCAAAATCTCAAATTGTCTATTTATGATTTTTCAGCTTATGTTTTAGGCTGAAAATGATTTCCTTATAGTATTCCCTCTATTCTAGTTTCCCAACACCAACCTGTTAGTCTTCAAATCTGCTCAAACAAGAATAGACACCAGCACTAGATTCTAAGAAACATTTTTTATGGTACATTCATTACAATTTGCGTTAGATCATTTCTAAAGACAAGTTAACACCTTGCAAATGTTCTCGGTTTTATTTTAGCAAATTCTCTTTAAATAACATCAAAATAAGTACGACAATAGTTGCATTGCATCCAATCGAAGCATCTCTGATGAATAAACAAAGAAAGGATAGAGGATGCATTACACAAATTCCCAGAAATCACAAAAAAAAGAAACAATAATGATGATCACAGCAACAACAAAAGATCTCAAAGAAATTGTAACAAATCGAGTTAATGCCACACTAGAATAGAATGAATTACATAAATACCAAATGACAACAAAAAAAAGGAGAAGAAACAGAGACTGAAACAATAGAATTACGGTAATTCATTGACAAAAGAATTGCAACATATATGTACATACATATCTAAGAATGTGTCTTACAAGGAATATGTATGCGAAAACAACACCTTGTTGGTCTTGTTAATACAACAATAAATAAGAAAAGGCAACATGTGCAACTTTTTCTTTTCTTTGCTGAAATGATAAAGAAAGATGACATTTAGGACAATGCGCAACAATATTTAGGGCAGTAGCAAAATTGTTAATACATACAAAAACCTGTCGTCCTTTAGTCTACACAAAACTAGACAACAAGTCGTCTTGGGCTAGAGATCGAACACAAACCGAAAAACAGACAAAAAATTCTATTAATTTAGGATACATTAGTTTTCTAAGAAATTAAAAAAGAAATCGTAAAAATTGCAACAATAATTGCTAAATTTCTTAGGAAAGTTGGCGGTAATTCAAACAGATTGTCAAGGAAATTCAAGCAATAACTTTATATTCCTCAGCTATTTTTACTCACTGCAATGTCCTGTAATAATTGCCATTTAAAGCACTTGTCCTTTCTGGATATTTTAAAGGGCTTTCAATTTAATATTTATTAATTTTGTAAAATTTTTATGAATTTCTATTATGTCGGTGCATCATACGAATTTATGTTTTCTAACATTTTGACTTAAACTGGCGTTAAGATACCATGTTTTCATGTGTTTATTCAAAATATTCGTTGCGACTTTCAGCTCAGTTTTTTTTTTCCTTTTTTTATGGCGGCTTTTTCTTTCAAGTTTTTTTTTTGTTTTTGTTTTTTCAAATTCTCATGAAATAAATTTTTTTGTTGTCTGTTTCTTTTCTCCAAACTATTGTTTTATAAATGTTTGAGGTTTTTCGGTTTCATTGAATGATAATGTTTTACAAAAAAAAAGAAGGAGATTATGTCTTTACTCGTATAATCCTTAGCTACTTGTTGATCGTTGATCAGCAAACAAAAGTCAGTTATTTTTCTATAACAATATCTTGCCTCCTCAATCTATACAGGTGCAGGATTATAGATACAGCAAGTGAGATTTTTGGTTTTACAATTTTTGTGAATTAAAGTACGTTCATACATATAATAAATTGTAGGAATTTAAATATGAAAAGTTACAAAAACTTTTATATTATTACGAGTTAATATAAACTTTACAAGGGGCTGAGATGAGGGCTCTGCAGCCAAAAGGTCACTGCCGTACTAAAAAACTAATTCGACCGTTTGCCTATTGTTAATTTAAGCCTGATGGGTGGGAACATTTTAAGTCATAGTCCCCATGTACGAGTACAGAAACTTTGTATTCAACAACATTATAAATTTCCTTCAACGATTTCAGTGCAAGACGAAGGAGTGATCCGAAAAATTCTTGACATACATAAACTATATTTAATTGAAATTATATTACCAAAACAAAAGACAACTTTTACAGTTACAATCGCTACTTATGAATTTGTGGAACGTTTCCCTTCCATAAGAGATTTTATGGTGGTTTCTGTCACTGTTTTGGAATAGATAATCCAACTCCGTTTAAAATCTTCCACATTTTGGAACAAGATATTTTTGGTCGTCAACTCCCTTTTCGCAAGAGCCCCATATCTCTCCACTGACCTAAGCTCTGGACAATTTGGAAGATTTTCGTCACTTGGTACAAAAACCACGTTAAAGTTTTTTTTACCATTCAAGAGCTTTCTTACCGTAGTAACAGGATGTCTAACCGGGTTAGCTTGGAGCCTTTTTTGCAAACACTCCTTAAGTGGGGGTAATGTTTTAAAAGTATTTTCATAATTCTTTTTGGAAGATATGAATAATGTTGGATTATTTATTTCATGTACGCTTTATAGCGTAACATTTGAAGAATTTATAGCGAATCTCCGGAGGCGTTGTTTTTCAGTGAACATCATAACTCGTTACAGGATCATGTGAAATAAAAAATCGAAATGCACTTAAAAGGTGACATGTATCCTGAGGTAGTGGCGAAGTTTTTCCAATTTTTCTTTCTTTTTTTTTTTTTGGCAGCATTTTGAAGTGAAAAACACGATTTTTGCTATAAAATTTCGGGAATTTGTTGTTAAAAAACGGGGAAGACAATGGAAAATAAAAAAACTCTTCGTGGTTACCTGACGATTCACGCTTAGATATAGTATGTAAAATTTCGAAAGAATCGGTCATATAGATTTTGAATTATGATTTTCACGGTCTTCGAACATTTATTTGCGAGAAAATCGATTTAAAGTTTTTTAAAAACTGTTTTATATACGATATACCGTATGGAAACGCTGTATCTTCTTAAGTTATTCTCCGATTTACTTGAAATTTTGACACAACACTCTCGACATGTTGTACATTCAGAAAGAGAAATTCTAAAAAAAAGGTTTTAAAACCTTAGCCCCCCTTAATATAAATGTTGGTATTTATAGAGCCCATTGTAACAAATGCCTCGCTTCTTTTGCCGCAATTGCGTATATTACCCAGGGCTGCGGAGTCGGAGTCGGATTCGGAGTCGGAGTCGAGGAGACGTTAGTAATTTGGCTTGTTGGGAGTCGGACTCGGAGTCGCTTTTTTTCGCCGACTCCGACTTCGGCTTCCAAAAATATTAAATTGAAAAACCTACTCGATAAAATTAATAATTTAAATAAAGATTACGCATTTTTGGGATCCGAATCAAATTATCTCAAAAAATGAGGTCAGAATCAAATCGTCCCCCCACCTAACCCTAATTAAAAATAAAATCATGAACGAATTATATCAAAAAATTCTCGGAAATTTTTACAACACACTATATGCACATTTTCCCGCCACATTAAACTTGCAAGACTATCTTTAAGTAGTTCCTTTCATCCTTTCATCTTTTTTAGTGGGTATTGTTGTTACCCCCAATAGAATTATCTCTGCAAAGTATGTATTCCAGTCACAGGGTCTACAAATTATAACGAATGAATATCGGTCCTTTGCTGCACATTATGTTGGATCGCTGTTTTGATAACCTCGTCACAAATCAGAATGCATCTCGCCCTGTATGGTTTTTGGGCTTATGTCTAAATACAGATTTATATATTTGAGTGATAACATCATCATCTCCCAAGTATATATGGTTATCTTGATAATACCTAATTTAGATTTAATGAGATTTATGGTATTTTCGATCTCCATGGCATTTTTAGAAATTCTTTAAAAGAAATTTGTACTTCATTTGTATACGTTGCTTCAAATTTAACACAATGATTTTTTGCACATTTAAACTGATATTTGTCTTGTATTTTGGATCATCGTATTATATGCTATAGCAATATAAACGTTTGTCTTTTTTGAGTCACATTTACTTAGCAGAATTTCAATTAATTATTGGTTCTAAAATACCAGTGTAAAAATTGCTTTCTATTTAGGGTAATAGAAATCATAATCCAGATCCCACTTTTGTAGCTAAGCTTGAACTTAAAACATTTCTTGACGATTTAGATAATCAAAGCTTTTCACTAAATGAAACCAAATGGGAGCAAACGCGACAGTTAGAAAGAATCTTGACACTCCCTTATGTTGTCACCATAAGCATGCAGGCCGAGGATTTAACAACTGGGTTTTTTTTTATTTTTTTTGGAATGGAAAGGCTTGATAGATAAACTAAATAAAACAGGAGGAGCAATTGCTCGTGCAATGAAAAGGAGAGAGGATCAGTTGCTAAATAATAATATTCTGTTAGCTGCTGTTTACGTTGATCCAATGAATCGAATTTTGTTAGACAGCGATCAAATTTCCAAAACAAAAGAAAAACTTGTCGAAGTCGCAATTCGCATCAAAAAGTTACAGACACTTAAAATTCATGAATCAGAGTTAATCGAAATTCAAATGTTTAACTAATATGAATCATTTTCCTCACATGATGACTCTAATTTCGAAGCTCATTTAGAAGATTAGAATGATTTGAAGTAAAGCGACGAAAAGTAAATGAACCAGTAGATATTGAAGAATCGAAATTTACAGAAAAGTTTTAAAACAATTAAAAAAAAATAGACAAATATGATCGGTCCTCAAAATTTAATGTGGCAGAAGCAATCACTATTAATCCAGAAATAATTCGTGATGCAGCTAGAATTGTGACTGCAATGCCTCCGATACAAGTAGGCGTTGAATAATTATTTTCAGCTTTGAAAATTAAGTGAAAATATTGGGGGACAAAGCATAAAATTCGTTTTTTCGATTTACCAGTACAAATTATATATTAGAAACTCATCGTTTTGGAACATTATAGGACAATCCTAAAACAATTCAGAACAATCTTCAAAAAAATTTATTTCCAAAAATGGGGAAGAAATTTTGGAATCTGTACGTTAATTTTCATGTTGCATAAAAATACTGATATCGTTTAATAACGTTGATATCGCGGAAAAATGTTTTTCGTTCTCTTTTGCGTACGTTACGGTTTGCGACATATCTATTTTGGAACAATGTTTAGAACAACTAGAACAACCTAGCACAACCGCCAAATTTTTTTTTCCAAAAGTGCAGGGCAAAGCTTTAAATTCATTTTTTTTTTTCGATTTAGCGGTACAAATTACATTTTAGAAACTCATCGTTTTGGAACATTGTAGAACAATCCTAGAACAATACAGAACAATCTTCAAAAAGTTGTATTTCCAAAAATGGGGGGCTATCCTCGCACAATTTTGAAAATTATTAAATCAGAGCATCGATGAAAGAGGATTTTGCTAACACAATTCTTTTCTGTGCGGTGCATTATAAAAAAATCTAATTTAATTTGTATTTTTGTGTTTATTTAAATGAATATGTATCTTTTTAACATTTTTCGATTGTTTATTTATTCACAAATAAATAATATTTGAATTTGAATAATAATTTGATTTATTAACAGCTTAAAGTTTATGTATTTTTATACATAATAATATTGATAGATACATGCAAAAGCTGTTGTATTGAAGAGTAGGAGTCGGAAAGAGTCGGAGTCGCCAATTGAAAAAATTAAATGTCGAAGACGGAGTCGGAGTCGGAGTTTTGATCATCGACTCTTTAGCCTTGGTATTAAAAAAACTTTTTTGGAAATTTTGTCTGCTTTTGGGTCCTAAACTTATCGTCGACATTTCCTCGAGCTTTAGCAATATAAATATTTTGGCCCATATTTCACATTCAAATAAAACGACTGCATAACAAACAACTTCTGCTGTGTATGCGAGTGCTTCAGGTGAATCCACCAGCCATTTGCAAAATATTTTTGTTGCAAAGGACATAACGATGAACATGAAATTCCAAGATATCAAGATCAAAACTATCAAACGTTTTGTAAGTACGTTTTCCATAATTCTTTGGAACCCACGATAAAAGATCGATAAGATTCGACATATAAACTCAGAAGACGACTGATAAAATTGCACTGTCATCAGCAAAAGAGAATATAGGAATGAGCCCTGCAAGGTCTTTTGTATAAGAGGAGATATTTAATTGAATTAAATTTTAATTAACTTTTTTTATGTCACATTTTTATCCCATTTCTGACAAAATATTATAACCAAAGTGGTCTCTGTGGTCACAGTATAATCAGTTTGTGCTGATGTTTGTAATTAACAAAAATATTTGATCTGATCGAAAGATATTAATTTTCTTAGCCGATTCAGCGATGTCTCTCCGTCCGCTTATCTGTCTGTCTGCCTGTCAATCTTTCCGTGTCCACCTACTACACTTTGTAATCAAATTAATGGTCGTAAATATGAATATATTTGAATGAAGTTACCCCTGTAAGCTTTTGCCGGATATAGCATAAATAAAAACTAAAAACATAAATAATTTAAAAAAAAATAATTATGCCTTAGTATTATAATATGTAATATAATATAATATAAATGTAAAATGGATCATTTTTGTAATGTTTGTGAACGTTTCATAGCAAGCGATGAAAAATGTGACAATGCGAGTGATTTTTTTTTTTTTTTTTTTTGAAGCCTCTAAACAATATTTCTCGCAAGAGTTTATCACTGACGTAAACTATGCCCCTAAAAAAGTTTTCTTTAATTGCTATTCAACTCTTATGCAATGGAAAAGTGAAAAGAAGAAGGCTATGCCTTTTGGTATACCAATGATGTGGTTAGACAACAGCCCGCATCAAGAAGAAAATTGCTATGGATCTATCAACTACCATAAAACTTTGAATAGAAGGAAAGCAAAGAATACAACCGCACTCAGAATTCGTTCCAGTACCAACATACCGAAGTATTGATCATCAAACAGATATCAGTACAACAACCGCCGCTGCTACATCCATGGATTTCTTCTCAGAATACGACCCTGGTGAAGGTACATCCTATGAAACATCAAAGGACCCAATCCTAGTCACACAAAACTAATTGGATGGAATTGTTGCAAATTTGTGTTTGACTCAGAAAAAATCAGAACTACCGGCTTCATTTTTGGCTCGCATTGAAAGCAGTCATTAAAGGACTTTTGGGTAAATAACGCAAAGACAACTACAGGCAATCTGTTGCAAACATGTTGGCAGCTTTCGATGAAATTGGGGTTAATATGTCGTACAAAATTCATCTCTTGCATCAGCATCTTGATCAACTCGCTCAACAGTTGCCAACTGAATCTGATGAGCAAGGCGAACGTTATCACCAAACTGCGCTTCCATTTGAAATAAGGTAACTATAGAGTGTGCATATTTTGAATTCCTAGATTTTTCTAATATCTTTGTCAGAGTGCACAATTTAAACATGTTAACGATTGAAAACTATTTCCGTTTCAGGTACAGGGGGAAAAAATCTCCAGATGCAATACTCAATGAAATTTGTTGGTGGTATAAAAACACCTTTGAAGAAGAGGAAGACGAGGAAAAAGAGGAAGAAGTGGAAGACAAAGATGAAATTCCAGAATATCTGTTGGACGAAATTATAGACCTTTCTGATGATGATGACGATGGCCAAGATATTAGAGAGAGCAGTGATGTTGATCCACAGCCGCGTGCTAAACGGCAACTGGCCAAATCATTAATTTAATTTATTTAATTTTTTTACTTAAAACTTTTCATAACTAACATTTCATAAATATATTTTTTTCCATATTTTTATAATTTCTTTTTCAATGTTTCTTCAAAACCAACACTGAACAAAATTGGTACATAAAAAATGAGAAGTAAATTAATATTAGGCTGGAAAACGCAAGTTTTGTATTATGATTGTTTTCTTTTCAAATGAAATTTATTGAAGAAACTGAGAAGCATATTATAGATCAAACAGAAAGCAAAAAAGACTTAGTTTTGTGGAAACTATTTTCAAAAAGCATGAAAAAAAAATAATTTTTCCAACATTTTGCTTCATAAGCCCAACAAAAATTTTCCAAATCAATTTTTTTTTTAAATTTTAATTGTTGCACAGGTCTCTAGCAATAATTTGGCTTTTACAGATTGAAAAACTATCAATTAGTCGACGAGTTATAGCCAAATAACCATATAAACAATATGCTGAAAATCGGCATTTGACTGCAAAGTTCGAAGGTCGATTAAAAAAAAAATTCGAACTAACATAAACAAACGCCGCGATACGTGTCTTCTAATTTAGCCTCTATTTGCAAACCGTCACTCTCAGAATCGACCTAACTTTTGCTAACCTGAATTTGTTCCACAGTGTTATTCTCCAACACATTAAAACTTGTTACATAACTTTAATGTTACGTTCGTCCAAAAAATTTCCATGAAAACAAATTTAACAAATAAGAAAATTATAGTCGGTCTAAACCGACTATACGATATCCTATACCATGCGTTTAAATTCCCTATCTCTTTAATCCAACTATTTAGTTATAGAAAATAAACATAAACCAAGTTTGAGTCGCAATATTTTTTCCTCCGGATATGAGAAAGTTCATATTGGATGCTATTTTTATATGGGGACTAGGTCGAAAAATGAACCGATTCTGTATATATTTGGTAAGGTCACTTATATTTTGCAAAAACATATAAACACCAAATTTTATAAAAATCTGTGCAACATTTTTGTTTTTTAATAGATTTAAGTGAAGATCGGGAATCAGTTTAATATGGGGGCTTTGAATAAGAATTGTTCTATAAGGTTTATTTTTGGACTACTGATAAATGGATGTAATAAACATACACAAACCCAATTTGACCGAGCTCCACATGATAATCTTGATATTATGTCAATTTAAGTCGATGGGGACTATGTCTGAAAATACACCGATTTTCACCAATTTCAGTAGCGCTCGTGTCGATAGAAGCTGGCGTACCCAATTTCATCAAAATTTGTTCATATTTGCGACCTGTAGTTTGATTACAAGGGAACTATGGACATGCAGATGGACGGACGGACAGACTGACATCGCTAAATCGGCTCAGAATCACTTTCTACAAATACTTATAGTAGTTACAAACATCAGCACAAAGTCATTACACCCTGACCACAAAGTGGTATAGGCTATAAAAATGTTTCCCACATGAATGTTCTAGCCGAACGTAAAGTGTAAGTGATAGAATACGGGAATTAATAAAAATATAAAAAACATAAATAAAAAGGGATTTGGTGTTTTTTTCATCTGTTTATTTTGATATCAAAATATTCAAGGGTATAAAATTAGTCTAAGTATATATTGTCCAAAATTTGGTTTTATTCGGGTTCAGAATACATTACAGAAAACCCAATTAAAAGTTTATTAAAATATCTTAAACATTAAAAGTCTGGGGGATCAAAGAGTATTAGGAATCTTGAAAAAAAATGTTTAACATTCATTATCAACTCTTGCCTGAAAGAATTTCAGAATTTCAGTATTTGAGTATTGCAAAAGTTCTATTTTGAAACTGGGATAACACAAAAATCAAACGGGAAGCTACCGGCCTATAAGTTTGCTCAGTAGTGTAGGAAATATATATATTAAAATAATTAAAGAGAAATTATGTTTACTTATAGATGAAAATAACATTATTCGCCCATTTCAGGGCACAGCACAACATTAAAAATTATTTAAAAGATCGTTAAGAGTGAATTTGTTAACAAGAATTTGTTGAAAAAGATATTATATTGTTTTCTCCATTCTCTAGTGAAAATTCTACAGCATTTCTTATCAATATGCAGGTATAATGTTTTTAAAACCTTCCATCCTGCAAGTCTCTGCCTTAGGGCCTTTGATATCCATTTCATACTGTGATGATATCCTTATAATCACACATCGTAACGAAATAAAAAACTGGGAATACATTTTGTAGAAAACTGTTTAATTTATTTTTGGCGATTTTTGACTTTGTCGATTTTTGTTTTTTTGTATTTTTGATTTTGGCGATGTTTGTTTTTTACGATTTTTTATTTGGAGATTTTTGATTTTAGCTTCAGCGATTTTTGACTTCAGCGATTTTCGGTTGACGATTTTTGTTATTCGCGATTTTCGGTTTTGGCGTTTTTTGATTGTTGTGATTTTTAATTTTTGCGGTTCAGTTAATTTTTGTTTTTGGGGATTTTTTGTATTTCGCGATTTTCGGTTTTGGCGTTTTTGATTTTGGCGGTATTGTTTTTTTCTGGCGATTTTTGATTCTGGCGATTTTTGCTTTTGGCGATTTTTGTTACTTGGGATTTTCGGTTTTGCATTTTTGATTTTGGCGATTCCGCCCATATTTTACACGACAACTTACATTGGTAATTGATGTACTTGCCAAGAGTTTCAAGCTTGTAATTTTGATAGTACCTCATATTTTTTTGTATGGGAGGTGCCACGCCCGCTGATCCCATCGCGCCCGGTTTTTGTCCGATTATTCACATTAATAACTTATGAACGCACACAACGTCCCAATGCTTCCACTATTACAGTACTCTCGATATATGAAATTTAATATTTATTCAAATATGGTGGGTGCCACCACCCATTTTACCGCGACTCTTCTAGTTAGCTTAATATGACAGTGCTATCGCACTACTCCAGATCTTATTATGTTAAAATTAGCTGTTAAAAATTCACTTTATATGCCAACTTGAAAAATCACAAAAAATACATAGCAAACGTAAAAACAAACACACAAAACTCCATTTTTATATATAAAACAAGTTCAAACCAAATTTTAGCGCGCCGATATAAAAAAGTTCATATTTTATTATAGTTTTAATATGGGGACTGTGACAAAAAATAGATCAATCATGACCATATTTGGTAAAGACACTTAATTTTCTCAAAAACATATGTAAACCGAATTTGAAAAAAATCTAACTATGATTTTTAATAGATCTAAGTGAAGTTCGGGAATCAGCTTTATATGGGGACTGTGATACTACAGGGCTTATTTTCTGGACTACTGATTAGTGGGTATAATACACACGGATACGCAAGTTTTTATCGACTTATAAGTAATTATCTGAACATGCACTGATTTTCATAAATTTCAATAGTGTTTGTCCTCTGGCCGAAAAATCTTAAATAATACATTTCATTAAAATATATTCATATTTGGTGAAATTGCAACATCTTCAAATCAGAATATTGTCGATTTTGGTTAAGAATTATGATGACTTGCTTTTAAACATGATTTCTAAGATTATATTTAGAATAAAATTGTCAACAAACACTAACTAAAAATAGTTTAACGCTAGCATATAAATAAATGCATTTAAATAGATACACATTAATGGCACTATACGCTTATATATCTAAATATATCTAGCAGCTACTTACTTACTAACTAAAGAGGGTTAATTACCTAACCAGGAAATTTAATATTCGACTTTCTTTATCAACTTTTCCTGCAACTCATAGGGCATATGTAAAACTTTTCCACATTATAAATAATGAAAGATACCACAAATATCGTGTTGTTGTTCTTGTATGTTGTCAATACACGTACTACACAAGTACTTACGAGTACATATTTAGTTTGTATAAAATCAATTGTAATCTGATATTGTCTTGTTAAAAACCACAATTAACAGTTTCAATAGAAAATCACCAGCTAACTTTGTTGATTTTATTTCATGCAATTTGCCTCCTTTATCTTCTTCTCTTCCTTTTCTTCTTTCTAGCTTAACATGACATTACCACATCTTTGATGTGATCAGGCAGCAGCAGCAACAGCAAAAAAAAAGGGTCTCCTCTACCATTTCCATAATCGCAATTTCTCCAACTTGCAAACAACTTGTCTATGTTGTCTGTCTATCAGTCAAGTTGCTTCGTTTTTCTATGATTTCACATGTTATTTTTACATCGCTGTAGCGACGAGAGACGAGAGAAAAATCGATATGTCATTTTTTACTTAAAACCGCCCATCAATTGGAGATGATGTCTTTCGAGTAGTAGAGAAATGATCATGATGCAAGTGATGATCATGATCATCAATATCTACAGAACAATAACAACAAACAACATGTTTTAGTAACAACAAGAACAACAACGATGACAAACATCTCTTTGACAACTTTAAAGACATGCACTTTGACAAGTAACATTTTTTTTATCAGTATTTGCAAATCTGCACAAACAAATGCAGCAAGGAAAGAAGACTCTCTTTATCAAATGGGATGCTGTGGTTGTCAGATATGGTGAGATTGGCCTAAAGGTACGATTTTGTAGACTCCTCCACTGATTTCGCACATTATTCTTTTTTTGGCTAACAACACTATTAAACCTCTCTTTAAATGTTTCTTTTCTAAAGTTATAAACTCGAATATAGATACTCCACAGTTTATTAGACCCGATATTAAGATATCGATTATAAAGATCCAGGCAATGGTCAACTTACCGGAACTTACTTACAAGTTGTTTACTAGTAAACTTCGAAAACTTTAGAGTACTTTACAGAATTTTAGTAAGCTTTAAAGAACTTTAGAAAACTTATAAAGGCTTCAACGCTGACACTCGTTTGACAAGTACAACGCAGAGAACTTTTGAACTTATCTTCGAAAATTCCATAAAACTTATTGTGGTTGCGTTTACGAAATATTTTTATGATGACTTATGGCTAAGTTTTATAAAATTCCTTCAAAAAAATTGAAAGCCTCAAATTTTATTAAACAGAAAACAAAATTCTGAGTTCCTAAACACTTGATTCAAAAATAAAACAGATAGTTTTTATGAGTCTTTAATAATAAATATTGTTTGCAAAAAATTCCTGCTATAAAAAGTGGCAACCTTGTATAACAGACGATTTATATTGAATTTAAATTGAAGACGGCATGTTGTTTAGTGTTTGTTTGGCAGCCAATAATTGTAAACGCCCTGCGGAACAAATGAATCACTAGGCTACAGTACGTTTATTTGAAAGGTTTTAGTCTAGCCAAACTGAATCTAACCACATTCTATTGATGGAGAGGTGAAGTTTGCTCATTCGCTTACAACAGCAAAGTATTAGGTGGCAAAGTTTGAATGGGGGCCGTATGAGCTACCAAGATGAACATATCAGTAATCGACCGATGGAGGTGAACCACTTCACAGATAGTAAGGAAATCAACTACATCGACTAAAAGTCTGCGAACTAGCACACCTAACAGACATTTAAAACGTGTGTAAGTCACATTTAAACTGCAAATTTTGACTTGAGAAATTTGTGCACAAGATAAGTGCCATGTTTGCTCACAATGAAAAAAAAAACAAAGTCATGAGAATGTTTCAATCCAATGTTTAACGATATTTCGCTGCAATAAGGCCGAGTATTTGAATCCATTGATAACCATACATGAAATATGTGTTCATCAATTTATAAATGAGATGAAAGAATAGTGAGATGAAGGAATAGTGAAAGGAGTGAACTGAAAGGGGAAAAGGCGAAAACAGTACCCTTATCATGGAAAGTCATAGCATCAGCTTTTTTACGATGCACATAGTATATTGTTAAGTTCTTAACTTCAAAAAGGAAAAATAATATACGGTGAGTGTTATTTGGATGAAAATGTTTGTGTCGTCAAAGTAATGGACCAGCTCATATATCCTATGTAGCGATGCATTGGCTTAAAGTTATAATTCCATCGTCGGGCACCCTACTCATCAAGTTCAGCCCCTCGGATTATTTTTTCTTACCAAACTTAAGAAAATGGCTCGGCGATAAAAGATTTGTCAAAATTAAGTGACGGTTTTCACTATGAACAGGGTTTTAGGCATGTTGGCCCATCCTCCTGTCAATGTCAGTGTAAGCTTTATAATCAAACTACAGGTTACAAAATATGAATATATTTTGATTAAATTTGGTGTAAGCTTTTATCGGTTTATTGAAATTGGTGTACATCGATGCATATTCAGACCTAGTCCCTCTCTGACCTCTCTGAGATTGACCTAAATTGCCATAGGATCCAAATTATCATATAGATCTCGATCAAATTTCGTTTTTGTTTGTTTATTTTACCCATTAATCACTAATCCAAAGATAAGCACTGTGGACCCCAGATAAAGCTACTTCCCAATCTTCACTTAATTCACTTTTGTCAAATTGTGTTTGCAAAAAATAAGTGACCTTACCAAATATGGTTAGGATTGTTCTCTTATTCGACCTAGGCCCCATATAAATATAACATCCGATATGAAATTTTTCACATCTGCAGGCAAAAAAATAACAACAATGCCACTCATATTTGGTTTATGCTTATTTTCTATATCCAATTAGTTATTATTTTTCTATGATGGGTGGTTCTATAAACCAATCTAGTTTATAAAAGTGAAACTTGTATAACCTTTATATGTCTAAAAAGATCACTTGGTATACAAAATATGATATCAAAAGATTTTAGAACTCACAAGTCATTATTTTCTGAGGATGTTATGAAAAATTGGATTTAAATGTTGAAGAAATTCAACTGTGTGTCTGACAGCAAATTAACCTGTGTAATAACATCCAATTTGGTTATCACGAACAAAACAAGTAAGAAAATTATAGTTGGTCCAGATCGATACCCTATACCATGCGTTTAGAGACCCTATCTCTTAGGTCCAACTAATTATATATAGGAAAAAAAGTTTAAACCAAATTTGAGTGGCATTTTTTTGGCTTCGGATATGAACAGTTCATTTTTATATGGGGACTAGATCCAAAAATGAACCGATCCTGATTATATTTGGCAAGATCACTTATTTTTTTCAAAAACATCTACAAACCAAATTTGAGAAAAATCTGTGTGTTTTTTTCGCAGATTTAAGTGAACATCGAGAATGGGGGCTATGGCTAATAATTGTCCTATAGGATTTATTTTTGGACTACTGATAAATGGATGTAATAAATACCCGTAGATCCAATTTGACCGCAATTTATTTGATAATTTGGATATTATGGCAATTTAGGTCGATCTCATAGTAGTCATTTGTATGGGGACGAGGTCAGAATATGAACCGATTTCCACCAATTTCAATAAGCGGATAAAAGCTTGTACTTATATCAAATTTAATCAAAATATATTCGTATTTGTGACCTGTCGTTTGATTACAAGGCTTAAATGGACACAGAGACGGCCGGACGGATGGACGGACATCGCTAAATAAACTAAGAAAGAGATTCTGTGTCGATTGATATAATAAAAGATGGGTCAAATTTATTTGGTAGTAACAAAAATCAGCACAAAGTCATTATACCCTGACCACATAGTGGTATAGCCCTTTCAGACCTGACTAGTAAAACGATTGTAGTCATTGTTAAACCATCAATACAAAAATTCTTTTTAGCAAAGTCTACCTTCTTTTTTTTAATTCTCTTTTGTACTCACAATCACTGAATACCGGTAAAAAAAAATCAAGAAAAATGTATTTATTTATATTTTAAGCGTCTTAAACCAGATCTCACAATCGATACAGCTAGGTCTGAAAGGGATATGGTATAAATATTTCATCTCAATAAAAATTCCTCTCTTCATGTTGAATTTATGTTTAAACAAAAAACAAGAAACAAATGTACTTTAGATGGTACATAAAGTACCATCGGAACATTTGACATTTGAAAGCATTACAAAGTTCATTCCAAATTCCAATCAACCACAATGTGATTTTTTTTTTTAACTTTAAGAATATATTTTTAGTACCAATTTAAAAATATTATTCTCATCCCCGATAGATGCTGTGGTTCATTATTGAGCGAAGGCAGGCACGTTGCTGACATTGTTATGCCGTAAATATTGTTTAAAAAGACATGTTGTTGATATTTGACGATCGTCGATTATTGGCCACAGTTGTTTCTGCATAAATACTTTGGTGTTTTCATACGTTCACTGGTTGATGAAACCAATCTGACAGTTACAAAGTGTAATTCTAAACTGCTATTTAACCTAGAAGCTCTAAGGCATCCATAGAGTTGAGTAGATTTGATGTCTCCTTGGTTAAATGGCATATTGAATATGTGCCGTTAAGGTCATAACCACAGCAAAAAAAAAACAACATGTTGAACCATTAGAATGTTATAGCAAATAGTTGAAGTACATGACAGGTTGTAATTTAGGAACAAAAATATTAACGACGACTTGAATAGCCACCTAATAATGTGCCCAAACTAAAAGTGATTTCTATTTTATACAAATATTTTCGATGTTTATCAGTTTATTTAATTGAGTTAGAAATTAATCAGACTCAAGATCAAATGTTTTGTTTTAAATAAAGCAAAAAAAAAACATTGGCACATTTATTTCAAAAGTTGTTTAATATTTTGCAAGACAGGCTGTAAAATTCATATACCTTTACTGAAAACAACCTATTGAGAATTCAAGCAAAGAGTTATACTATTTCGCTGAACTAAGAAGTTCCATTAAATTTTGTTTGCGGAATGAAATTTTTTGAAAAGAAATGTTTAGCATATTGCAGAAAGCTTCCAGTGACCAGACTATGCCTTAAAAACATGTTGAAAAGTTTTACAAAAGATGTCATAGAAATCCAAGATTTAGTGGTTAAACAAATTGTCGATTGATAATAATAATTATAGATTTATGCCCGTTTTCTCAATAGGCGATTATCTTTTATCCCAACGAGAAACTGCCGATTAAACAAATTTGGTTTTCTCAATGTCTGGTTTACTTCTATTTTCTAACCGGCACTCATCTGCCAATTATTTATTTATCGTACAGATAAATTATTCTCCCAACTTTCATGTCAAATTTGAGAGGCATTGCCAACTGAAAATAATTCTCCCAACTTTCATACGTATTTTTGAGAGTATTGCCAACTGAAATTAATGTTTTTGTCGGTACATTGAGAAAACCAAAATTGTTAACCGGCAGTTTATCGGTCCAATAAATTTATGTCCTGGTTAAGTAACAGGCAGTTTGATGATACATTGAGAAAACCGGCATTAGTTTGTTAGATTTGACGTTATGTTTCAGACATACTGCAATTACGAGTAATACTGTATATATATATTTCAAAAATTCATAACTAAACTGTATTCTTAATCGGACCGGTTTCTGGCATTTCAGCCTTCATCACCGATTTATTGAACATTGTGATAATTGTTATGTTATAATTGAATAGATTGTTTCTATATAAAATTTTTCTACTTAGGGCGGCCGTGAGGTTTGAACCTGCGTCTAATCTCACATTATAGATTTTGCTGATACTGCTGATATTTCAAACATGTAGATCAGTTAACACAATTTTAAAAAACATTATGGATCACCAACGTGTCATATCTAAATTGGTTCAAAAAAAATGCAATCCTTTGAAAAATGATTAATATCTCTGGGATAATGCTTTCTGACTACCAGAATGAAGCAAAAAGCATTAATACGGACAATGGGACTTGCTTCTATGCCTATGACACCGAAAGAAGTGACCAATCAAGCGAATATAATGCAACATGTGAATAAAGAATAAAAATACCACGCCAACGTCGTTCAAAAAACATGGACATGTTAACAGTTTTCTTCGACTATAGTGTGAGGTGCATCATTAAAATTAATATTATTTAAGCCTGAAAAAAACTTATGAACAGACACCTCTTGGTTTTTGAACCCGAAAATGCATCGCCTCATAATGCATTGGTTCCTTGAAACCATTTCGCACAAAACTCGACTCATATCATTTCACAATCACCAAGTTCGCCTTATCTAGTATCGTGTGACTACGGACTATTCAATAAAGTCACAGTACTCGCGGGTACCGACTTTAAAAACGGTTTCCAACATTGTAAAAAATGTTTTCATGAGTGTATTGTATCTTAGGGGAATTATTTGGAAGGCGCTAAAATTGATTTGGAAGAATAAAAAAGATTTTAGATTTTATAACAAAAGTCAGCTTTTCATGTAATGTAATCTCTTGAGAAGTAGTTGAGCTCCGAAAGGACTCAACTGAAAGCATTAAAAGTATTTGTCTTAAAATTGTCTCCTATTGCCGAGCGTCAACTAATGCGCTCTTAAAATCACGAAAATTTAAATTTGTGTTTTCATAACATAAATTTGGAAAAGCTTATAATAGAGAATTATATACACTTGCTATGAAAAGTAGACGCACACTAAAAGATTTTTTTTTTTTTTTTCATTTATTTATTTGCAATCTATTTTACAATAATAAGCAAATTACAGCAATTAAATCTTCACATGAGTTTTAATCTCCAATGAGGTTAAAACATTCATACATATGTATACATACTAAAAGTGTATACTATAAATAACTTAACTACTTATGTATATTTATTATTTTATATTTTTATATATTTATATATATTTACAAAGGTTTTATTTACATATATACAGTTTTTATTTTAAAAATGGTAGGTCACGGACATGGAGTCTTTTAAGTCTTTTAACATCGTCGTAATCGTCCAATAAACTAATTGCAAGTGCGTTAGAATGATTGATAAGTCTTTCTAAGTATTTGGTGCTAAATCTACTAATTTCATTTTTGACTTTAGTTATGGATAAGTCCTTATGGATATTGTCATTTGTCATAAACCAGGGTGCATCTGTAATCATCCGAAGGGTTTTTGATTGGTATCGTTGAAGAATTTCGATGTTAGAGTTGCTTGCGGTCCCCCATAATTGTATACCATATGTCCATATGCGTTTAAGAATAATTTTATACAACATGACTTTATTTTCGAGACTTAATTTTGAATTTTTGACCTAGCAACCAGTACATTCTTTTAGTTTTAATATTTAATTGGTCCCTTTTAGCTTCAATGTGTTTTCTCCATGTCAGATACTTAGCACAATCCGATTTAGGAATTTCTTCACCATTTAGAAAAATAGGAGGACAATCACCTTTTCTTAAAGCAAAAGTAATATGGGATGATTTTTCAGCATTAACACAAATATTCCATGTTTTCAACCAATTTGAAATATTGTTAAGGTTTCTTTGGATCAGCCTCGGAGGCTTTGACTTTACAGCTGTTTCTTGCTATTAAAGCAGTGTCATCAGCATATGTAGCGACAGTGACGTCTTCATCCACAGGCATATCTGATGTAAAAATAGTGTAAAGTGCAGGACTTAAAACACTTCCTTGGGGTATATCAAAAATTTTGGATATTTCATCGTTTACTTTTACATAAAATTTGCGATCTTTAAGATACGACCTTAGAACTAAATAAAAAGGTGCATGAAGAAGTTGCTTTAATTTAAAGAGAAGGCCAGGATGCCAGACTCTATCGAAAGCTTGTTTTACATCCAGAAACAAAGCAGAGCATTTTCCAATGCATTTCTAACTTCATTTACTATACGATGGCATTGTAAAGTAAACGAGAAATGAAAAAACAGATATCTGTCTACGAAAATTTTGGCTGAGCCATTAACAGCTACCGAAAAATACCCATGATTTTACTTTATTTTTATTAGCAGTATTTATATTTTAATTCTTTAATTCAAACTAGCAGATTCCAACCCTCGAAATTCGAGTACAAATTCTAAGAAATTTTATTCTTTCATTAAATAAAGACCCTAAAGGTATGCTAATCAATTATAGCCAATCCACAAACCCTTCTGGTGTACCGTGGTTATTGCGAAATCCAAATTGATGTTCAGGTATAATATTGTTTGCATCCAAAATTGGCTGAAGTCTATGCAAACACTTTTGAAAATGTAACTAATAGGCTTATCGGCCTATAAGACCTTAAGTCATTTTCTGGCTTATTAGGTTTTGGTACCATCATTATCTCTGCACATTTCCATTAAGCAGGAAAATGATTCAGTCTCAAAATTGAATTAAAGATAAGTGTTAAAAAAAATAATAAATTTTTTTGGTAATGCCTTAAGGTCTTTGGCACATAACTTATCGTATCCCGGACATTTTTTGTTATTTAATTTGGAAATTTCTTGAGCTACTTCATAGGGTGATATATGTTTAATTGATAAGTCCATTTGGAAAGGGCTTTCAAGAAACGCAGTTACTTCACTAGATGAATTGTTGAAAGCAAATGGTTCAAATGTCGATTTCAGGTATTGAGAAAAACTATCAGCTTTGCTTAAATCAGATTTACACCAGAAGCCATTTGAATCTTTCACAGCTACATTTCTTTTCGTTGGTCTTTTTAAAAACTTTGTGGCATTCCATAATTTGTGTTCATTGTTTTTTAATGGACTAAGATTTTGTAAATAGCTCCTAAATTGTTCATTTTTTGCCTCGCTTAAGCGTTGTTTTCATTCTTTTGTGGCCCGATTTAAATTAGTTTTATCTGCAGGATTTCTTGCTTGTTTCCATGTCCTTCTTAAATTTCTTTTAATTCTTACTAAATATCTAATTTCAGCCGATACAAATACTTAATTTCGACCACTAGCACACTAAAAGATGAAAAATTTAAACACTAATGAAATTTTTAATAAAATATTTTGAGCTAAAAATATCTTTTTACCATTAATAAATTCGGCATTATGGCTCAAAATGCAAAAACATTAAAATCTTGTACTCAACAAGGCTGCCCCTATTCCTATTAACAAAATAAATAAACATTTCAAATTTCAGGGAAATCGGGCAATATTTAGAGGTCACTAGAAATCGACATAAATTGCCATAAGATCCAAATTATCATATAGATGTCAGTCAAATTGGGTTTGTAAGTGTTTAATATATCCATTAATCAGTAGTCCAAATATAATCCCCATAGGAGAATTCTTAGTCATAGGCCCCATATAGAACTGCTTCCCGATCTTCACTTAAATCTATCAAAAACAAAAATATTGCACAGATTATTCTCAAATGGTTCGTATAAGTTTTTGCAAAATAATAAGTGACCTTGCCAAATATGATCAGGATCGGTCCATTTTTCGACCTAGCCTCCATATTAATATAGCACCCGATATAAACTTTTTGATATCTGCAGCCAAAAAAAAATAATGTTAATGTCACTCAAATTTGGTTTATGCTTATTTTCTATATCCAACTTGTTGGACCGAAGAGTTGGGATCTCTAAACCATGGTATAGGGTATCGTATAGTCGGCCTAGACCGACTATAATTTTCTCACTTGTTTACGTTATTTTCATTGTCCGAATTGCATCTTTTGAATGTTGCCTTTTGAAGCCGCTGGATATGTAAATCAACTAAGCGGAGCAAATATTGTTTCTATTTTTCATTTTTGTGATAGAGTTCTTAAATTCGTTAACCAAATTAATCCCACGTTCTGCACATAGTTCACAACTCTTAAAAGGCTCGCTCTTTCTTCGATCTGAATGTAAATTGCACCATCCTTCCACACTGCAGGGTCCTTTGTAAGGAATAAAAAAGCTTTCTGATGTCCATCATCAATTAATAAATCAAAGAAAATATTTGTGCGTTTGTAACAAAATTCTCAAGAGGATTGTAATGATTAAATCCTTTACTGTCAAGCCTCTTTAAGGCATTTGCTTTTGGTGGCAACGGGAGACTTCCGATCATATTCCTTTTAGATTCATACGTAAGGTGTTCACATATATACCAAAGATGTCGATGACAAGCTTTTACTCCCGCTGCAGTAACTTTTTCATTAGTATACTTTCAAGTTGCTTAAGAAGATTGACGTTAACAAGCCTTTGTGGCTATTAGAGCTTCATTCTCATAGCGACCGTATACAATGCTAACAAATAAAATTTCGGTGACTGCTTTCTTCTCCGTTTCAGTGAGATCGACCTCATTTTGAAATATAAATATTTTTAGGCAGTATATGGATTTTGCCATCCAACGAGCATAGTGACAAGCGCCTGGTACACGAAATGTAAATTCTAACTTGTTTTTTGTGTCTGCTAAAAATATCGGATAAGAATTCAAGGTAAAAGCTCAAGCTAAACGGCCCCTGACTGTTGGTTTTTAATAGCGTCTGAATAATATTTATACATTTCTTCACGCAGTTCTAGTAAGTGGCCTGTATCGATTAATACATTCTTTCTTAATATAAAATCTGCTTTATCAATTTTTAGCCATTGGTTTTGAAAACACTTAAATAGTTGCACTTTTGGTCCTACAGTCTGCCCAAACGTTCTCTAAATATATTAGAAATCATCACCTTAGACATATGATGACAGCAACTAATCCATATCATTTCCTTATGTGGACCTTTTTCAATTCAAATGCAGGCCCCCATATTAGAAGCAGTAGTGTCAAAACATAGTCCACAAATGATATTTTTAATTGCCTATTCTTAGCATGTTGTGCACCGGTCCCTTTGGTTATCTTTCGGACTACTAGAAGTTTTTCTACTCTACTCGAACTGATGACTACCGCAACCCTATCGATTTTTGTGTTTCGTTAAAAATATCGGGCAGCAATTTGCTATCCCAGTACAATACGAGTGGACCTTGGAGAGGAAATGTTTCTTTATCATTTTCTATTATGTTTTTTCCAAGACGGTTTCTTGTAAGTTGTACTGTACATCGCGATAAAGTCATATTGAACACAAGTTAACCCAATGCTTGAGAAACAGTTCCGACTACAAATATTGTTTTTTCTATCAGAAAGATTTACGAGACCAATTGATGCAATAACGTCTTTATTAAGAATTGATTTGGCTATGTTTGGTTTATTTCTTGTTTCATGATAAATAAATTCATCACCCGATGAATAATCACCCTCGACCTCGGTGTAACCATCATAACCCTTTAATGCAGAAATTGAGCTAACAACTTCTTCACTTGCTTTTTGTTTTTCAATGTATCGCAATTTTCTGGCTTCAGCTTTTGATTCTCTAATCTGCTTTCTAATTTCGGCATTCTTTGAGCACAAATCTTTTCCAGCTATACTGCAGCTCATGTTGTCTTCTCTTTGTATTTTAAGAAAAATCTTGTCCTCTTCATTATTTATTTTATAAGCATCTTTAATGGCAATATCAAATATTTCAGTTGAATACTCCTTATATATTTCTTCTTTGAAGCGGCACCTTTAAGATTTTTTTCGATTTTTATTTAAAAGTATAAATTGACATAGCAGCTTGCGGAGTTTTCTTTCGATGGCATTGAACCTTCCAATAGGAATTTTAGCTTTGTCCCAAATATCCAAAACTGCAGTTACTGTCTCCTTAATATTAACCTTTTCAGTCCTCTTTTTTTCAAAATGATGAAAATTAAACATTTTAAGCACATCCGTTTTTGATGGAAGCCTTGCTGTGGAAAAACTTACTATTGGCTTTCTTAGTAGCCACGCTCTTGGAGAGTTTTTCATAAATTTTTAACCAATTTCAAAAGTCATGACTTATATCTAAAAAGATCGGGAAAGTAAATAAAAGTTTCCATAAACAATATTCCTTTTGCATTACTTGCACTTTTAACCATTAATAAAGTGCACAAAATTAACATTCAAATTTACTTATTGCCTGTAGCAGAAATTATATAATAATAGTACCTTTACATTTAAAGCGTTCGTCTTTATTGATTTCCTTAAATTGTACGTGCACTAAATCAAATTAAAGGGGATTTTCCGTATTTTATTTCCTTTCAGCACATTACATATTCTGGAATGCAAACGGCTTAAGCCAACATAAAGACGACTCATAGGATTCCCTTTTCACTGCGCGGATACACCTTGTATCATACTAAGGATGCAAGAGGCAGAGCATGTGTGGCTCAGCTATCCTAATTAAATCCAGATTAAAACATTATTTAATGTGTGATCATTGCGAAAACTACATTCAAGCTACTACTATTTGCTTTGAAGAACTTGGAAACAGTCTAGTGATTTCATCAATATATTCTCCTCCAAGGTTTTCTTTATCAGAAAATCAACATACAAGTTTTTTTAAATCACTAGGCCCTCGTTCCATAGTTGCTGGCGATTTTAATGCCAAGCATACATTCTGGGGGTCACAGCTTATTTCCCCGAAAGGTCGTGTTTGGGTATGGATGTGGTCTCAAGCGCAGAACCAACGTACTGGCCAACAGATGGGCAAATAATACCCGATTTGATCGATTTCGGATTACCGAAGAACATCGCAAAAGAACTTGTGCATGTAGAATCTTCATTGGAAATCTCACCTGACCACACTCCCGTTCTTGTTACTATTTCGAACCCCCCAAATAATTGTGTCCCCATCTGGTGATTTAACGCTTTTAAGTAATATTGATTGGCTGAAATTCAAAAAGTTTCTTAGTACCCATTGCACAGAAAGCTTTCCGCTAAGAACACCAGATGATATTGACCTCTCGATTGTCAACTCAAAATCTCAAACTAGCCGCTCAACTTGCTACTAAACCTCCTCGTCACACCAGGCCATATAGAACTACTCCTGTAGATGTTGAAAGGCTATTAGATGAAAAAAGAAGAATTCGAAGAGAGTGGTAACTGCACAGATCTCCTCAACTTAAGCAACAATTGAAAGAGTGCAAGAAAAATCTACGGAAACTGCTTGAAACACAAAGAAACGCTAAATTGAATAGTTATCTTGAAAAACTGGATCCAACAGAAAAAACTGATTACTCTTTGTGGCGTGCTTAAAAAAATCTTAAAAGACCTGTTGTATGTAAGCCTCCTCTAAGAAAGGAAAGTGGAGGATGGGCTAGGAATGAGAAAGAGAAGGGAGATCTGTTTGTGGAACATCTAAAAAAAGTTTTTACTCCAAATATAACCCCTAGTTCTATTGATGAGTTACCACCTGTTACTTCACAGCATAGAGCAGTGTCTCTTCGTTTTGAGATTCGAGATGTCGATAAGGCTATTGTTGATTTAAACCCCAAAACAGCATCGGGCATCGATGGGATCAGTAATAAAATGCTTTTGGAGTTACCCCGATTAACATTAAGAATAATTCTGTTTATTTTTAATGCTATAACACGCCTCGAAAATTTTCCCCCAGAATGGAAAGTTTCACTCGTTACAATGATACCTAAACCAGGTAAAGATCATACAAAGGTCGATTCGTATAGACCAATAAGTTTACTATCCAACTTATCAAAATTATTCGAGAGGATTTTGGTAAACAAACTTACAATATCCGCAGATAAAAAATTCCAGCATATCGAGAGCTTTTGGAGAGAAAAAGTACTGCTCTGCACTTTTTATAGACGTCACGCAAGCCTTCGACCGAGTTTGACATGAGGGATTCCTCTATAAAGTTAAACAGTTGTTACCCCCGAACACACATAAGCTAATGGAGATCTATATAATTAATAGAAAATTATCTATAAGAGAGAAAAGCTTTGTGAGCACTCCATAGGCAATTCATGCTGGTATACCACAATGTAGTATCTTGGGCCCGCTTCTGTACATCCTTTACACATCAGACATGCCAAAAAATGAAAACATACTTACGTCGACTTTTGCGGATGATACTACAATTTTGGCGTACACGAAAACCCCTCAACAGCATCTCTTCTTTTACAAAGCCATATTGAAAAGCTGGAAGATGGGCTAGATATGTGGAAGATTAAAGTAAATGAACAAAAGTGTATCCACGTAACTTTTCCCCATTTATGGCGAACAGCCTCAGCTTCAAAAACAGAAAGAATACTAAGATGCCAAAATAAGATTTTGAGAATGATTACAGGCGCACCATGGTACGTAAGAAACTCACATTTGCACAGAGACTTAAATGTTTCTCTAGTAAAGCACGAAATCACTAAATATAGTGCAAACTATTTGGAGAAGGTAGAGTCTCACCCGAATGCTCTAGCACGTAAGTTAATCAACAATCGTATCCACCAACGCTTAAGAAGGAGGGAGACTGCTGATCTCATTGGATGAAAAATGGATTGATACAATTTTTTCTTTTTTTTATCATTAGGTTTTAGTTTTAAGATTTGAATAACTTATTGTTAGTTCACAAACCTATGTGAAGATTCAATAAATAAAGATGAATTACAAAAAAAAAAATATTACAAATAAGTAAATATATGTGACCTTCTCCGAGAAAAGGGACATAGTGTGTCAAAAAACGGGTTGTGTCAAGAACGGTAGATTCAGGTACCTAAAAGGGTGTAGAAACTTTAAATGCGTTTTTTTTTTCTCAAAACTTAATTTTCACACACTAGGTCCCTTTTCTCGGAGAAGGTCACATATGCTGGAAATAAGTAGAAAGAGGATGGCTATATTCATTTTCATATAAACCTAAACAAAGTTAACGCTGTAGGTAAGAGTATGACAACTAATGGCAATGACGGAACTTAGTAAATACATTGTAAAAACATAACGTATTAACAGAAATTAATACTAATATAAACAAAGTTTAAATATAGGACAACGCTATAAACTGTATATAACTTGATATACAAAACCAAAAATAGCATACCAAAACGTTTCCAATTTTTTGTATGCACACTTCTTTTGATGAATGAAACAGGGGCGGCCTTGTGGAGTCAAAAAAAATACATCTGCAAATCCCATATATAGTCTAAATGGGTATTTTACTTGCTTTTCAAAAACTTACGGATCGATTCTACTTATTTTTTTTTTTTTTTGCTTAAAGCGCAAAAAACGCAGTAGGCAACTATAAGTGCCAGAAAAAGTCTTCGTACATTTAGCATTAGGGGAATCCCATGACATTCTGGCTGAAATAACTCACATTATATAGGTATACAATTGCCACAACTACCTCATATTGAATCCATTGTTCTAGTTCTTTAGAAATATTAAAAAATATGTACATATAAAAATAACAAAACCGGAAGCTCATCATTTTCTTCCTCTTTTTAACCAGTTTAATAATTTATGCAAATTAAGTGCATTCAAAAATAGTTCATCCTTTATCTCATTAACATGACAACACAATTTGGAAAATAGTTGCATTCTACCTGTCTTTCCACAGATTTCCTATCTTATTGGGTGCTCTAGACAATGATCTCAGTCACTATCAAAAAACAAAAACAAAATAAAACAAACTAGACTTTTTGTAATATTTCCTGTGCCACATCAAATCTTAAGCCTTTACAAAAATATACATACTATTTATTCAAAGAATTCCAAAAACCAAAACAATTCTAAATTAAATGAAATAAAATATTTACTCAGTTTACTCATTTGTTTGTCAAGGATGAGTAAAAGAAAAGAAGAATGAAGAAAAAGCAGGTGATAATAGTGCTGCCGGTTGCAGTGATTTTCATTTGATGGCTGCATGTCTCTCTCCCTGCCTGTGGCTGTCTGTATAAACAAATTGTGGCGCAAAAACCGAACAATTGATAATAAGAATGTCTTGACATAAATGTTTGTTTGTTTAAAAGACTAGAGATTTTTAAATAAAAGTATATTAATACTGGTGGTTGTTTTTTTTTATAAGGAACGCCGAGTCAATGTCTGTCTTAAGAAAAAGACAATTGCGTTAGATTTTAATGTACTCGTTTATAAATGTCCTTATGGTTTAAATAAAATTCTTAATTTATGTCACAAAATGTTGTTAAGCCATTAAAGCAGGATGTTTCATAAATTTCACGAAAATGCTTCAACTTTATACGAAAATTGACTATTTTGTGAAAGTTGAAAATCGCAATTAAGAAAAGTAAGAAAATTATAGTCGGCTATCCGATACCCTTTCCCATGAGTTTAGAGAAGGGGCTTCGGTCCAACTAATTATAAAATAAGCATAAAACTTATAACAGATGATATTTTTGTATGAGCACTAGGTCTTAAAATGAACTGATATAAACCAAATTTGAGAAAAATATTGCAATATTTTGTTTATAATTTATACCCTCCATACCAGCGTGCAAAGGTGATACATAAGTTTGTCACTATGTTTGAAATAATTAGAAAAAAATCCTAACCCATATCGTTATAAAAAGCAGAGTTGATATAGCGATGTCCGTCAACAGAAATCAGCAGCATGTCCTTAACAGGTCACTTGGCTTGCCAACATTTAGTGAAAATGATTTACTGGAATCCCGAGGAGGCTTTCATTTAAAATAATCAGAATTGGTTCAATAGGTACCGAGATTTCAAAGAAAATATAAAAAGCACTTTTTTAAAAATATGCGCTAAATGGAAAAAAAACCCCTTTTCGTCGTCTAACAACATTCCGTAGTTATTAGCAATTATGTATATAAAAGTAGAAATAATTTGTCTTTTTAATATAGAAATTAAAAAAAACAATTTAAAGAGATCGCAAATATAAATATATTTTGGAAATATATTTTAAAAATCTGTCCATGTTTAGACTTAGTGGGGGTGCTTTAAGTTATGTACTTAAATCTCCCTAGGATTCAGATTGTTATATTTGTAGTGAACAAATTTGTTTTGTGTGTGCAAGAATCTCCAAGAATTTAGAGTGTAGGACTAATTTTAATCACAATCCCCATAAAAAGCCACCTGCCGATAGTTACTTAAATTTATCTAATGAATTGCAAGTACAACATATTTTATTAAAATTTCGGCTGTGTATGTATTAGGAACAGAACTGCAGCCACACAAAATTTAGGGTTGACTGGACCACTTTACATGTCCGATGTAATTATCTTGTAAGACATTTTTAAGTTGATGCTAAAGCAGAATTTACATCAATGATGAATAACTGAGGTTTAATTCTGTGATAATATTATAAAGATTCATCTGTGATTTCTGTATATTGTGTTGTTACTAATCATATATTTATTTATATACTATATGTCCCCAAGTCCAGTTTTTTGATGTATAAACATATATAGGCAAAAACAGCGTAACATGTAAGACGTAAGACAAAATCGGTGTGACTTATGATTGTATTGGTGAAAAAATTATGATATGCAATAATTTGTTTGAAAATGAAAAATGAAAAATAAAAAATTAAAAATTAAAAATAAGTAGTGAAAAATAAAATATAAAAAATAAAAATGAAAAATGAAAAATAAAATATGAAAAATGTAAAATAAAAATGAAAAATAAAAAATTAAAAATGTGAAAATGAAAAATTAAAATTAAAAAATTAATAATTAAAAATTAAAAACTAAAAGTGAAAAATTAAAAATGAAAAATAAGAAATTAGAAACGCAAAATGAAAAATAAAAAATAAAATATAAAAAATTAAAAATTAAAAATAAAAATTAAAAATTAAAAATTAAAAATTAAAAATTAAAAATTAAAATTAAAAATTAAAAATTAAAAATTAAAAATTAAAAATTAAAAATTAAAAATTAAAAATTAAAAATTAAAAATTAAAAATTAAAAATTAAAAATTAAAAATTAAAAATTAAAATTTAAAAATTAAAAATTAAAAATTAAAAATTAAAAATTAAAAATTAAAAATTAAAAATTAAAAATTAAAAATTAAAAATTAAAAATTAAAAATTAAAAATTAAAAATTAAAAATTAAAAATTAAAAATTAAAAATTAAAAATTAAAAATTAAAAATTAAAAATTAAAAATTAAAAATTAAAAATTAAAAATTAAAAATTAAAAATTAAAAATTAAAAATTAAAAATTAAAAATTAAAAATTAAAAATTAAAAATTAAAAATTAAAAATTAAAAATTAAAAATTAAAAATTAAAAATTAAAAATTAAAAATTAAAAATTAAAAATTAAAAATTAAAAATTAAAAATTAAAAATTAAAAATTAAAAATTAAAAATTAAAAATTAAAAATTAAAAATTAAAAATTAAAAATTAAAAATTAAAAATTAAAAATTAAAAATTAAAAATTAAAAATTAAAAATTAAAAATTAAAAATTAAAAATTAAAAATTAAAAATTAAAAATTAAAAATTAAAAATTAAAAATTAAAAATTAAAAATTAAAAATTAAAAATTAAAAATTAAAAATTAAAAATTAAAAATTAAAAATTAAAAATTAAAAATTAAAAATTAAAAATTAAAAATTAAAAATTAAAAATTAAAAATTAAAAATTAAAAATTAAAAATTAAAAATTAAAAATTAAAAATTAAAAATTAAAAATTAAAAATTAAAAATTAAAAATTAAAAATTAAAAATTAAAAATTAAAAATTAAAAATTAAAAATTAAAAATTAAAAATTAAAAATTAAAAATTAAAAATTAAAAATTAAAAATTAAAAATTAAAAATTAAAAATTAAAAATTAAAAATTAAAAATTAAAAATTAAAAATTAAAAATTAAAAATTAAAAATTAAAAATTAAAAATTAAAAATTAAAAATTAAAAATTAAAAATTAAAAATTAAAAATTAAAAATTAAAAATTAAAAATTAAAAATTAAAAATTAAAAATTAAAAATTAAAAATTAAAAATTAAAAATTAAAAATTAAAAATTAAAAATTAAAAATTAAAAATTAAAAATTAAAAATTAAAAATTAAAAATTAAAAATTAAAAATTAAAAATTAAAAATTAAAAATTAAAAATTAAAAATTAAAAATTAAAAAGTAAAAATTAAAAATTAAAAATTAAAAATTAACAATTAAAAATTAAAAATTAAAAATTAAAAATTAAAAATTAAAAATTAAAAATTAAAAATTAAAAATTAAAAAATTAAAAATTAAAAATTAAAAATTAAAAATAAAAAATTAAAAATTAAAAATTAAAAATTAAAAATTAAAAATTAAAAATTAAAAATTAAAAATTAAAAATTAAAAATTAAAAATTAAAAATTAAAAATTAAAAATTAAAAATTAAAAATTAAAAATTAAAAATTAAAAATTAAAAATTAAAAATTAAAAATTAAAAATTAAAAATTAAAAATTTAAAATTAAAAATTAAAAATTAAAAATTAAAAATTAAAAATTAAAAATTAAAAATTAAAAATTAAAAATTAAAAATTAAAAATTAAAAATTAAAAATTAAAAATTAAAAATTAAAAATTAAAAATTAAAAATTAAAAATTAAAAATTAAAAATTAAAAATTAAAAATTAAAAATTAAAAATTAAAAATTAAAAATTAAAAATTAAAAATTAAAAATTAAAAATTAAAAATTAAAAATTAAAAATTAAAAATTAAAAATTAAAAATTAAAAATTAAAAATTAAAAATTAAAAATTAAAAATTAAAAATTAAAAATTAAAAATTAAAAATTAAAAATTAAAAATTAAAAATTAAAAATTAAAAATTAAAAATTAAAAATTAAAAATTAAAAATTAAAAATTAAAAATTAAAAATTAAAAATTAAAAATTAAAAATTAAAAATTAAAAATTAAAAATTAAAAATTAAAAATTAAAAATTAAAAATTAAAAATTAAAAATTAAAAATTAAAAATTAAAAATTAAAAATTAAAAATTAAAAATTAAAAATTAAAAATTAAAAATTAAAAATTAAAAATTAAAAATTAAAAATTAAAAATTAAAAATTAAAAATTAAAAATTAAAAATTAAAAATTAAAAATTAAAAATTAAAAATTAAAAATTAAAAATTAAAAATTAAAAATTAAAAATTAAAAATTAAAAATTAAAAATTAAAAATTAAAAATTAAAAATTAAAAATTAAAAATTAAAAATTAAAAATTAAAAATTAAAAATTAAAAATTAAAAATTAAAAATTAAAAATTAAAAATTAAAAATTAAAAATTAAAAATTAAAAATTAAAAATTAAAAATTAAAAATTAAAAATTAAAAATTAAAAATTAAAAATTAAAAATTAAAAATTAAAAATTAAAAATTAAAAATTAAAAATTAAAAATTAAAAATTAAAAATTAAAAATTAAAAATTAAAAATTAAAAATTAAAAATTAAAAATTAAAAATTAAAAATTAAAAATTAAAATTAAAAATTAAAAAGAAAAAATGAAAAATGAAAATAAAAAATGAAAAATAAAAAATTTAAAATTAAAAGTAAAAAATTAAAAATAAAAAATAAAAAATTAAGAATTCAAAATTCAAAATGAAAAACAAAAAATGAAAAATTAAAAATAAAAAATTAAAAACGAAAAATGAAAATTGAAAAATAAAAAATTAAAAATGAAAAATAAAAAATTAGAAATGAAAAATGAAAAATAAAAAATTTATAATAAAAAATTAAAAATAAAAAATTAAAAACGAAAAATTAAAAATGAAAAAGGAAAAATAAAAAATGAAAAATAAAAAATTAAAAATAATAAAATGAAAAATGAAAAATAAAAATGAAAAGTAAAAAATGAAAAAAGAAAAATAAAAAATAAAAAATGGAAAAAATGAAAAATAAGAAATGAAAAATAAAATATAAAAAATGAAAACTGTAAAATGAATAATTAGAAAATTAAAAATAAAAAATGAAAATTGAAAAATTAAAACGAAAAATTAAAAATAAATAACGAAAAATTAAAAATTAACCAATTTTGCGTACAGATGCCATTTTAATACAGTTACTTTGCCTTTAAGTTCGAATACCATTTATATCTATAATATTAATAGGCCAGGCGAAATCTTGTGAATGATGTAACTTTTTCAGTTTTAACCCTATTTTGACTAAACATACCATACATACCTCACTTGAAAGGTAGTTTTTTTAAGCTGTCCACCAGATTTACAGATTTGCACCGTCTGGAACATTTTTTTTTTAGTAACGCACATTTAAAGTTGCTACTACCACATATATATAATTATAGAATGGTGAGTGTGTGTTTATTAAATTTGTTAATGTGTTTGGAAAAATTGTATATGAAAAGCCCTGTATTGAATTGAATAATAATTTTGGACATAAACCAATAACGACAATAACGCAATCGAATTTCATTATAATAGTGGAATATCACAAGCCCTGTGTTGAATTGTTAATTGCCTAAAATAAGCACACCTTTAGGTGGCTTACAAGGTGGTTCAAATAGCTTTAGGCTTTTATGAAATATATTTAACGAATTAAATATATTAAAAAACATTAAAAGAAATAAATTGAACGAAAAAAAATTCCCACAATTTGAACTCGAATTTCGAGGGCTGGGCTCTGCTAGTTCACAGTTAATTGTTTTTACAACGACAAAGATGATTTTTTCATAGAAAGAATTTACTTCTATCTGTAAAATTTAATAATATTTTATTATTACTGTAGACTTTACATTGTTGGGTCATGCGTAAGCAAGAAAATAAATCGACTAAACCCCAGTACAATTAGCCACTTAAAGCTTCGGAAAAACGTAAGATTTTATTTCTTAATTTTTTTATTTTTTTTTTTTTTTTTTTTTGTATGAGTACTTCAAATTTCATTTTTTAAATTTTTATACCCTATACCACTATGTGGTTTGGGTACAATGACTTTGTGCTGCTGTTTGTAACTACCAAAAACATTTGACCTAGACCCATCTTTTATTATACCGATCAGCTCAGAATCACTTTCTGAGTAGTTTTAGCGATGTCCGTCCGTCCGTCCGTCCGTCTGTGTGTCCATGTAAACCTTGTATCAAACTACAGGTTGCAAATATGAATATATTTTGATTAAATTTGGTATATAAGCTTCTATCGGCCATAGGATGAACGCTATTGAAATTGGTGAAAATCGGTCCATGTTCAGACCTAGTCCACATACAAATGATCCCAATGAAATCGACATAAATTGCCATAAGATCCAAACTATCACATAGACCTTAGTCAAATTGGGTTTGTATATGTTTATTGTATCCATTAATCAGTAGTCCAAAAATTATCCCTATAGCACAATTCTTAGTCATAGGCCCCATATAGAGCTGCTTCCCGATCTTCACTTAAATCTATCAAAAAACAAAAATATTGCACAGATTTTTCTCAAATTTGGTTTGTGTATATTTTTTCAAAATATAAGTGACTTTACGAAGTATGGTCTGGATCGGTCCATTTTTCGACCTACTCCCCATATAAAAATAGCACCCGATATGAACTTTTTAATATCTGCAGCCAAAAAAGTTAATAACAATGGCACTCAAATTTGGTTTATGCTCATTTTCTACATCCAATTAGTTGGAACGAAGAGATAGGGTCTCTAAACGCATGGTATAGGGTATCGTATAGTCGGTCGGTCTAATGATTTTATTATACTAATATTTGAAAATGAAAATATTAGACAAATTCCGCCGCCTACATCGGCCGTGGCTCCAGCACTAAATAAAGAGTCGGCGGCGCCAAGACCTCTGGACAAGTGGAGTGTAACTATACACACATATGAATCAAATTCTACAAATGCGACTACGACAACAACAAAACAATTACAGATATTACACACAAGAAACAAAATTTAGAGTAACAACACGAACAACATACAAAAATTATATTTTTCTTACATTTTCATTGAAATTCAGGACCTATTGAATCGATAGCAATCTGCACAAGACATCAGTGAATCATTTTCACTACAAATGAGCAACACAGCTGACCTATTGAGGGCGTGATCCGCATACGGACAGACGGACAGATATCAATTCAGATTATGAAAAGGATTTTATGGGGTCTAGGTTTTTTTCTTATTATTACAAACGGAATAACAAACTTAGTTATACCTTATACACACTGGTGTGGAGGCTATAAAACACTCCTGAAGATATCTAAAACACGCAGACGAAACGTTGGGTAAAAAATCAAGATAAATTGTTTTTTTATTAATGACATTAAATTTGGCCATCTACCCGTAAAGAAACTCCTTTTACAAAAACAAAATTTAAAGAAAGTAAATGTTTACTTTTTTAATGTAATACTCTTAATACCAAACGTTTTGTACCGCGAAATTCATCTCGGCCAAAAAATCGAATCAAATCGCAAACATTCTCGTCGAATGTTCTACTCCTACTTTTAACAGCGATTAACTCAAAAAGATTGACATTTTAGACATTTTCTGATAAATCAACACACCCGGTCAACATATTTGACTGGTTTGCTAAAATGAATCGTGAATATGACGTTTCGCTCAATGACGAACGACGCTTGTTGTACAAGAAAACAACGGTGCTCTGCAGGATATGATATATCAAGGCTGTCATTTTACTGATCGTGAGATTGAGGCATCACTTGCCGTTAGTTAGACTAGCGTAACAGTTGTTTGCCAGAAATCATTGGAGAGATAAAAAAAAAAGCCAACCACCACCACATCTATGCAAACCCTCACACAACGGCTGAATTAATACATCATCCACCGTACAGGCCAGATTTGACACACAATTATTAAAGATAATAAATTTATAAAAATATATAAATTATGCACCAAAAATAATTTTCGTGGTCAAGGCTTTTTGATACCTGAAGAAGGGGGTTGATGAATTTAAAAATAATTTTTTGGCTTGATTAATTTTTTTATGACATTTTTTAAATTGTGCGGATTTGGAAACGGAATTTGTAATCAGCGGTAATTTAAGAGATCCTTTTTAAAATGATTTTGTTATTCAAATGTATTCGGTAATTACTTTTTCTATCAGTTTGAGTGGTTCGGGCTCATCTTCATCTAATTCTTTGTAACAATCGTTATTTGCTTAACTAATTCTAGTTAATTATCTGCCACTAGACCTTTAATATTTGTAATATTTGAAAAAATTATCATATCAATATCCTTCCAATCAAGCTTTAACTAAATTGACTCAGAATATTCTTAATCGGTTGACAAGAGACTTTAACATTATCTAAGACTTTAACATCATCATCAGGCCAAAATGTATTTATTTAATACTCTAAGAAATGAATGCTTTTTATTAGAAAATAAAAAGATGTTCTTTAGATTTTTTAATTCAATTGAAGCAAATGATAATTTTGTGATAATTACAATTGAACTATCGCTGGATCATAATTCGTATGAATCCTGGGGAATGTGTATAAATTCAACAAAAAAAATTATATTTGATTTTGTAGGGAAATTAACAACAAAGAATGTAAAAGGTGTTCTTTTAAGGCCGATAGAACTTGAAAGTGTAAAAAATAACACAAAGAATTAAATTTTTATCAAAAAAATTTTTTTATTCGAAAGATGAATGCATGGCACTAAAAACTGAAAATGATTTTGGGCATATAGTTGTCGCGGAAGTTCGTGACGAAGCTTATTCTGGACATGAAATAATCGAGAAGTGTCAAATCACACAACGTCGGAGGCCAATTGACAGATCCATTTCTCGAAATCAAATTATCCCCATATTTTGATCTCAATAACTCGATGAATGCGGTCGCCGTATGGTACGTAACGCCATCCTGTTGAAATCGCATCTAAACCGGATCAATGTCATCCATATTTTCAGACAAAAATCATTGATCATGGTGCGGTAACGACCTCCATAAATCGCAACGCGAGCTCCGGTTTCATTTGTGTAGAAATAAGGTCCGATGATGCCACCAGCGTGTAAACGGTACCAACGGTACATTTTTCTGGATATAATGGCTTCTATAGCGTCTGTTGTAAATTGGTCTCAATCTATATGCTGGATTTTATACGGGTGTAGCAAAAACGCTTCACAACTTTAAATAATGCTATAGGAAAAAAATGTTTAAAAATGTATGGCTATGCTTAAGATTTTTATGGTTATAATGATTGACGACCATTGGCAACCATTGGTAACCATAGACGAACATATATGTACACGGAACTGGAGACCAAAAGCAGTAAAACTGCATACCCAGAGTATCACATCGAGCTTCTGCTCCCCTTTAATGGACTTTAAATTTAAAAAAAAAAGTAAGAGCGATAATTCGGCCGTGCCGTGTCTTAAACTAAATGTTGTATAAAATGTTGTGTAAGGCTACCATTGTTATACAGTTGCCGGTAACACTACAACAAACAGAAATTTGTTGCATAGTATAATGCATTTTTCGCGTAGGAATTATTCTTTTCAAAAATTTTATATGATATTGGAATAAAACGGTTACCTAATTGTTGTATAGTCGGCAGTGTAATTTTTGACCAGGGGTCAAATCACCGCAATCGTTATCGTAATTTTTCGATCGAAATTATTTTTTTATTTTCCAAAATAAAATACTAAGAATAATTTTACTCTGCCATAGGTAACGAATTATGGCACCTAATTCAGAATAAAAGTGAAACGAGGGCTGAAGTTTGTCCGTCTTCTCTAAATAACAAACCCAAATAGGGAATTTCAATTGATTTTACTCGATATCGAATGCGGTGATTTGGCCCCAGTATTTATTATAATTTGTTATTTGTTGCTTTTTATAAAAACAACTTGGTTTATTACAAAAAGATTTGACTACCATCTGAAAAATTTTATTATTTACCTATTAATAGGATAGAAAAACTATTCAAATCCCTTTATAAGAGACCAAATAGAAATACTTTTTTAACGCAGCCGCCGTTAGAATATCCAAAGTCAAAGTAAGGGATCATAATTTGCAATGTTTTAAGAGATTAAAAATTATGCGATATTTTGTCTTGACTAAAAATTTCAGCAATTTTTTTCTCACAATATATAAGTAAAATGTCTGTAAAGTTAATAACTTTAAAAAAACATTAAATATTTGTATATGAATTAGCTAGTAATATGTTAATATAAAGATACCAAAAAATATATTCATGTTAGAAATTAAAGTCGGTATATGCGGCCTCAAAAATATATGCTATTCTAATAGTTCTGAAAGAGATAAAAAATTTGTTAAAACATAAAAATTTATCCTTACATGCTGAGAGTAATATATATTTGCAGGCAGAATTAAAGATCAAAACAATTAACGGCAAATAGTGATATAAATAACATTGAAGCAAACTATGTATTCGATTGTTTTCAATATCAAATATAAAAGCTACCCACAAAAAAATTTATATAAATTTGTATAAACTAGCAGATTCCAGCCCTCGAAATTCGAGTGCAAATTCTAGGAAATTTTTTCTTCATTAAATAAAGACCCTAAAGGTATGCTAATCAATTATAGCCAATGCACAAATCAACACAAAAAACAAACTCATTTTTATTACAAACACATTAACAAATTTAATAAACACATAGCATTGTATAATTTTATGTAAGTGTTAGTAGCAACTTTAAATGCAATTTACTCAAAATAAAGGAAAAAAATTTAAAATCTGTAAATTTGCAAAATGGCTAAAAAGAAATACCTTTCAAATAATATACGTTTGGTCAAAATCACGATAAAACGGTAGAACAAAACATCGGTCACAAGAAATCGCCTAGCCTATTAATATTATAAATGTCCGACAGACGACAATTGTCAATGTATTAAATTATTACTATCAGTTATTATATTAATTTTATTGTTTTATCTAGGCTTTATAGGGTTAACATATCTTTTTGTGAAAATTCATATTTCTAAAATATAAAAGTAAAAAAATTATAGTCGTTCTAGACAACCTATATGATACCCTATACCATGCGTTTAGAGACCTATCTCTTAGACCTAACTAATTGAATACAGAAAATAAGCATAAACCAAATTTGAGTGGCAGTGTTACTAATTTTGTTGCCTTTGAATATGAAAAAGTTCATATCGGATGCTATATTTATATGGAGGCTAGGTCGAAAAATGAACCGATGCTAACCATATTTGGTAAGGTCACTTATTTTTAGCAAAATATATATAAATACCTAATTTGTGAAAAATCTGTGCATTATTTTTGTTTTTTGATAGATTTAAGTGAAGATCGAGAAGCAGCTTTATATGGGGACTATGACTAAGAACTGTCTAATTTTTGGACTACTGATTAAAGGGAGTAATAAAAATACACAAACCCAATTTGACCGAGATCTATAAGATAATTTGGATTTTATGACAATTTAAGTCGATTTCATAGGGGTCATTTGTATTGGGACTAGGTCTGAACAACGTAATCTATAGGTGATTCGGAGAAATTTTGTTCAAGAGAACATAGCGCTAAGTCGGATTTGGAGCCCCCCAAAATTTCAAAATAGATATTTTTCCATATATAAGTACATAGAATAATTTAATTAAATTCATCATAAAATCGGATAGAATTATAGTAGATTTCTCAATCTAGGCTTGTTTGAAAGGTATTTTTATCATCTTTCAGAATCTGTATTGATACCAATTTTTTTTTTATTTTTAGTAGAGATATTAGGAATCTTCTGTCGAAAAATAGCCTAAAATAAACTTCTAACTAATAAATTCGGAATTTTCTTCGATTTTTTCGAGATTTTTTTTTTTGCAGATTATGAAAGTTCAGATAATTTCCAACCACTTTTGTTAAGATCAATTTTTTTGTTTTCGAACTCCTTTTTGTAGGAAAATCGATCTGAAAAAATCAACATTTTCAAGGTTTCAACAAAAAAAAACACTACTTTTACATTTTTAATTCAATTTATTTCTAAATATTATTCTCGACCTACAATTTAATGTTTTAACGTGGTAATATTATTTTTTAAGGTCCTTTTTACTTTCCATTCGAGGAGTTTTCTTACGATTTTCTAATGTCACTGCCATAACTCCTTCACGATTCTTTTCTATAACTCGTTTTGAAACACTCGTTAATAATTGTACATGTCTTTCTGTTCCTTGTATGTGCATTGGAATTTGTGGATCAGCCAGTGGTGGTTCATCGAAATCTAAGTATTCTACCAAGTGATCATATGGAATCTGTCGAGTAAATGCTGGTTCAAATAACATATCGTCGTTATTCATATCAACCATACTGACATAATCGGTAGCATCGAAATTTAAGATATATTTTTTGTAAACTCTGAGTTTAGTTGGATCGTACAATTTTTCTCGATAGTGTAAAATCTTTTTGATAGCTCTATCCCGTATTGCTTTTCCATCATCAAATAACATTGTTAATAAGATATTTTCTGGATGTGCGTAATATGAGTTGTTTTGAATTACACCATCTACAATATTACGTAAGTTTGGTTGTAAGTATCGTGTCCAACATATAAATTTTAATAAAAGTGCACTGCCGTACACAACAGAGTTATAAAACTTCAGATTGAAGTACATTGGCACATAAACTGTAATAATATATACAGCCAAAGTTTTTAGATTGGTCAATGGTGTATTAGTTGTTACATATAATCGTAGTAATATACTTGCTTTGGTTAACCAACGAGAATGTGCAATTGGTCCTGGTTTAATGTTAGCTAAATCAACTTGAACAATACCATTCGAAATTGCTTTAGCTATCTGATATAAATATTTAACATCTATTGATAGTTCGAGGTCATGTTCATGATCCATCATTACAGGCATATTCTCCAGTTGTATTGGATAAAAATCAGCTACTACCTGAAAAATGAAATGTTTAGATCAATTAAAATGCAATTATTTTATTTTAACTTTATTCCAATCGAAAAAGTAAAATAATGACAATAAATAATGATAATAAATGATGATATTAAATAAAATAAAGTGTTACATACCTGCAATTTCTCACATTCTTGAATAGCTTTGAATAACTTTTTCCACTTGCTGTCCGTGGTCCACTGATGACTGTTTTGTCCAATGCTTCATATAAATGACGAAATGGCAGTTCATTGAAATGAAGCAGACATAAACAAGTGAATTGGTCTATTTAACTGTTTTTCACATAATCGTAAAACACCATTTTCTGTTCCAGTATTTGCTGGCTCACCATCACTGCATATGCCAATTAATTGAAAAATTCATTCACTTTTCTGTGTTTGGTTTTTATATCTTCTTGACTACCCAAATTTACATATCCAAGTAACTCATTATAGGGCTCTTTCAGAACAACTAAATGCGGTTCTTTTACCATAGTGGTATGAAATTTGTCATTAATTTTCTCTGTAGTTAATGAGTCATCTTTTCTACCATCGAAAGAGAATGCAATTATGGAAGAATTTGTATGTCGTGTACGAAGCACTGCATCTCTCGATTTAACTTTTTCTCTAGCCAGTTTTGACTTATCCATAATAACAAGATTACCATGAACATCTCTAAAATTTATATCTTCGAATAAAGCTGTTGCTAAACATGAAGCGACTCTATCTGAAACACCGAATCTATCACACCTCATAGCAAAATTTAAGGCACCGTATCTTTGAGTATAATGACCTCATCTCATTTGAACAGTTGCTTCTGGAACTTCTGTTGTTCCTTCATTTTCATCTTTATCCATGTGTAATTCAGGTGGTTCATATGTTGGATCATCGGTACCAGTTGTAAGTGTTGGTATTGTTGTAGCTACTTCTTCAACGTCTTCCGTATATTCAGGTATTGTGAATTTTCTATCATTATGCTGGTCCATCATAAATTCTTTTAGATGTTCTGGACTCAATCCACACGAGCATTCTGTTGTTTTTAATTTGCAATTATATTTGCCAATATAAAATAATTCGTTTATCGAATCAACAAATGCTTTAAATTCATCTCTTTTGTTTTTATGTTGTTCATGTTTCTGGTATTTATCAAGCAAACCAGTTAATTTTTTGAAAGCACTCTTTCTATTAATGATTTCAATATTTAATTTACACCAAATTTGGATCAATTTATCTGTTACGTGAGGAGTAAAAGTTTTATACGAGAACATTTTATTTTCAAATTTAGCACGATCACTTAAAAAATAATATTAATATTTTAAAATGTCACATTTAGTAGGCAAACTAAGATCATTTAAATCACTTGATAAATCATAAACAACAATATCTTGATGAGGCATGTTAGTCAAACTAGAGTCAAAACTTGTTGATGTTGTTGCTTCCATTTGCGAAGACACCGCAGACAATGTTGATGGTTCTTGATTATCCATAATAGCTTTGATAACCGAGTTTTTGTTTAAGTATTTTGGCAAACTGCGTGCGCATTGCACGATGAACGATTGAGGAAGAAGGAAAAGCAAGCTTGGCAACGTTTAGTTTTGGTAACGTCATTATTTTGTAACGTCATTATTCAGTGTTACAAAGTTGTTCAATTGAACAATGCTGCCTTTGACGACTTATTCTACAGGTATCAATACAGATTCTGAAAGGTTATAAAAATTCCTTTCAAACAAGCCCAGATTGAGAAATCTACTATAACTCTATCCGACTTTTATGACGAATTTAATTAAATTATTCTATGTATATATGGAAAAATATCTATTTTGAAATTTTGGGGGGCTCCAAATCCGACTTAGAGCTATGGTCTCTTGAGCAAAATTTCTCAGAATCACCTATAGATTACGTTTTTGCTATACGCTTCATCAAAAAAATCGTTCCATACAATTTGACCCGCCCTAATGGACACACAGAAAGACGGACGGACGGACGGACATCTCTAAATCGACACAGAAAGTGATTCTGAGTCGATCAGAAAGTGATTCTGAGTCGATCGGCATAATAAAAGATCTAGGGTCTAGGTCAAATATTTTTGGTAGTTACAAACATCAACACAAAGTCATTATACCCTGACCACATAGTGGTATAGGGTATAAAAATAATAATCACTTGATAAAAGTTATTCGTCAAATAATTAAATGTGTTACTAACGATAACATAAGAAAACATATGTGTATTAGGGTTGACCTTCATTATATGGAAGGAAAAAAAGTGTTTGAATTTAAAGTCCCACCCCCTAGAAATATGCGAATAGCAAAAAAACTGAAAAATACAAAGCTTTGGGTCAATCAAAAAAATTTAGATGTGCCTCAACGCGACTGAAAATACCAAGTGAGTTTATATGGAGAAAATATGACTTTTTATCAGATTTTACGAAAATTCCGTTCTACAGTTTAATTTTTTCGACAAGTTGTTATATGAATCGATATCACCACAAAATTATATTTTCAAAAAGCTATATAACTTCAAAATCGAAATGCCCCAGACTGCTTGTGTACAAAATGCTCTGGGTCATGAAATATGATCAACATTTTTTCAATTCTAACAATTTTATTAAAGCTATATTTTTTTTGTCTCTGTACCTATAAGTACTCAGATATGCAGTATTGTGTTATTACCACGTTGTTAACCTATTGCGAAATGAGACCAAAGATGGAAAATTTTTTGATAAAATTTTGAAAACTCCTTTTTTAAGTTTTAAAAAATGTTCTTAAACAAAATTTCAAAAAATGGATCTGGCACTTTAAAGTTTTGTTAAATATATGTTAGAGATTAACTGTGTGCGATTTTAAGTAAATTCCTCTGCCAGAATTTTTTTTAAAAGAAATTTTTTTTGGGGGATTTCGAGAAAAATGAGTTTTTTGTGATATATTCAGTAAATGTACTCTTTCTAAATACTTTGTATCAAAAATTTATCAGTTTTCTGCTTTTAAATATTATATTTTATCTTAGTAGCCTAGGGTTTCTGAAAAAAAAATAATATGGCCCCATTAACCCTTTTGGACTTGGTGTCGCATATAACCCCAAGCTAATGAAAGACAATTTATTTAAAAAACAAATATTTTGTAAGTGCTGTTGAATTTTTAGATGTGACGCTTAAAATATAATGACCAAATGTGCAAGTCTTCCGCACTAAAATTTGGAATAAATCAAACAACGTTAACCTATTCCTTACGAGGCCAAACTATGAATTTTGGCATATTAAAAAAAATAATTGTTCTAGTGAACTAGATGAAACCCCTTACAATTGGTTGGGAAAGAAGTCTAAATTAAGATTCAGGATACAAGAGACTTTTATAAATGTAGACTCTAATTCCAGTGTCAAAAAATTTCACCTTGTGTTATTCAAAGGAACATATTATCCATTTAGGCCAAGATACTAATCCTAACGAAACCCGATTTTGGATTTTCAGTATGTGGATGTAATAGTGAGGAGACCTAGGAAATAATATTTTGTGGTAATATTTCTCCTTTCAAAGTCCTCTAGTGACATAGAAATTTGAATCTTCGCATGGGTAAAGGATTGGTAATGAAACAAGTACAAATTTAACCTGATTCTGATTTTCAATCTGTGGCCGTAGAAGTCAAGATGCATGGCAAATTATCTTTGTTTGTATACTTTCTCTTTTCGCAGCCCTCTGATGACCTGAAAGAATTATTTTCTCGTTTCACGCTAAATGCCTTTTAAATAAAAGATTTTTGCAAAATTTAGTTTTTCCAGTATGTATTTGTAAAAAATTTATATATTTTATTAAATGAAAAGAAAATAAACATTAAAATTATTTTAACATTATACAAAATAAATTGTTAATTATCATTAAAGATAAATAAAATTTGGTAAAATGCTGTCTTCCAATTTGAAAAAATATACAAGTATTAAGAAAAATAATCATAAAAAAAGACTAGAACTTAAACTCAATGCTAAGATAATGAAATTTAATATAATTAAAATAATATACCATATAGAAAAAAATAAATAAAAACAAATGTTGAAAAACTAAAATACTATGACAATATAGCACCAATAGATAATACTTAGATTTAGATAAAAAAAAAACATATATTCAAAACTTATAATTATGAGTATCTCTAACATTTAAAAAAATTATTGTCTTCCTTAATTTTAAAAATAAATGAGGTTTGTTTGTATGTTTGTTAGCTTTTGCCTTAAAATTAGTCATCAGCAAAATAAAATATTGAATAATTTAATCCTTTCCAGCGGAATGTTTTAACGGTTTCACTTTAGTTCTTTAACTTTTTCATACTTTGTACTCAGGGCTGCAGTTGTGAGTGTTGAGGGAGGCGTTGCCAAAAATTTACGCAATTGTTATGATACAATTGGAATTGGCATGTTTGTTGAGCAAAGACATCCGTGAAAATGATTTGTGGCATACTTTGCAGGCATATTTCTTGACCTCCACATGAGTCTGTTGATGGGCTCTCAAATTGGAGCGATCAGCAAAAGATCGTGGGCAGTCGGGACATTGGAATGGCTTTTCACCGGTGTGAGTGCGAATATGGCCTTGCAGCAACCATGGACGGGAGAAGGCCTTACCACAAATCGGACACTTGCAGGGCAAGGTATGAGTGCGAATGTGCATTTTCAAAGCACCCATGGTAGTATAGAGTTTACCGCAATCCTGGCAGGCATGTTGTTTCTTTTCCTGATTACATTCAGCGGCTGGGCAATGGAATTGTTGATGCTTTGATAGTCCCATCGAAGTGGAGTACATTTTGTTGCAATTCTCACACTTGAAACGATAAGTTTTGTTACCATTACTTGAGGAAGTTGTTGATGACATAGAGCTATTGCAACTGCTGTGTGAATACACCGATGAAGCTGAAGACATGATGGAGTGATGACTGGGTACTTCATCGAACAGATGGAAGAGAGCTGGCAGAGGTATATCATTACGTACTGAGAGATCTTCAGGTTCGGAATTTGTCTCTGAACCAGGACTTGATGGTGGTGTAATATGTTGATAACTGTAGGCCGAACGTGGTGATGCAGCCGATTCAATTGATGTTGCTGGTGATGGGAATATAGCTGAGCTGTGGTTTTGATAAGTATTCCATAAAGCAGTCATGGGATTACAACCAGCAGCTGTTACGAAGGCCGATTGATAAGGATTGGTGGTATAACCATTAGTGTTGGCAGTTAGTCCTCTCAAATGAATATCACTTGGTTGATATTCTATGCTAGAGTCCATTTCACCGGCCGGCGATAACATTACCGAACTGCCAGATAAATCGTAACCGGCTGATTCGGATGTACTGACGGATGATGTTGATGATTTGTTGGAAAGATTTAAAACATATTCACGTTTAGCTGGTACGACATAATCCTCAAAACTGTCGCTAGCCTTACGTTTCAATGATAAATCTTGTGGTTGATCATCAACATCTTTGTTGGCAACCTTGGTCAAAGCTAAAGCTTCCTTTTGTTCGTATGATTGTAGTTCCACGATTGGTTGTTTTTGTTGCAAGAGTTCTTCTTCGTCTTTAAGGTAGACGATTGGACGTTTTTTCAATGGACAACTTTTGTAATTGGTGGCCATTTTTAACAAATTTTTTTTTTTTTAATAAAATTCAAAATATAAAAAAAAACTCTTAAATATTCACGTGTTAATTTTAGGAAAATTCACTAAAAGATCGTTGTATTTTTTTGTGTTGTTGAGTTTGTACAATTTCTAAAAATGATATGCGATGTTAACTGTTTGAGCATCTGAGCTGCTATGACAGGTTAGCTCTTTGCGCCTCCTTTTATATGCCAGCTCTCGTTATATTAAGGTGGTGGATTTTCACTTAGCACACACGTGAAATTATTCTTAAATATGTTATCACTCTCTTTCTCTTTTTTCCACCCATAGACACACACACACACACACACACGCACACTCTCGTTCTTTCCCATTCCCTAATTTGTATGTGCTGAAGAAGGGCTGTTGCTGGTGCCGTTTGATTGTCACTGCTAGTTGGGTGTTTTTGTGTGGTGGTTTTTACTGTCTACCTGGGCTGAGGGCAGAAATAACCAACAAAAAGAACTCTATATTCACATTGGGAAGTTTTCACAATTCATAATGGAAAATACGTCAAAATCGCTCAATGTGATGATAATCAACGAAACATTCATCTCAATCTTTAAAGATCCATATGCAGGTAAGCGTAAATGTTAACAAAATTCATGCTTATGATGTAGATTTTCCATGTTGGGAGAGATTTTTTTTCTTATTATAATATGGTAAATATATACGGACTTCCACAACATTGCAATGCATTTATATAGGGAGAGTTTATCAGCTACTAAAACGCAATTAGCATTTCTTGTTACTTTGAACTTTTCTAGAGACTTAGTTTAACAATTTTGCTATAAAATTTTTTAGTTTCATTGGAAATAATTGTTCCGTATATTTCCGATTTGATATGGCTATATATCTCCTTTACAAAACTTTTAAACCAACGACCTCTCTTCACTTCAAGGCTGGAATAAACCCTTTTATTGTTGTAATAATTCTTGAGATTGCGAGCTTGATAAAATCTCTAGCGGAACAAATTTCGATTTTGTTACCCAACGACATCAGCCGAAACTATCAATAATATAATATGGTAATGTCAGATATATGAAGATATTGGATATTTTCCATTTTTCATTGTTTTACATTCTTGTAAAACAATAAAAGTTGCCAAAATCAAAAATCGGCAAAAACCGAAAATCGAGAAAACCAAAATCAAAAATCTTCAAAATCAAAAATGGGTGAAATCAATAATCGCTAATACGAAAAATTGCCAATAATAATCGAAATTCAAGGCCAACAATTCAGTGTTGCTGGATTTAATTTTGAAAATCTATGTTCTTCTCATGGGCAGCTATATGTAGCTTGCTGCAGAGTATGAACGCCGAAAAATTTGATAATTGTCGAATCAAAAAACAAAAAACATTGTATATCAGCAAGTATTGAAATAAAAAAAAATATAAAACACATCTATAATATTAATAGGCTAGGCGATTGTGACCGATGTTTTGTTCTACCGTTTTATCCCGATTTTGACCAAACGTATATTATTTGAAAGGTATTTCTTTTTAGCCAATCTGCAGATTTGCAGATTTTTAAATTTTTTCCTTTATTTTGAGTAAATTGCATTTAAAGTTGCTACTAACACATACATAAACTTATGCAATGCTATGTGTGTGTTTATTAAATCTGTTAATGTGTTTGTAATGTAATGTAATGTGCAAATGAGTCTGTTTTTTGTGTTGATTTGTGAATTGGCTATAATTGATTATCATACTTTTACGGTCTTTATTTAATGAATAAATAAAATTTCATAGAAGTTGCGCTCGAATTTCGAGGGCTGGAATCTGCTAGTAAAATAAAATATGTTAATTGAATCGTTTATTTCAAAAACCAGTCAAGCAACAAAAAATCAGGAAATTGAACTATTGAGCGATTACTGTTTTTTAAAGGTAAATGCATCGCTTGATGCAAAAATAATTAAAATTTTGCCCCCATGTGATGATAAAGCAAACTCGAGAAATCTTTGTTTAATGCAGAAAGAAGTCAAGTGACAGTGCTTAACTGGTTTCTGCTCTAAACGGCGGGATTTTTAATACTGAAGAACAGTTTTAATATGCACTATGTGACTCCTCAAGATGTTAAATCTTTTAAAAAATGGTGACCTCGGTCGTATAAAAAATTATAAATTCTGATGAAACCTCTGGTGGAGCCTATCTATCCAAAGGACATGAAGGAGACTTTTAAGATCTCAACTTAAAAATAATTTTCTTATATCAAGAACTTGCCAGGAAAAGTAGTTGTGAAGCAATTTATAGATGGACTTGGATCATCAACATTCACTATGCTAAAAACCTATTCTCCTCCGGCTTACATACAGAGATCGCATATCTCTCAAGAAAAAAATTAAAGATGGTTTGTTTTACATTGTGTAATACTAGGCCCTAATATGATTTTTTTTTTTCTTGAATGTTATAGGTCCCAATAAATGTAAAAACAAAATAAAAGATTTACAACCTCTAAAACCCCACTTGGTTGGATACGGAGAGTTTTGTGGCAATATTTTTCAATGGCCCTTCACGAAAGCAGAATGCACTATGGAGTGAGCGTTTGAGGACGAATAGTCATTCCAAAAAAAAAAAATCTCTAAGAAAATGTTAAAAAGTTAATTTTTCATTTTATTCTTGAAGTCTTTGATTTACTCAAAATCAATAACTTGTTGCCTGACTGACTACAAACTTAGTAGGAAGAATTGATTATGAAATAATTAATAGCAATGTCTCGGGAAGTCGTAGTAGTAGTCGGAGTGCGACAGGGCATACTAGTAACTTACAAATTATTATAATTATTTTCATTTTAAACCAAGCCAAGGAATCTATGTTAGTCAACTTCTAATTATTATTTATATTAGCATCGCTGCCTTAAACCATCGAACTGCTAAAAAAAAACTGTCTCAATCGGTTTTGAGAGTAAAATGCATGGCCATGCACAGAAAAAACAAGTAAGAAAATTAAGGATATGCTATACCATGCGTTTAGAGAAGGGGACTTACGTCCAACTAATTGGATACAAAAACTAGGCACAAACAAAATTTGGGCGACATTGTTATTAATTTTTTTTTCCTGCAGATATCGGATGCTATATTTACATGGGGACTAGGTCAAAAAATGGAAAGATATGACAAAGTCACTTATTTTTCGCAAAAACATATACAAACCAAACATGAGAAAAATCTGTGCAATATTTTTGTTTTTAAACTCTTTCTTTCAACTCATACTCTCTGTCTGTCTGTCTGTCTGTCTGTCTGTCTGCCATGGGTGGACCCCATTCCCCTTATCCAATTGATCTGAAACTTGGCCCATAGTCTCGTCGTGACTAAAGATTAATTTTGGGGTAGTCACGCAAAGTCACACGTGGTCACGCACAGTCACGGAGTGATCTAACTGTCATTTCCCCTCATCCGATCGATCTCAAACTTGGTCCGTACACTTGCTGTGAAGAAAAGATTAACTTTGACTAAGACACGCATAGTCACGCGTGGTCACGCACAGTCACGGAGTGATCTAAATGTCATTTCCCCTCATCCGATCAATCTTAAGCTTGGTCGACACACTTGCCGTGAAAAAAATATTAACTTTGAGTTAGTCACACGCAGTCACGCGAGGTCACGCACAGTCACGGAGTGATCTAAATATAATTTCCCCTCATCCGATCGATCTGAAACATGGTCCATACACTTGCCGTGAAAAAAGATTAACTTTGACTAAGACACGCATAGTCACGCGTGGTCACGCACAGTCACGGAGTGATCTAAATGTCATTTCCCCTCATCCGATCAATCTTAGGCTTGGTCGACACACTTGCTGTGAAAAAAGATTAACTTTGAGTTAGTCACACGCAGTCACGCGTGGTCACGCACAGTCACGGAGTGATCTAAATGTCATTTCCCCTCATCCGATCGATCTCAAACTTGGTCCGTACACTTGCTGTGAAAAAATATTATCTTTGACTTAGTCAAGCGCAGTCACGCATGGTCACGCACAGTCACGCAGTGATCTAAGTATCATTTACCCTCATCCGACCGATCTGAAACTTGGTCGATATACTTGCTGTAAAGAAAGATCAACTTCGACATAGTCACGCGCAGTCACGCATGGTCACGCACAGTCACGGAGTGATCTAAATGTCATTTAACCTCATCCGATCGATCTAACACTTGGTCGATAGACTTGCTGTGAAAAAAGATTAACTTTGACATAGTCACCCACAGTCGCGGAGAGATTAAAAACCACACTTCCCCTCATCCGATGGATCTGAAACTTTGTCCATAGATTTGTTGTGGCCAAAGATTAATTTTAAGATAGTCACACACAGTCACGCACAGTCATGGATATATTCAAAACTCATATGCAAAAGGAAAGAAAGAGTTTCAATAAAAACTTTGTTTTTATGGGTTAGATTATTTGATGGATTTAAGTGAAGATCATTAAGCAGCTTTATATGGGAGCTATTACTAAGAAATCTCCTGCAGTATTTATTTTTGGACTACTGATAACTGGGTGTAATAAACACACAAAAGCCAAATTTTACCAACATCTAGATGATAATTTGTGCCTCATGGCAATTTGACTTAAATTAAATCTCATAGGGGTCATTTGTATGGGGACTAGGTCTGAACATGCTCCGATTTTCATCAATTTCCATAGCGTTCTTCTTATGGCTGATAACGACTTACATACCAAATTTTATCAAAATACATCAATATTTGCGACATGTAGTTCGATTTCAAGGTTTACATGGACACACAGACAGACGGACAGACAGACGGACGGACATCGCTAAATGGACTCAGAAACTGATTCGATCGGTATAATAAAAGATGAGTCTAGGTCAAATATTTTTGGTAGTTGCAAACATCAGCCCAAAGCCATTATACCCTGCATAGGGTATAATCACCAACCAAATTGTTCTAAAGTTTAACATCTGTATTTTCGATTGTATCTAATAACTAATAGCAGCTAACCATTCTCTATTGTTTTCGAGTATGTACTGTTGAGATAATAAAATTATTATTGTAATGACTCCGAAATGCGTTTATTAACTTCATTGCAATTCGGTTGGCATACGCATAAAGAATCTAACAAGAGTACGCTATTTTTCAATAAGAATTCATTTGGTCTTATTTTCAGCATACTGGTAAAAGAACAAAATGACCTTCTACATCCTGGCGGTTTTTATATCTTAAAATGAGGCAAGAAATTTAGAAAAGAATTGGCGCCATTGGTTGGCATATACGTGAGGGCTTCTAATTTTCATAAAGGGTTGTTTAAGGCTTGTCTACGATAAAATTAGTGCACGAATAACTTCAAATAACTTTTAAACTAATTGACAAAAAAAAAAAACTGTACGTTTTATGAACAGAAATCATATTTATGTTTGCATTTAGTAAATAAATAAAATATCATACATTAATGATTTTTAGTGATCATTTTATTTTTTTCTAAAATACCTCCCATTAAACTTTTAATAGTGCCTTCAGAGATTTTTTTTGCTTTCCTGAAAAGATCGAAGTGTTTTCAACAACGTAATTTGTGCCATATATGATCCGTTTTGGTTCTTAGCTCAGGGCATTAGGTAGGTTTGCATATCTGGGTACGGTTACATTATTATTATTTTCATACCATTCAATTGCTAATTTGCTATAATGACACGAGTCAAGTCAGATAGCTTGTCATACGGGAAATGTCTTATGGAATTTTTATTTTTTTTGTATCTTATACTCTTCTTGCACATTTCCCCTATGATCTGCAACATAAAAGTCGATATCTGGAAGCTGAGAAAAGTCACCAAGAACATAAGTATCATCGTCCATAGCGCAGCAATCAAATTTCTTAAAGAAATCTTTGCACAGTATTTTGGCTCTGTGTTTCATCAGACTCTTTTTTAAATTTATGTCAGGAACTTTCTGGTCTTTATAAGACTTTAGCCCTTCCATCCTTTTAACTTTTCTGACAAAAGCGTTGTACTTTTGCGGCTACTTTCCTACCCGATATATTGAGATTTTCGTTAAAAAAAAAAAGGGTTTACCTTCTTGACAGCATTTGGGTTATTAAAACCTTGTTTTACCACTGCCTTTTTCCTATCTATAATATTAATAGGCTAGACGATTCCTAGTTACTGATGTTTTGTTCTACCTTTTATTCCGATTTTGACCAAGTGCATATTATTTGAAAGGTATTTCTTTTAGCCGATTTGCAGATTTACAGATTTTTAAACGTTTTCCTTTATTTTGAGTAAATTGCATTTAAAGTTGCTACTAACACATACATAAAATTATACAATGCTATGTGTGTGTTTCTTAAATTTGTTAATGTGTTTGTAATAAAAATGAGTTTGTTTTTTGTGTTGATTTGTGAATTGGTTATAATTGATTAGCATACCTTTAGGGTCTTTATTTAGTGAGAAAATAAAATTTCCCAGAATTTGCGCTCGAATTTCGAGGGCTGGAATCTGCTAGTAAATAGTTAAACGCTCAGCATAGTTTTTAGTGATACGCAAAACGATATTTCTCCAAACTTTGTATTTTCTATCAATTTTTTTGAAAGTCCAATTTCCATTTTCTTTAATTAATGTAATAATTTTTTTACGTATGTTTATTGCACAACTCATTTTAAAGAATACAATAATTTATAAACTTGACGTGAGGAGTTTTTGATTTTAAAAAAAATAATTTTGAATTTTTAAAATTTTACAAACAAATATGTGCGCGCTAATTTTATCGTACGCAAACGTTATTAGTGAACTTCTTTTTGACATTTTAGTTAGCATAAGTGTTCAACAAATATTTGAAAAATTATCATAGAAACCCAAGGGAAATGTCACATAAACAGGTCCTAGAATCGGTCTGTTTAATATGACGATGTTTTAACCTAAATAAATTGGCCATTTGTGACCTTTCACAGAACTAATCCCATACACGTCACATGCGACCAATTTACCCATCCGAAGACATCGCCATATAAAAATGCAAATTAAACCAGTTCAAGGACCGGCTCGTATGACTTTTTCTTTTTATTTTAACTTCGAATCTGTTCAACTGGATGCAAAAATACTAGATGTAAAATTAATTTAAAAAATGATCAATATTTCCAATTTTATAAAATCAACTATCTTTCGAAAAACAGCACCTTTGAAAGGAGGTTTCTTATTAAGAAATATACACAGACTTGGAAATTAATGAGATGCTTGCTGTTGTTACAAAAGCTTGGTGGGGAATTTGATATGTAGAAATTGGGTATAGTAATTCTGGGATAATAGTTTCAATGATAATTTTGAGATAAATATTTTATTTTTGTATTGGTAAATTACGAAATAAAAAATAGATGTGGAATATTTCCAGTTTTACATATCACAGGATGAGACTTGAAAGCAGGGATGTGGAGTCGTCAAAAAAAAGTTCAAAATCTTAAGGTCCGACTCCGACTCCTACTCCAAATCTGACTCCGATGCTAAATGTATATAGACATATTCATAAAAACAGTAATAATTATGTTGCGGATTATTGATGCCAGTGAATCAATATAACATTTATTTTTTGAAATATTTTATTTATTTTTATCAATTCTTTTAATAATAAACAAAACACTATAAAATCGGAAACTTAAAATAACAGAACTTCCAATAAAATAGCAAAACTTAAAAAAATAACTGTCTTTAAAAATAAGATAGCCTCAATAATATATGGCTTCATTAATGCTCTCAACATGGATCTGATGATTCTGAGTGCAGAAGATCCAAAATCGGAGCTCATATTACGTTTGCGAATCATTTGCAAATTGAAAATCTGTAAAATTAAAAATCCTAGCTGATCCCTTTCAAGAGATATGACCATTTTTACGCCCCCTGCATTTTTATAAGCACTTTTTTCTATTGTTTGGAGTTTCTCAGATTCTGTAAGGTTTAAATAAAACAACTTTTAGGTACCAAATTTAATTGTTAAATTTCCTCAGCTGTAAAATGCAACTAATTTTTCCCTGGAATATTTCATAGTATTCCGGAAAATCGTTGCACAAAAAATACTACCTAGGACGTCAATTTATGGTACAAAGTTAATTTGACAATGAAGGGGTTAATATATTAACTTAGGGGTTAATATTTAATTTTTATGCGAGTTTCCTTTCTCAGCCTAGTCCAAGCATGAAAAATATTTGTAGCAAAAATGCGCGTTTTTATTCAATTTAAAGAATGGATTTATAAACACTGCGGTGAATCTTCGCCGTCATATTCAATGGTTAAAAGGTGGTATTCCGAATTTAAACGTGGTCACAGATAGTCCTGGTCGTCCAAATGAGGCAGTTACCCAAGAAAACGTGAGAAAAGTGCATCAGGTTGTATTGGATGATCGAAAGATTAAAGTGAGTGAGATTGCTGGCATCACAAAGATATCAACAGAGCGAGTTCGGTATATATAACATGATCATATAAATATGAAAAAGCTTTCTGATCGATGGGTGCCGCGATTTTTAGCAGCTGAACAAAAAATGAAACATTTTCATGATTCAAATTACGCTTTGGAGATGGTTAAAGTAAATTAAACTGAATGTTTGCGTCGATTCATAAGAATGGATGGGACGTGGATTCAGTATTATTCATCAGAGTCCAATAGACAGCCTGCGGAGTGATTACAAGTAGAGATTGCCCAATTCCCGACTTTTATTTAATCTCGAGATTCGGGCTCCTGTAAGTATTTCATTAATGAAATAATCGGAACGTTTCGTCTTACATTAATTTTGTCCATTATTGCGCTTAAAAATTTCAAGCTATGCAATGATTTGTTAAAAGATTGCAATCTTGCCGAATCAATGCCTCCACTGCCATTCGTGCGGGTGTTAAAACATTAAGTATATCATGTGGTATTTGTTCAGCCTCTATGCTTATCTAATAATGACTACAATTTAAACCATTTGAAGCTTTTATAATTGGATTTTTTAATCGCAAGAATCTTGTCTACATTATTTCGAAGCTGCTCCAACGGGTCTTATAATCTAATAGCAACTGAAGTTCTTTAGCTTCCTCTTCTTTCCGTATCACATAACTTTGTAGAATCCCATTTTTTACGGGAGAATTCTTCCGTTTCGGAATCATAACTGTCTTATTTATCTCGGCCATCATTAGAAGTCTGATATGACTGTGATTCATTTTCAAATACATTGTCATCTGAATTATATTTTGTTTTTTTTTTTTTTTTTTTTCATAAAGAACTGATATTATAGCTAATTGAGTGAGTAGCACAGTTGTTGCATACAATGAGCTAAGTTTGCAAATTTAACCATTACACTAGCTCCGTCACTGATGACAGAAACAATATCTGTACATAAATTTAACTTAAATTCATTTAATTTAGATTTAACTAGTTCAAGAATTTTTTCCGCTGGCCAAGAGCCATAAATTCTAATCTGTTACATAAACTAGTCCATTCATCAATTGATATACTAAATTTTTTGTTTCCTTCCTTCATTTTACAAATTCTAAATATTATTTTTGCTTTTACTTCCGCATAATATCCATGAATTAGACTCATCACATCAGATGGTTTCTTAGGAAGGCCCATTCCCCTTGAGCTGAGACTGTTTCTTATAAATTCGCTTTTGGATATTGCAATTATTTTGAAACCGTCCTTGGCGGCCAATTTTGCAACAATACTTTGAAGAGAAGAATCGGCAATTTTATTAGTATTAAAATGATTACGTAAATTTTTCGGTTTTTTTGAGGTACTAGGAGTAGGTGCTTCTACGAGATACGAGATTCTCGAAATTAGCTAAATTCTAGTTACAAACGTGCGAAAACCGACCAAAGTGACCAAAGACTCAACAATCGGCTGGAAAGGCAATGGCCAGTGTTTTTTTGGGATGCAGGTAGTATAAGATTTATTTATTACATGGAGAAAGGAAAAACAATAACTGCCAAGTACTATGTTAAGTTATTGGATAGAATTGACGAAGAAATTAAGAACCACTTAAAAAAGAAAAAAATCTTGTACTATCATGACAATGCACCAGCGCATTCATCTGCTTTGGCTTCAGAATAATTAAAGTCTTTACATTAAGAATTGCTTTCCAACCCCCCGTATTCTCCATATCTGGCCCCCAGCGATTATTATTTGTTCCCAAACTTTAAAAGAAGTTATATCATAGATGGAAGAAGATTACGTTGAACGAAGATTACGTTGAAGAATAAAATTGATTTCAAATACAAAAAAGACTGGATTTTCATTGTTAGGCCATGGAGATTGCACTCCATGTAGTATAGAGCATAATGACTACAATCAATTTTTTTTTTTTTTAATTTTATATAAATTCTTCATTTTCCAGAAATAAATAATTTTTTTTTTCAACATCAACATAAATGGATCGGATTATTTATTAATAGAAAAAAAAATTTGATTTTTGTCCGTTCGAAATTTTGTTTGTTTGTTCAATTAAGGGAATAATTCTTAAACCAAACCAACACCTTTATGGTTTATTATTACTGTGAATGAAGATAACAAACTCATTAACAAACACATTAACAAATTTAATAAAACACACACAGAAACTTTATACGCAATTTAGTCAAAATGAGGGAAAAAATTTAATAATCTGTAAATCTGCAAAACGACCAAAAAGAAGTACCTTTCAAATAATATACGTTTGATCAAAATCGGGATAAAACAGTAGAACAAAACATCGGTCACAAGAAATCGCCTAGCCTATTAATATTGTAGATAGATATATGACCATTGATTTAATTGAAGATTGAAAAACATAATGGCCAACTAACCCAAAAAACACACTTTAGACAATAGCAATTATTCTTTAAGTAAAAGATACACTCCAATTTCCTTTAGTATCAGATAGTGATTCTAACGTTCACAATTTCATAAATCTCAAGTATGGTTTATTTAATTAAGGAACTAAACGCAAAGTTATAACACTAAGCACAAAATCTGTAAATGTTCTGCACTTCTAAAATACAATTTTCGAAAATAAACTTAACTAGTCCCTGTTGACTTTTTATCTTCTTAACACAACCTTAATATTAAAAAAAGAGAACTTGCTTTTATTCCAAAAAGTATATACGATTTGTATTCCCCCACCCCACTTTCTTTTTAAATAATAATTCAAATAAACACTTCATATCCTATAGTCAGCACATGCCACCATCATAATTTCACATTTATCAACTGCACACTCACACACACACACTCCACTCGTAGCCATGTACAGATACGAGTGAGTACTTTGATGTGCGAACATCAACCATGATCATCATCATGCAGGTATTCGTATCCGAATTTTTTTCTTTTTGTTGTTTTTAAATTGGAATTTCTCAGTGTTTAGTGTTTCATTTCCCACAATGTCTTTACAGCCAAATGTTTTGAGTTTATTTTTGGTAGTTTTTTTTTTATTTGTCTTTTTTTTTTTAGAATTCATATAAGAATTTCTAATTGGGGTGGTTTTTTCCAAAGTAAATTTTTGGTTTGAGTAAAAGATCCCCCTTTTCGGTTTTCTTTTTCGTGACTCTGTGCCTCTGCATCATCTGTGTGTATGATGGAATTATGTTAGGTGTCATATAGTAACTCACATATTTTAACATCTGTTTTTTGTTTCCAATTCTATACGATGTTACGTGATGAGATGGAGCTGATCTTGAAATTGTTTTCTTTGCTTCTTGTTAAAAATGTGTCAATATTCGCATATTTAAAGTGTTGGAAATTTGGTATATATATTTTTTTCAACTATTCAAATTACTTTAAAATTAATGATATGTTTGTTGTTACAAATTGCTTGCTTGGGGAATTTGTTACATAAAATTTGGATATAATAATTCTGGGAATAGCTTCAGTGATAATTTTGAGATAACTATTTACTTTTTTTTGGTTTGGTAAATTACGAAATAAGAAACTAAATGAGGTAATAGGAATATTTTGAGTTTTAAATATCACATGATGAGATTTGAAAGTCAGAATTGATTGGAAATCATAAAAGAAGGGAACGAAGAATATATAAAACTTCAAACCCAGAGTGAAATTATAGTCATATTTGTTTCTCTAAATTATTGAGAAATATATTATACAATATCAAATTGAATGAATTTGAAATAATGCTGAGAATATTCTAATTTACTGTTCATTTTTTGTATGCTAGCTAAGCTATGGGATAAGCAATTAGAAGAGTGGGGTTCAAATCCCGTGTCCCTAAATAAATCAACTAATCACGCTAACTAAGGGCAACAGCATGTTTAAAATAGAAATTTCTTTTATGACAGATCTTCAAATTGCCATTAGGATAAAACTTCCACAATACTTCCATAACAACTGGTACATCCTAACAAGACTTCTCATATAAATTAACAATAGCTAGTATCAGGAATTGTTACTCACACGATTTAAAATTTCTTCTCCAAGTTTGTCATTCCTTCAGATGAACATATCTTAATTTCAATATTATTAAGGTAGCGATAAACTAATTAGGACATGCTACATGCTACATGCAAGAACTGTACAGAAAGAAGCAGAGTGATGACATGAGCTTTTTCCTCGTATTCGTTTCTTGCGATACTGTCAAATGACGAAGTTGAACCATTCTCCCAGAAGAACTCGTCCTGATAAGGCACGTCAGCTGGGATATATGGCAAAGCAAGAATTTGTTATCTACATAATCCGTGTAAGTCGTGGTGGTCGCAAACGTCCACTAACCAAGGGATGCACTTACGGCAAACGGAGTCAGTGAATTGAAATCATACCGTAGACTGCAATCTATTGTAGAGGAATGTGTTGGACGTAGATTGGGAGGTTTATGTGTATTGAACTCATATTAGATCGCTCTAGAGGCTTTCAAATATTTCAAAGTTATTGTCGTCCACATCTACAGCAATTCTATACGTTGTGATCCCAAGATCAACTTGATCTGCAAGCATGTTCACAACTTCGTGGCTAACAGATACTATTAAACTTTTGGTGGTTCTCGTCGTGCTGTCTGGAAGCGAAAGAACGTTTAAACATACACAGAAAACGTTAAGAAGTTACAGGTTTAATTTGAAAATGATCTAACAGTTATACGAATAACAAGTAAGAAAATTATAGTCGGTCTAGACCGACTATACGATACCCTATACCACGCATTTAGAGACCCTATCTCTTAGGCCCAAATAACTGGATATAGAAAATAAGCATAAACCAAATTTGAGTGGGATTGTTAGTAATTTTTTTGGCTGCAGATATGAAAAAGTTCATATCAGATGCTATATCTATATGGGGACTAGATCTAAAAATGGACCGATCCTGATCATGTCTGGTAAAGTCTCTTGTATTTTGCACAAATATATACAAACAAAATTTGAGAAGAATTTGTGCAATATTTTTGTTTTTTGATAGATTTAAATTAAGATCGGGAAGCAGCTCTATATGGGGCCTATGACTAAGAGTTGTCCAATAGGGATCAGTTTTGGACTACTCATTAATGAATGTAATAAACGCATGCAAACCCAATTTGAGTAAGATCTATATGAAAATTTGGATCTTATGGCAATTTATGTCGATTTCATAGGGGTCATTTGTATGGGGGCTAGGTCTGAACATGGACCGATTCTCACCGATAAAAGCTCAAATACCAAATTTCATCAAAATATATTATTATTGGCGACCTGCAGTTTGATTACAAGGTTTACATGGACACACAGACGGGCGGACGGACGGACAGACGGACATCGTTAAATCGAATCAGATAGTGATTCTGATTCGATCGGTATAATAAAATATTTTTGGTAGTTACAAACAGCAGCATAAAGCCATTATACAAAAACCACATAGTGGTATAGGGTATAAAAATTTTACACTAAAGAAAGTAGGAGAAAAGTGTGACCAGTGGCTTTGGACATTTGAAAGACTTGCGTAGTTCAATTAAAAATGGTCATATCTGTAGAACAGAGTTATGCTAGATTACGTTGATAAGAGGAGTCAGCTCATGACAGATATACGTTCATTTCATTTAAATAAACACTTAAATCGGTAAGTCGGTTTATTATGCGCTCGGGAACTATACGATTTCCTCCTCTCCATTAAGCTAGGAATTCAGTTTCCTCTGCGTAAGGACTGGGACCGTTAAAATCTTAACACTCATTTGACAAATTTATTTTTTCCTTTAGAGAATATTCCTTTAGAAATTATCTTTGAAATAATTATAACAAGCGGATAATGAGCCTGTTTCTAAACGGAATCACGAATCTTATATATAAAAATGGATGTATGTATGTTACGTATGGACTTTAAAATGGCTGCACCGATCTTGATGAAATTTTCAGGGAATCTTCAGAATAGCCTGGTGGGTGACACAGTGAAGTTTGATATTTGATTTTTGGTTGTGGACGGAGGGGTGTGACAAAATCAAGTTTTAATATTGTACCTAGACATCTGCTAAAACTTTCGGAGGAGTTCGTGCTGTACTTTTGTCCGACACTGTGTATTAAAATTTAGATGCAATATAAAAACCAAATGTTTTCTTATACAAAACATTAAAAGCAGATAATTAGATAATTGAATCATAAACAAAGACTGCGTGAAGAAATGATAATAATTTATAAAACAAAATTCAAATTTTACCAAAGTGGAAACAGGAATGAGTTCGCTTATAATTAATATAAACAAAAAATATCGTACTATACAAAGGACCCTTGGAAAAACAAATAAAAAAAAACAATTCTAAACCATGAATTTTGTGAGAAAATGAATAGATGTGCGGAGCTAGAGACTTATAAGGTCTGGAAAGTTCCGGATCGAAATTCGAAGAAATGTGATGATGGAAAAAGATATTTTGGTAGAAAATATCAGTTTAATGTTTAATAGAAGTTCAAATCTACGTGCTTGCTTGCTGACTTGTCTCAATATCAGAGTAAAAATTCTTATTGCGCTGATGCTAGAATAGATATAGATAAAAAATTTCAATCCAAAAAGGAAAATTTCCCAAAAATTGTCAGTTTGTCAAGTAATTTGCACTTGTGGGAAAAGAGGAGATCGCTTGTAATAACTGGAACTAACAACAAGCGTATTTACATTAAAAAAAAACCGCAAAAGAGGAAACTTCCACTATAACAGTACCAAATATCCTCGATGTTTTGACGTGACCTAGCATCATGATAAAATAATTTATCGGCTGTTTAGTGATCCATGTTATTTAATTAACCAGGGAAGCAAATATTAAGTGGCCAAAATCAGAACCATCCAATCATACTGGTCTTAAAGCAAATAGTTGTGAAAGACATACAAAAAAGTTGGCAATAATGCACCAAGATTTTCGCGGAAGCAGATCGCAGCAAGAAAATTTCTAAAATCACACTGAATTCTTAGGCCCAGAGCTTATGGAGTATCTGATTTCACAATACATATACCACCCATATAGAAAGATGACATTGTCAGTTAAGTTTTAGATAACAACAGCATTTAAGATCAGTCGTCCACGCTTTCTATGATATTGGATAGGCTTCGCAAATACCTTTCATGTCATGACCAATTTTTATATGTATGGTTTCTTTGGATCAACTATGAGAAATATGCTAATAACGAAAAAGGCCATTTTTCGATACCTTTTCCTCTCTAAGTATAAGATAGGGCCGGTAAAAAAAATACGGGAGACTTATCCAAGCCTTACTGTGATCTGCGAGTGGTCCCTGAGACCTTCATTGTTAGTTGAGATCTAGAATTACCAAAATCATCCAACTTCGAATTTAATACCAGTTGTCGAAACTCAATTGCAAAAAGAGTTCGTCGTGCGATCGTGATTTTCGTCATTACTCACTACTCCTTGCAACAATTCCAAAGCTATTTCAATATATAAACTTTAAGGTTAAAAGAAATATGGCAGTATCAAAAGTTTGAATTATAAAAACAAACACACGAATAGAGCCATCAGTATTTTATTCTTAAAGATTATTTAAAGCCAAGCTTATTTAAAAAATCCAATTATGGAAGGCGAACTTCCAAGAAAAGCTTTTCAGTGACAACATAAAAAATTATATCTTACAATGAATAATGTATCGTTTCGCCATCCCAATTACATGCTTTCGTACAAAGAATTCTCACATACTGTGGCATGTAATTGTATTTCTTTTCCATTTTACAAAATGTTGAAGATAATTAAAGGACCTTGCCTTATGGAAAATATCTAAATAGATATTAAAAAACCCCACTCCATAAAACAAAAAAACCCTATCTGACACTTCGCACACCAGCGGAAATTATGTAGCGAAGAAAAATTCCCCACACAAAAACCCAAAAGAAACCTTGCCAAATAATTCCAAACATACAAAAACGCTAAACTTCCCAAAATAGTGGAAATAGAGGAAACTTTTAGTAAACCCACACACACCAAAAAATAACATGCGTACGATGATTTCATAATTACGAATTTTTGTGAACAAAAATTCCAAATGCGAAAATAAAAAATTTCCAATTTCCGAACTCGCCAAAAGAACTAATTATATACAACAATGACAGAAAAACCAATATGGGTGTGATGGGAAAATTTTCTTATTCCCGCATAAATGTACATTTAAAACGCGTAATACATTGCGAGCACAAACTATGAAAATTCTCTCGTACGTTTGAAGTGAATATCCTTATAAAAAGTGTGTTTTTCCTTATGGGAAAATATTTCAAATTATAGGGGATTTTCCTGTTGTTGGGAAAAATTACAAATCTATAAACATAACCGGATATAGAACATAGATTTTTCCCAAAGCAAACACAAGTTTCCAAATTATCCAATTACAAAGTCACTTAATTATTTGATCATACTTATTTTGGCATAAATATTTATGTTAACGATTGATTATGGAGCTTATGAAAATCTCAATAAACAGAAATACCTGATTATATTTTAGATTTTCCAATTTCCAACATGCATATCTTCTAAAACGACAACCAATTACTTAAATACCAATAGCGATAAGTTTCCCAAACATGTGTCCGTTTCAAGTACCTGAGTTTAACAATATATTTTCCCAGCGCTCAACTCATAATGGAAAAACCATTGAAAACTGTCATCATATTTTTTGTTATGTTGATAATTTAAATCGTCTTAATAACCGCGACCGAAAAATAAAACGCGGAAATTTTCAGGTATTTCCGCGGTTTTTCTTGTGTATTTCAGTTTTTGTCTACAAAATTACCCACTTAGATAATTCATTCAAGAGTTTGGAATTACCCATGGTTTGAATTATCAGAGACTCAGGCAGCCACTTAAACTTTAAAAAATTATTATTGGTTTTTCTCACACAACTTATCGGCTGTGTCTCTTCAAAAGTGTTGTTCGGCTAATGGTTGTTGACACACGCCACTTGTTATTATGTGCTTAGGAAATTACGTGAAGTGAGCGTTTCTTAAAAACTACCTGATTAATGTTGATTTGGTTTTCGTCCTTTTTGAAAGTACTTGTTATAATCATATTCCTTGCAAAAGAAAAAAAAACACACAAACTCATTAGCATTTGTTCGTAAATTTTAGATATTTTTGGTTTTTAGGGAAAAGCCCTTGATAAATGTTCATTCATAAAACCTACTTATTGCTTGTATTTTCTCTTTGTAATTCTTCTATGTATTGGTATCGAAGCAGGTGCTGTTTCTCTCTATCTCTCTCTCTCTCTCTCTCTCTTATAAAAATCATTTTTAACTAGAACACTTGCTAAAATTCACCACTCTTATTATACTGATTTCGTATTTTTGCGAGGGAGTTTTTGGTTTTTGTTTACAATTTGTCAGAAGGTTCATCCTATTTTTGCACCTTGACTCATAGTCTTTTGTTGCTCATAATCACAAAAGATTTTGAAAAGAATAATTGAAGATATGTTCAAAAACATCAGGTCTAATATGAACAGTGGCGTGTTAAAAGAAGTTGTATTACCAAATTCAGATCTCCAAATAAGTCGTATACCTTGTTATTAAAAATTTGAAATTCCTTCGTTGTGTCTTCGGATGTTTATTCACCAAGCAAGATCGAAAAAATTCATATTATTAGGAATGATCGAACATCAAGTGTTCATAATATTGCAAAAGATTTTTTTTTAATATTTTTTATTTATTATTATAATTTTTTGGTCAATTGTAGTTCCAAAGGACGGTGATGAAACTTGGATTCACTACAATACATTAAAGAAATAAAATGAAACACAGGACTTCTCGTAGCAAAGCGTCTCCTAAAAGATGCAATTGCGATCAACAATGGGATGGCCAAATTCTTTATACAATCTATAGGGAAATAATGGCATTAAAATACTTTATTAAGGATCAAAGCCAACTTTAAATAATGCCATTTACATAGGCTTAGAATTCATTCTTCTTTTCCTTTCATATCCACTTATGAAAGGAATTGGAGAGGTTCACACGGGGTTTCATTTCTAGATCACCACTATAAATAACATTTAATATTACTGGCAGTATTTAACACATCCAAGAGTCCATTTCTTGAACCAACTAACTGTTCTATGGTTATGACTTTTCGGAGATTGGAAAATGGTTAGAATCTGGACATTTCAACTTAATGGGTTCTGAACATTTTGGAACATAATATTTAGCAATTTTTAGCTAAATGCGAAAAAGTTTAGCATAATTCATAACATTGCAAAAAAAAACTCCGATTCATTACACCACACCAGAGTGACCGACCTTCTGTTGACTAATCGGCAACAAACCCAACCAGCAAGAGTTTGTTCGAATAATCTAATCGGTCGCATTGGAAAGAGTAATAGCGAATAATATTCCGAACTATCGAATAATTTTTTTTTAAACCCCATTAGCAATTGGAGAAGAAAAGGCCTCTATCTCACCAAGCCAATATAGTGCAAAAAAGCTTATATCGAAGGATTAGACAAATCGTACTATTCAGCAGAAGCAAATCGTGCTGGAATGATATTTCAAAAATATGTTTGAATATAGCAGATATCTGACTACGATATAAATGGCAAAAACCCATAATTTGTTTACAATATTCTCACCCAAAAGAGCCATTTTTAATCAAATTAGAATGAAAGCGACTTATACTATGTGTCAATTCGGTCCACGGAATCAGATTCCTCATGAAAATTTCTACAAAAATTCACACACTTAAGTTCTGATATGATAAAATATTTAAAAAATCGAAATCATTCTGTTATATTCACATTCAGCGTAAGATTTACAGTAAGTAAGAAAACAACTCACACCACCGGATATCAGTGAGGAAACACGAGTATAATTCTTAATATCTATGATTCGAAATGATTTGGATATAAACGATTTAAACTACTAAAACTACTTATACTATTAAATGAAACCGTTACCTCTCTATTCTGAAATGCTTCACTATACCAGTAGAAAAACCGGGACTATGTCAATACCATCGAGACATGAGTGGGAGCTGCACACATTCAGTGATAACACACAGTTTCCACCTAAATGAATGATTCAAAATTGGACTGCGGGAGAGGATCGGGTATATCCTGTGAATTAGAGGAATGATAGTCATATCGATGACCCGACTACCGGACTAGTCCTGAGTTTTTCACGTCGATACATGTAAAATTTACAGAGCAGCGAACATTGCGGGGACTATGATATATCCGACAAATGGTATAGAAATCCTTGTTTACAGTCCTGCTACCACAATTGCTCAATATGTGCTGGATTCTAGGATGCCGAGGCATAATTGAAAAGAGCGTATGGACAAGTCCACGAGGGCGTGTTCGGAAATGAATTTTGAGTCGGATATCAGAAAACCATTACCAAAATTATATAGATCGAACCTTACACTAATAGACTGTCCAGATCAGATGGGGCTACATGGCTAGAAAAAGGACGGATAGGAAAAGAAAGTGACATTTACTCATTTTAAAGATTGTGTGTAAATTAAGAACCGGAGAAAAAAATTTTAAAAATTATGTTTATACCCTTACTTTTAGATAAAATCGATTTCAACGACCCTGTTTTGACCCACAAGTAATCTGAAAAAATCTCAAAACTCTTGCGAGATATAAGAGTTCATATTCCGCTTTAAGACCTGGAAAAATCAAAATATCGTTATTAATGAAACGCTCTAGCAAAAAATGTCCGTTTTTTAGTTCAGTCAAAAAACATTCTATTTCTCAACATAGTCTCCTTTTAGCTCGATATATCAAGTCCAGCAGTTCTCCACTTCTTTCACTCCTTCCAAATAATAAGTCCTCAAAATAGGTATTTGTTTTAGTGATGATGTTTTCATTGGACTAAATATCTTACCGACTCACCATTTCTTCAGATTTGGAAACAGAGAAATAGTCGCAGTGGGCTAAGTCTGAAGAATATGCTGGATGGGGTAGCATTTCATAGTCCAATTTATGGATTTCTTCCATTTCGACTAAACACGTGTGCGGCGGTGTATTCTCATGATGGAAGAGCACTTTTTCCTCACCAAATGCAGTTGTCTTTACTTCAAATCAATGTAAAATCTGTCCAGCAGCTCTTACTAGTATCGTTTTATTCTTCGAAAGCTAATCGATCTAAAGGATACTGCATGCATCTCAGAAAACTGTCGCCATGGCCTTGTTGTCGCACAGAACAACCTTGCCCTTCTTTGGTGCACGTTCACCTGGAGAATTTCACTGCTTTGATTGCCTCTAGTCTCTGGTGTGTTGTGATGGATCTATGTTTCGTCCACGACTACCGTAAAGTGCGAAAACTCCTTTGGAAGGCAGGTTAACATCCCTAAACATTTCTTTGATTTGGTCACACGGTTGGGCTTAAGGTCGAGTGTGAGCAATCGTGGAACCCATCGCCGGGATATCTCCTTAATACCCAACTATACATTCAAAATGTGATTAGTGAACTTTACAGGCTTGGTCAACTCACGCATTTTTATTCTTAGATCGTCTAATATCAATCCACTGATTTTATCGACGATTTCTGGCATGTCGACATCTTTTGGGAGACCTAAACGGTTGGTGTAAGTGTGTAACTTGGTACCACGAACCCGGAATTTTAAAAACCACTTTTTGAACATTTAATGTGTTGGTTCAGAGTCCTAATAGTATTTATCAAGCCCTTTTTGGTTTCAGTAATGTTTTATGGACACCAAAACTTCACTTTTTTCAATGACGCAGATTTCTAAAAATTGTACAGTAGTTTACTAATAGACCATAGTTGATAGGAGCAGTTAATTACAAATTAACTAAGTATGAAGTTCAAAAAGCAAAGGAGTTATCGAACTGCCCTAGTACACGTTATGTATGATCAAAAACTTGGATTAGCTCAGAGTATACACACATCGTAAAATACCCAGCTTTGAATTCTCATTTATAAACATTGCTCAGAAGCCCCAATTATTAGGGAGTTTGGAACTGTCTCACGTTATGTTCTTACTCAAAAGACGAATACGCTAACTATTAATCTTACAAAGACTTATTTGTATAGTCGTATATCACGTAGTAACTTTCAAGAGCATTTCTTTTTAAGTTTCTGGCACATTAAAGAAATAATTGACTTAAATTTGAAAATCTTTAGATTTGTTATGATCTTAGAATGATCTTGGAAATTATAGCATTTCCGTCTCTGAGATCGTTTGCACAACGCCACTGTTGAAATGGCCCGGTGTTAGAATGAAAAAAAAAAAACAAAAATCGCTCAACTTCGAATGAAATTCTAAAACAAATTATAGAAACATGAAAAAAAACAGCAGCAGAAGCCAAAAACAACAAAATAAATTAAAGATGTGTGATATTGACGACAAAGGATCTAAAAAAATTTACAATAAGAACAGAATCTTTAAAGAAAAGTATGCTTGTGTTGGGTATTGATTTTTTAGAACAATAGAAAGAAGAAATTTCAAATCACTGCCACGGGCCGACCGGTGTTGCACAATAACAATAAAAAAAGGACATTTGCAGAAGAATAAAACTAGACACACAAACACAACCCGATTGCATATTAGGGAGGCTCTTATTAAAAATATTTTAAAGTAGAAGGTAACAAAATATTATTTATAACGGTTGAAGTCTTTTAAAATATTCACTCGTAACTTTAGAGATGTTGAACCAAGAAAAATAAATGCTTAAGCTTATAAAGAGTCGAAACATTTATCAACCAAGAATGTCATAAAAAATTTTAGAAAACAGTCCAACTATTCTTTACAAGGGAGGATCAATAAGTCAGTGCATCTCTAGACCTCCATTTTTATGAAGTAAAAATAAAAACTGCTCCCATCAACTACCACACCACAAGACGAAAGGTCTGAACTGGCCCGCTGAGAGTTTTATAACCAAAAATTTCAAAAAAGTTACCGATTTGATTTTTGCAGCTCAGGGAGTGAAAAAGCGCGAGATTTGTGATGCAATAAGCATATCATTTGACTTTGTGATATCGCCATGACCAAATTCCATGAACAGGACTACGAATTGCTACATCCACCATCATTTTCTCTGGGTTTAACCCAAGGGACTAATTTCTATTTCCAAACCATTAAAAATTGCTTAGCGGAAAGAGATTTAGCTCCAGCGATTTAATCATTGACTTTATGTCTATTTTGAAGATCTCGAGAAATCCCAAAATGCAAAGGATAAAAAAATGGAAAAACGGTGGACAAAGTATATTGAGCTGCAGTCTATGATAAGAAATATTTTTTTAATAAAAAAAAACCTTCAAAAAGTTTTGGATTTACTGACTTGCCCTCGATTATTGTGATTTCAATAAGGAAGAATCCGTTACTCATGAAGAAGATATAAAATCTATGAATTTCGCAGCTCCTATAAATTAAGTAATAAAACAAGTAAGAAATTTAAGTCGGTCTATACCGACTATACGATATCCTATGCCAAGCATGTAGTGAATTGGTTTTGTTTCCAGGTAATTGGGTATAAAAAAAAATCATGTGAGTCCGATCACAGGGAAGATGTGTAAACATCTAGTAATTAAAGATATTTTTATGTCATTTTTTAAAATCAAACAGAAAGCGTCATCTATGTATCACTTATAGCAAAAACTGTTTCAGCTAATTCAACAACCCTTTGCTGTAAAAACGTTATTTATATCCCAATATAAACGTATATAAGTGATACATAGATGATGCTTTTAAAAAAGTGGCATAAAAAACAATGTTATATCATAATTTTTTCACCAATACAATCATAAGTCACACAGCGTTATGCGTCAGCTCTCACCTATTACGTGTTACACTGTTTTTGTGATTGTATTGTGATATAGAAATTTATATATGTTTACACATCAAAAAGCACACCCTAATTCTGAGTGAAATTTTTATTGATTGTTTGCCTGCAGATTTGAAAAAGTTCATATCGGAGGCTGTATTTAAATGGCTGTAATTATATTTATAAATCACTTTTTTACAAAAACATATACAAACCAAATTTGAGTAAATTTGACCAGTGCAATATTTTTGTTTTTTATAGGTTTATCTGAAGATGGCGAAGCAGCTTTATATGGAGCCTATGACTAAGAATTGTCGCATAGAGTATATTTATGGACTACTGATTAATGGATGTAATAAATACACACAAACCCAATATAAACGAGAGTATATTATAATGTGGATGTTATGGCAATTCAAGTCAACTCATAGCGATCGTTTGTATGGGGACTAGGTCTGAACATGAACCAATTGCACCAATTTCAATAGCTTTCGGTAAAGCTTATATACCAAAATATATTTTTTTATTTTTTTTTATTTATTTATTTCAGAAAACTGCCGCAAGCCCATTGGGCCAAAATTGGAAAACCTACAATAAACAACAGTATACAATAGTTCTTTAATATCTAAACTAATATTAACTAGCAATAGCTTATATAAAAACCCCATAAAATTCATTACACTCTATTATTTGCACTTAACACTGCTCATTACTTAACCACGAAGAGTTGGTAGCTGCAGCCTGTAATAGTGGAATCTATAAATTAGATACGCAAATATTTTTAAAGCTTGACAACGTTTGTGAAAAACTTCGATCCTGGTAATGAATCACAGAATTCCACAACCGAGTTATTTTTACCCCAAAGGATCGACTCATGTAAAGGGAGGTGTGTCTGGGACAAATTAGAGTGTGCGTTCTACTAGAAGTTCCAAAATTGAATTTTTGACGCAAATATGGAGGATTGCCATGTTTCACAGTTTTAAAAAAGAATATCATCTGCCTTAAATCAACATATTGACCAAAATCGCATCCTAATACAATTTTACACAATGCAGTAACACTTTCTCTAACATGTATGTCATAAATATAACGAACAACTCTATTAAAGCACCTTCTTAATCGTTCCATATTTCTGGCTGAAGTACATGAGTAAACTTCAATACAATACAGAAACAATGGGAGGCATAACGCCAAGGCCACACGATGTTTGACAGGTAATGGTAAATAATAGGAAACATTATAAATTCTACGCAAAGTCCAGGAAACTCTTGATATTACAAAACTCACATGTTGATCAAATGAAAGATTATTGTCAAGAATGAGACCTAGTGTTTTGTACTGGGAAACAATTTCCAGTAGCTCATTACCTAGGAATATATTTAAATTTATACTAAGGCGCTTCGAAAATAGCATTACCTTGCATTTTAATGGATTCAACTCTAAGAAATTCTGACTGGACCATTCCACAATGTGCTGAAGATCCCTATTTATAAGATCTTCAAAATCCTGCAAATTTGATAACTCCGAAGTTGCTAAAAGTTGTATATCATCAGCATAAGTATAGCATGTTAAGAATGATAAAACTCGATATATGTCGTTAATATACAATAAAAACATTAGCGGTCCTAAAATAGTCCCTTGAGGAATGCCCCTACTAATTTCCAAAAAGTTCGAATTCTGATCACCCACTTTTACAAATTGACTACGATCAGATAGAAATGACCAAATCAGCTTGCAACTATATGAACTGAAACCAAAATTATTCAAAAGTTTTTCTACCAAAACTCTATGACTTATTGAATCAAACGCTTTGCGGAAGTCCAAAAAAATTAGCGCACATATATTGGCTCTATCCAAATTCAACCTTATAGTCTCAGTAAAATCCATTAGAACCCCCGTTGTATTATAACCCTTGCGAAAGCCAGATTGAAAATCACATATTAGGCCAGAATTGTTCAAATATGATAATATTTGTTTCCTAAGTAAAATTTCTAAGATTTTCGAAAACACAGGAAGGATACTTATTGGACGAAAATCAGAAATAACCCTAGGAGATTTAATCTTAGGGATCGGGACAATCTTGCCAATCTTCCAAATCCTAGGAACACTCGAAGTGGTAATAATTGAATTTATAAGAAATCTAAGTTGTGCTGCAATTGCTGGGTATATTAACTTTAAAAACTTAAGATGAATACCATCCGGTCCAATAGCATTAGATTTTATCTGGGTCATTGCATCAAAAACTTCCATTTGAGTCACATTAATAAAGGAAAAACCATCCACATGGGATAAAGACATCGGGTTAAACGCAGTATTCTCCGACCGCAAACGCGGCATACTTGAAAATTCATTAAATTCATTCAGGTCCATCGAGAACGGTATGCTATTATCATTAAGAACACCAACCGACCTTAACTTACTCCACAACTGTTTCTGATCACAACTACCAAAAAATCTTAAACACGTTTCCTTACGGACTTTTCGTCACTTTATTTCTGTGAACGCAAAAAATTCTAAAATTCTCATTCATATCTGCGACCTGTAGTTTGATCATAAGGTTTACATGGACACACAGACATCACTAAATCGGCTCAGAAAGTGATACGCATAATAAAAGATGGGTCTAGATAAAATATTTTTGATAGTTACAAGCATCAACACAAAGTCATTATGCCCGATAGTTTGGATTTTTACGCAAAAAACTTCCTCGAACTAAGGCCTCTATAAAAGTATTAAAAAGGAACTAAACATTTTGTCAAATATTGACTGAGACTCGATTTACTATATGCCCTTAGTGGAAAGCCAGCTTATTTTATTATAACAAAATCTTGGGGAAGTCTTCGTCAAATCTGTACCTGTGAGAACAATAATGGTGAACTATAAAAGAAAACTATGGTTCAGCACTGATATAAAAGCCGCGATTGGTCAGAGGGATTTGATTTTCAGCCGCTGGAAACGTTTTAAAACTGATGAGTTACACGAAGAATATTGTAATGCAAGGAGAGAGGTAAACAGGAAGATAAAAAGTGTAAAATTTACATACTATTCTAGTATTTTTGAGTCAGCTGTTGGATCTAAGAAAACTTGAAAAGGCATAAGAGAATGTGGTATTGGAAAGACTAAGAGAGTAAATTTGTCCGACATTGATGTAGAAAATCTTAATGAACAATTTACTAATCATCCTAGTGTTCCTTTAAATGTAAGTTTCTATAACCAGACTAATGTGATGAATGAGTTTCATTTTGAAGTTGTGAATCAATCAGATGTACTATCCAGCTGTATTGCTGTTAAATCAAATGCTGTATGCTTCGATAATATTCACTCAAAATTTTTGAAAGCAGTCCTCCCTATAATGCTACCTTATATAACATTCATTTTTAGCACAACATTAACAAAAAGTATATTTCCTGCTAACTGGAAATATGCAAAAAAAATAATACCTACGCCAAAAGAAAATAGTGAATATCGGCCAATCGCTATACTGCCACACTTATCAAAGGTTTTTGAGAAGATATTACATCACCAATTATATCGGTACATTCATGATAATAGTTTCCTTACTAGTAGGCAGTTAGGCTTTCCTCAAAAACATAGCTGCATAACTGCTCTTATTGACGTATCTGAAGAATTGCGTGAAAGTTTGGATAATGGTGACATATCATTTCTAGTTCTCCTAGATCACTCTAATTGAGAAAAATGTTTAATTTCTCACTGTCATCAACACGTTTAATATCTTCATACTTATCGGATCGTCATCAATTCGTATTTGTTAATAATATGAGATCGAGTCCGTTATCTGTAGCAAAATGTGTACCCTCTATTCTTGGGCCCCTCCAATTTACCATCTATGTAAATGATTTAACTACCCAATTGTCATATTGTAATGTACATATCTATGATGATGACGTTCAAGTCTACATTAGTAGTGATGCAAAGCAAATTGAGCGAATCGAATTCACATATGGGCAAATGTAAATGGTCTTTGTCTAAATCCCTCTAAGTCAAAATGCTTAATTACAGCCAAGAAATCTATGAAACTGCTTTCGGAACCAGCAATTATTCTCAATAATGAAAGAATTGAAATCGTAAAAATAGCCAAAAATCTTGATATAATATTTAATAATACTCTTACCTGGTCAGACCATATAAGTGCTACTGCAGGAAAAGTTTACTCTATGTTGTGAACCTTATGGAAAACACAATATTTCACGCCACTTAAAATTCGCTTATTACTAGCAAAAACGTATTTAATGCCCACTCTTTTATATGGATGTGAAATTTGTACAAAAGCTGATACTATAGCAAATAAGCCAAATGTTGCCTACAATGCTGCTGTAAAATATGTTTATGGTATGGATAAATATGACAGTGCGTCTTCAGTTGCGAAAAACTTGTATGGTGTTATATTTGCTAACTTGTTACAAATACGAATTTTAATTCTGCTCCACAAAATTGTATATGCTCATAAACCTTCGTATCTCTATAACAGAATAACGTTTTCGCTGTCACATAGGAATAATGATTTGACTCCAATTATACATCGAACTTCAAAGTCTGAATGGCATTTTTATATCCATTCTATGCGTCTTTGGAACTCTTTACCTCCGAACATACAATTTATAAGTAATGACATACATTTTAAAAGGTCCCTTCTTGATCTTTATAGTCGTGTTATGTTTTTTGTTGTTTTAATTTAATTAATTTAATTTTTGATTTGTTAATTTAATTTTTTCCCCATTTTTAATTGTTGTATATCTATGATTCAATTTTGATTTCATTTAAACCTATTTTATTATTTTTTTTATATATTGATCAAAATTTTAAATTTTACTTAAATGTAAATATTTTAACATCATTACTTATTACTATTACTCCTCCTTTACTCTAACCATAAGACTATAATAAGTCTTGTTGTATAGGAAATCAAAATAAATAAATAAATAAACTTGTTTCTCGATTTAGTCCCCAAAATACAAACGATTTGTAACAAACTTCCTAAACAACCTCTGACAAATAAATATCACCCTAATCCTCATAAATTCCAATATGCACAACAAGAATAGGACATACAAGCACTAAATCATTAAGAAAATATTCAATTAAATGTAATTGAAAAGCCAGCAAAAGGAATTACTTCCAAGAAGCAATGAAACAATGTGATTACGAAAGAAGACAGAGAACCGCAAAATATGACACACATACATGGCTACATAACTTTATACACATTTATACGCATCCATACCAAGACTCACAACTAGAAATAGCATAAACAAAACAAAGTTGGATCACCTGGCTCATCCGAGTGAAACAAAAACCGTTTAATACGTACACGCGATCTTTATATCCACAATTCACAAAAAAAAAAATTAAAACAAATCAAAGGAATTCAATGAAGATGGTACTACGGGTGTTGTAGTTTACCATCAATGACTTTACAGGTATCAGTGATATTCAGGCATTGCTTCGAGATCTTTTGTTAAATTATCCTTATCAAAGCAGAAACTAGGACCCCAACATAATTTTCGGTTAGACACCTAGCATCTGCTTTTTTTGTTGTTTAATAAAAGTCACTATTATAACTTTTGTCACTTTTTTATTATAACGATCTTTTTAATAAAAGAAATTCATTTTTTTGGCTTTTTAAAATTACTTCATAGTCAGTATCCTGTTCAGAGCCCTTGCATGCTTCATTATCCTGTCAATACCTTGGCTTTATTATAGTCATCATCATTTTTTAAGCATTGTAGTTTTTTTTATCGAACACTTGTATGGTTCCTTTAAAAAATTTTATAAATGTTCGTTGATAGGTGAATAGGCTTTATTTAGGGTAAATGGGATTATTGTTATTAAACATAGTTAAGCCGATTTGAAATGGTTTGTATTTTTTAGTATGACCTACTTACACTTTCTATATATTTAACGGATATCCTTAGAAACATCGTTCTGTGGGGTCCACTATGAGAAGAAAATGATTGCCCGGATGAAAACTAAGTAGAAGAGGATGTCCTGTTATAAAGTATTAATGCTGACTAAATGGTTAAATTAATTACGGAGCTTAGGTCATACTTTAACGAATAAAGACACAAACAATAGAGATATAACTTTTGGTAATTTTTGAAAATATAAAAATTTGCCTGGCACGGCCGAACAGTCCATTTAAAAATATGAATAATTGCGTTTTTACTTTTTCGCGATCTCTAAGAAAGATTCCGCACCAAATGTGATGAAGTTTGAAATTAGGATTCTTTTGATGCTACTATTTAAAGTAATTTTTGAGATTTTAGTTACTCTTTGTTTCAATACCAGGAAATATAATTCATAACCTGAGTGAAGTTTCTACTTTAATATCTAGTGGAGGTATACAAATGTATTTCGTTTGTGTAACTTTTATAATTTTTCGTTTGTGATTTATTGAATTTTTATTGTTACTAGCAGATTCCAGCGCTCGAAATTCGTGTGCAATTTCTAGGCAACTTCATTTTTCAACAGGCAGACCAATACTTTTTTTGGTTTATTATTATTGTGACTGAAGATAACAAACTCATTAACAAATTTAATATACACACACATAGCATATGTATAATTTTATGTACGTGTTAGTAGCAACTTTAAGAGCAATTTACTCAAAATAGAGGAAAAAATTTAAAAATCTGTAAATCTGGTGAACAGCTAGAAAGAAATACCTTTCAAATAACATACGTTTGGTCAAAATCGGGGTAAAATAGTAGAACAAAACATCGGTCACAAGAAATCGCCTAACCTATTAATATTATAGATTGATTATTTCCCATATGTATTTTTAAGACTAAAATTAAAACTTAAAAAAGTAAAATTGCTGTTGAAAAAATTACAAAGTCTGGATTAAGAGTTCGGTAAAATATCGAGAAATACAAAGCGTTGAAATATCATTACTGTACTTTAAACAAATGCCAAAGCAAAAAGATGTTATTGGAAGGTTTTGCACCTTAGCAAAAGTAGGAAAGAGTAAAGATAAGAGGTACGCTGTTATATGTGAAGAAATATTTGTAATTGTAGATAAAACTTAAAATAAAAAAAATTGTGTGGGAAGTGTTAAAAAAAAGTTAAAAAATTGATATTTTCTTACGCAAGCCATTTAAAACGTCTTAATGGTAGCAATTCTATTGAAATAGTTCATGTATCCAGTGAACGAAAATCTCTTTGTGAACAAGAAAGCGTCCAAAATATTTATTTATTTATTTTGCATTTCCAAGATTTAATCTTATGTTTAAAGTATAGGAATTCAATATCCAAAAATTACATTAAGGCAAACATATAGTAGAACAATTAGTAAATTACATTTAAGCTTGTTCAAAAATTTTAATTAGAAATTGCTTTAAACTATTTGCGTTGCTATTAAGTTGTTGGGTATGCAGGAAAATATTCAAAAGACATGAAGCATACAAGTAAAACTGCCATACAGAAGCAAGGCAACGGTGTAATGGAATAGTAATGTTTTTTCCTCTTTGCGATCTGGCAAAGCCTAATTTTTGCGAAAAGGTATAGTGGGTAATTTTGTGTTGACAACGCAGTACATGGTTCTTAAGAAGGCTATCGAACGAGACGCCATAAAAATTTGTTAAAATGTGGGAGACTTGAGAATGCTTTCTTAATCCATACACATATCTAATAATATTGTTGAATATAAAACATTGTCTTCTTTTGCTGGTAGAATCGCAGCTTGCAAAAAGCTCACATCCATAAATTATGTCTTAGCGAGTAAAATTCTTATTCGTAAAGGTGTGAGATACTGTGATGACCAAAGCGTCCTTAACTTATTATAAGTTTGTCCGACTAGTATGTTTACATGATTTGTCCATGTTAAATTGCTGTTAAACATCAACCCAAGGATCTTGGCAGAATTTGCAATTGCTACTTTTTCCCCATTTATTACAACTAGCAGATTCCAGGAAATTTCTAGGAAATTTCATTTTTTCATTAAATAACTTTAACTTTAACTAAATAAAGACCCTAAAGGTATGTTAATCAATTATAGCCAATTCTCAAATTAAGACAAAAAAAACAAATTCATTTTTACTACAATCACATTAACAAATTTAATAAACACACACATAGCATTGTGTAATTTTATGTATGCAACTTTAAATGCAATTTACTCAAAACAAAGGAAAAAATTTAAAAATCTGTAAATCTGCAAGACGACTAAAAAGAAATACCTTTCAAATAATTTACGTTTGGTCAAAATTGGGATAAAATGGTGGAACAAAACATCGGTCACAAGAAATCACCTAACCTTTTAATATTATCATTATCATCATCTATGGCAGGATCAATTGTTCTTTTATGAATTATCATGTACTTTGACTTATTTAGATTAAGACAAAGTCACTTTGCTGTTGCCCAGAGAAAAATCTTTTGCCAATCATCGTTTAACCTAGCTATATTAGCGGCAAAAGATTGTATTGGACTACTTAGATATAATTGAACATCATCTGCACACATGTGAATTTTGCAATGTGAAAGCTATATTGGTAGATCAGTTGCATAAATTGAAAATAGTAAGAGTCATAGTATCGACCCTTCAGGCACTCCTCTGATGAGCCATAAAGGATTAGACCATGTGTTATTCACATTAACGGTTCACATTAAAGAAGCCTCGTTGATGCATCCGAAAACTTAAAAAAGTGCATAAGTTTCATGAAAAGTGTGCTATGGTCAACCGTATCAAAGGCCTTCGAACGGTCAAGAACCACCAAAAAATTTAAATTGCCATTATCTAGTTCACTGCGTATGTTCTCGGAGACATCCAACACAACAGATACGCAACTATGATTTCAACGAAATCCTGAATGTGCATCGGTTAACAAATTGTTTTCTTTGATAAACAAGCTCATTTGCAGGTGCAAAAGTTTTTCTAGCACTTTGTACAGATAACCGTATTTGTTTTCGGTATTGGAACTATTCTTGCATGTTTCCATTTAGACGGAAAAGTACTGTACATAATGATAGTGTTAAATAAGTACGTCTCATAAGGTAAAACTAATGGCAGCAATATTTTTTTAAACTTACACAGTCCACTGCGTTAAATTTCATCAACGAAAAACTTGAAAAGACATCAGATTGGCTAACGTAAGAAAATTCAAAATTATTAACATTGTTTGAGGAATTACTTGTATTCAAGCATGATCACAGGTATATCCGACAATGAGTTATTTAGTGCGTCAGCATCGACTTGATAGTTATTTGTCTTATCCACATTAACAATTCCAATTTTACGAATTTATTTCCATGGGGCAGACGCCTGACCATACAATATAACATTTGATATATTACCCACAAATAATATATCACGGAATGTTCTACTAGTGGCAGTGTGGGGTATTGGATTTATTGTATTAGTGAGTTTAAGACCAAAAGATGACATATTATCGATTAATTCGGTTTCTACTAGTATATTTGAACTAAAATCTCCACATATAACAACGTCATCATATGCAACAGCAAGTGTTTCGAACGTCGAAAATAAATTCGAAAAAGCGACCATTTTATTTGGTCGGTATACACATCCCACTAACATTTTCTTACCGTCTGATAAAATATCAATAAAAATATATTCTCATTTAATTAAATATTATGGGATGACTTAATGCAAACTTTGCACGATATGCTGTCTTTCACAAAACTTGCTACCCCGCCGGCATGTCCAACTCTGTCCTGTCTAAAAACTTAATAGCCATTAAGGCATATAAGACTAGCCGGTGTCCCAGATGAGAGCCAGGTTTCAGAGACACAAATAACAGCGATATTGGATTTTTGAAGAACCAATCGAAATTCATCAATTTTGTTGTTCAAGCTCTGACAATTTCTATGAGTCAGCGTTAAACCATTTTTATATTTAGCTAAAATATGTACCATATTCATCGTAATAACTCTGAAACTTCCACTTAAGTTATCAATATTATCCATTAGGATATACAATTACGTTTAGAACAACCCTAATAGCAACGCATAACAATTTAGTTCTTAAATATAAGAGTTGCAATCGAGTTTTAAAAAAACATATTTTATGTATAAAGCCATTATATATAAGATTGAACAGAATGAAACAGAAAGCAAAATTTTATACCCTATAGCACTATGTGGTTTGGGTATAATGACTTTATGCTGCTGTTTGGAACAACCAAAAATATTTGACCTAGACCCATCTTTCATTATACCGATCGAATCAGAATCAGTTTTTGAGTTGATTTAACAATGTCCGTGTGTCCGTCCGTCTGTGTGTCCATGTAAACCTTGTAAGCAAACTGCAGGTCGCAAATATGAATATATTTTGATGAAATTTGGTACATAAGCTTCCATCGGCCATGGGATGAACGCTGTTGAAATTGGTGAGAATCGGTCCATGTTCAGACCTAGCGCCCATAAAAATTAACCCCTATAAAATCGACATAAATTGACATAAGATAAAAATTGTCGTATAGATTTTAGTCAAATTGGGTTTGTATGTGTTTATTACATCCATTAATGAATAGTACAAAAACGATCCCTATGGGAAAAGTCTTAGTCATAGGCCCCATATAGAGCTGCTTCCTGATCTTCACTTAAATCTATCAAACAACAAAATATTGCACTGATTCATCTCAAATTTTGTTTGTATATATTTACGCAAAATACAAGAGACTTTACCAACCATGGTCAGGATCGGTCCATTTTTGGACCTAGTCCCCATATAGACATAGCATCCGATATGAACTTTTTCATATCTGCAGCCAAAAAAATTAATAAAAATGCCACTCAAAATTGGTTTATGCTTATTTTCTATATCCAATTAGTTGGGCCTAAGAGATAGGGTCTCTAAACGCATGGTATAGGGCATCGTATAGTCGGTCTAGACCGACTATAATTTTCTTACTGGTTTTAAATACATTTTTTAAATATATAGTATGATTTTTTATACTCTATATACAGGTAACAATAAGAAATAAAAGATGGAATTAAAAATCTATGATAGTGTGGGGCTAAATTTTAATCTATAATATTAATAGGCTAGGCGATTTCTTGTGACCGATGTTTTGTTCTACCGTTTTATCCCGATTTGGACCCAACTTATATTATTTGAAAGGTGTTTCTTTTTAGCGGTTTTTTCCTTTATTTTGAGTAAATTGCATTTAAAGTTGCTACTAACACATACATAAAATTATACATTTGCTATGTGTGGTTTATTAAATTTGTTAATGTGTTTGTTAAAGAGTTTGTTATATTCAGGGGGACATGACATTGGCCGTTTTTTAAAATCGACTTTTTTTATAATTTTGTATTTTAGTAAATATTCTTGAGATTCTAAGAAAAAATTTTCATGGAAAAATTCCTACGAGTTCAAAAGTTACAGTCGGATTAATGAGAGCGCATTTTTAATTTTAATTTGAACAATGCAGACTTTGAAATATGGTTATCAGAGCATGAAGCATCGTGCTCCATGAATCATAGCGGCAGCGCAGGAAAAATGGAACCGGATGCAATTTTGACAATGTTTCAAAGATCTGAACTACTATATGGTGTCAAATATCAGTATTACATCGGAGGTGGAGACTCAAAAACGTTTTCTACAAGTTCCAAAGGATGTTTTTTTTCTTTGTTCACAAACTTTGAACGCCTTTATCTCGAAACCATGTTTTTCGTACTGGTTGCGGCACTAGCGGGTTCATTTTTTTACGAAATTTTTTTTTTTTTATTTTTTAAACTTGATTCGCTATCGTATGACACGAGCTTTTTTTTAATTTTTTTTTTCGAGTTTTTATGAATTTTTAAAGTCAATATTATTTTCGAAAAAACACACTTTTAAATTTGGAACATCAAAAATTTAAAAAAAAAAATAAAAAAAAAAGCTCGTGTCATACGATAACCAATTTTGTTAAGATTTAAAAAAGTCATTTTTTTCCAGATCGGAAAATTTTTGCGACTCCCAGCGCTGCAACCGCGAGGCCTCGTTGTTTTCTCTGAAAATATATTTTTTTGAATTTTTTTTCATGTAATTTGTTCAATTCTCTACAATTATAAAAAATTTTGGAAAAATGTTTGTTTTTGACTGAGTTATGAATTTTTATAAAAAGGTCTGTTTTCTCTGCCGCGAATGTAATGTCCCCCCTTCATTCACAATAATAATAAACCATAAAAGTGTTGGGTTGTGAATTGGCTAAGTTGAAAAAAAACTGGCTAGAAATTGTACTCGAGTATCGAGTGCTGGAATCTGCTAGTTTATACAAAAAGGCTCATTACTTTCATTACTTTTATAACCTGCATCATATAAACGTAGAGGTGATATAGTTTAACGACGATATGCTGTAGCAGCTTTAAGGAACAAATTTTTTTATATGGAGAATACAATTTTATAATAATAGGCGGATCAGTTACGTCCCGAATGCTTTTAAAGGCACTGCTAATGTCTGGACATTAAATGGCGTGATGATATGGAATTTTTGTTTGAGCTCTGTAAGGCATTCAGATAATATAATGAAAATGGAAGGTTTCCATTGATTAACTTTAAATCATTACCAGCAATGAGTAATGCCCGATGGAATGGGCTATGTAAATAGTGCAACATTTGTTTCCACTATTCAAATCAACGCGAACACTAAACGTAAAATTTATTTCTACCTACATAGTTTATACTTTTCTTTTATTAATATTGTTATGTTGTTTTAAAATTATAAAAAAAAATCTTGGAAGTTTTTAGAAATTGCATTCGGTGTGAAAGGTTTTTATTATAAACTGACCTAAGATATAGGTCTTTATTATTAGTACAATATACCCCATAGCGTAATGCCTGAGAAATTTTTAGTCAAAAAAAGTTATATGCCTAAACAATTATCACTAGAGAAATTTTAGTTTTGGAAATTTCTTCTAACTAAAGAGTGTCCAAAAATTCACTCAATTCACTTCAAATTCAAATTCAATTTCCGGCATTTTTACAGTAAGGTGTTGGCAACCTAAATAAGAGGCTGGCAGCTGGCTGGTAAGAACAGAACATTACACGATAAAAGAAAGAAATAATGAGTTTGGCGGCTAAAATCGTCCTAAGCGATGAAACGCATCTTCACGTTGATGGCTTCATTAATCGTCTGAATTACCACATCGAAAAATGAATTTCCGATCCTGTAAAGTAAATATATTCTTGATCTATATAACAACTCGAGTCGGTATAGTGATGTCCGTCTATCCGTCTGTCCGCCTGTTGAAATCGAGCTAATTAATTTTTTTTTTATCTATATTCGAATAAAATTTGGGTGAAAAACTCAACGATATATATCATAGTGTAGATTCTTATTTTGAAGTTAGAATGTGTGACATTGTAAAAAAAACGGCAAGTAAAATGCAAAACTTCCGAGAGCATAGTTTTTTGTAATGGCGTTAAAAAAATGCTTATAGAACATGTCGAAAAGAAGAAGTATTTGACAGAATATAATTTGAAATTCTGCATCGATGGCGGAGGAGGGTTCCTGAGATTATCAATACAATCTTCAGATATACTGTTAGAAAATGATTTTATTGAATCCGAGGAAGCTTTGATACCAGCAAAACGAAAAAAATGTATTGGCAAAAACATTTAAAGACAGCGAGGTAAAAAAAAGATTGTGTTGCTTGCAATAGTTGCTAATACATCTGAAAATTACGAAAATGTATTTGCGTTATGGTCATTATTACATCTTCAAATTTAGAAGGATTTATTGCAACTGATTTGAAGCTAACAAATGTAATGACAGGAATTATGTCCTTGTACCTCATGCATATCATATGCTGATGGATGAAAAGAATGTGGAGATCTAAGAACGGTCAGCAGCTGCAAAGAATACTACCGTATGTGGCAAAAAAAGGGAGGTGATAAAGCATCTGCCAAAAAAATAAAAAATTGTACAAAAAAAAATCGATATTTTTCGCAAAAGATGATGACACAGAAATTTTAGAGATCATCCCGCCACCCGAACTAAATCTGTTAATCGTTGTGGTAAATATTATCTGCCCTCACACGTACCAACAGTTGGTATAAGTTATGACAAGTTGTTTTGGTGAGTTTGAGGGTTAGTTGTACAACTTTGTTGAAAGTTGGATGAAGTTGGATGGAAATATCAAAAAATTTTGATAATTTCGTAAGTTGTACCGTACGTGTGAGGGCAAGTTGTGTTGTGCAATTTCAGTGTTTTCTTCATTTTTTTCTTGACGTTGATCAAGCTACACATACGCTTTGAGCGAAAGAAATAAATAAAAATGAGTGATTGGCAACTTCATTGTTTTGTTCTTTTATTTCTTGACTTTGGTGAAGCAAAGCGAAGAAAAAGAAATAAAAATGAGTGATTGCGAGGAGGCATTGTTAATGTGCGATTTTGTCGAGCAATAAAAAAACATGCCTGAATTGTGGAACTGCAAAATTGATAAATATAAAAATAAAAATATAAAATATCTATATATATAAAATGGAATGTGTGTTTGTTTATTTGTTTGTTTGTTTGTACCTTATAGGAGACCAAACCTCTTTACCGATCTTCCTGAAATTTTCGCAGCATTTAACTGGGACTCTGGCATGATTAATGGGATACTTTTTTTTTTCGACCACGCCCATTTTTACGCCCACTTTTTTAAAATTATGTAATTGCTCCCATATAGTTTTAAACAGATTTACTTCAAATTGTATACACATTATACTCCAGGCGAGGTAGAAATAAATATTTCTTACGCCACGCCCCCTTTCACGTCCCTTTTCACGTCAAATTTTGTTTGAAAGTTTTAAACTGTTTGTTCTCTGTACAAATTTGTTCCTTCCAACGGATTTTTTTTTTATTTGGTAGTATATTGCTCTTAATACTGTTAACGTCGCCATATAACTATGAACCACGCCCACTTCACCGCCCCTTTTCTTTTAATTCAGATACTTACTTATACCACTAACAATGTTTGCTATACAAAATACTTTTTTTGTAATATGTATTTACCTAAAGTTTTATACACTTTTTATCTACAGGTAAGGTAGCCATACATTTTGTTATTACCAAATCCCCCTTTTTCACCCCATTTTACCTTAAATTATAATAAATCTGCTTTCAATCTATCTATCTATATATGTATATAAAAATGAATGTGTGTTTGTTTGTGCTTTATAGGAGGCCAAACCCCTGAACCAATCTTCCTAAAATTTTCACAGCGTGTTACTGTTACTCTGGAAGGAATAATAGGCTATATAAATTTTTGATTGGGCAAAGGGGCGGTGCCACGCCCATATAACCCAAAACTTGAAATCGTCATATCTCGGGAATTTTTTGACCTACAGCGGTCATATTTGGTACATAAGGTATTGGCATGAATAGAAATACATACCAGAAGAAAAGTGGGCGGGACCACGTCCCTTTTTAGAAAAATAAAGAATCGTAATACCTTCTAAACTACTGGAAGGATCGTCATGAAATTTTCACAAAAGGATATTTTTGCGAAATAATAAGTCCTTAACTATGTAAAGTTGTTAGTGGGCAAAGGGGCGTGGTCCCGCCCATATAACCCAAAATTTAAACTCGTCATATTTCGGCCATTTTTTAACCTACGGCGATGATATTTGGTATATATCATATTGAAATTAATTGAAATAGTACTACAAGAAAACTGGGCGGGACCACGCCCTTTTTAGAAAAATTAAAATCCATAATAACTTCTATTATGCCCTTGACTATATAAAGTTGTTAGTGGACAAACAACTCAATATTTAGCATGGATTGATTTACTAAATAAGGTGTTTCCCTCTGTTTTCGATTTGTAGGAATCCAGACCATTCGTCCTTAAACTTTCACAGTATGAAACTTTCAAATATAAAGGAACAGATGTACTTTTGCCACGCATTCCAATGATCCCAACTGATTTACCATCGACTTCAAACGATTACAGTTTCCTGCTCGATTAGATTGGCGATGTCTGTTAACAAAGCTCAAGGTCAATCTCTTCAAGTTTGCGATTTAAATTTAGCAAATCCATGTTTCTCGCATGGACAGCTTTATGTTGCATGCTCACGCAGGGAAACCTACCGACTTATATGTTTATGCTCCAGATGGACAAACTAAAAATATTGTGTATCCTAAAGCATTGCAATAATTAGTTCTAAATTAAATAAATAATATCTTGTTAATGTATAAATATTTTTTTTTATTTTATTTTATAACGATGAGGGGTAGCGAAGCACACCGGGTTAAGCTAGTAAAATATAAAAAGGAATTGCCTGTGGCCAAAAAACGCAATGTGATTGCCAAACGATTTACCGCACTAATGGCCTCTCTCATAACAGTGTCTGTCTTTTCAATATAAATTTTTACTTGCGATAAAAGATCATTGATCAATGTTTTTCAAAGTTTTATGTTTGAAAATTTATTTCTATTTATTAACCACTGCTTTGACCACATTTTTTCTTTAGTTTTTTTATTTTTCTGCAATTCTCTTTCTTCTTCTTCCTCTAAAACTAAATAAATTCCAAGTAGCGCGACAACATCAGACTTCATGTTGAGGCTTCAAAAATAATTTGTGAACGAAAAGTTGTACGACAGCTGGTTTAAAAGTTGTAACGTGCGAGGAGAACGACCAACTTTTCATACAACCCGTAAGTGACTTGTTGTAACAACTGTTGGTGCGTTTGAGGGCAGCATTACAGTTTGAAGATGTCAGTTACGAATGCACTAAGAAATGCAAAAATTAATTTTTTGCGTCATAAAAAAGCGCTAAATCTAGCGCGAAAAGCGTCAAGTTGACACCGCTGGTTAGTGATAAGCGTAACTATACTTTTTCTAAACATAAAATATAAATAATATCAGATTTAAAGCAATTTTAACAAGTAAGAAAATTATAGTCGGTCTAGACCGACTACACAATACCGTATACCATGCGTTTAGAGGCCCTATCTTTTAGGTCCAACTCATTTGATATGGAAATTAGGCATAAACCAAATTTGAGGGGCATTGTTATTAATTTTTTTGCCTTCGGATATGAAAAAGTTCATATCGGATGCTATATTCGTATGGGAACTAGGTCGAAAAATGGACCGATCCTGATCATATTTAGCAGGATCACTTATTTTTTGCAAAACCATATACAAGACCATAGGAAGCTTAATATCACAATAAGTAATTACAATCACTGGTCATTAGGAACATATAAAAATACAAAACAAATTTGAGAAAAGTCCGCGCAATCTTTTTTTTTATATTGATTTAAGTCAAGATCGGGAATAAACTTCATACGGGAGCTATGACTAAGAATTGTCCTATCAGGTTTATTTTTTGACTGCTGATAAATGGCTTTTAATAAACATATCAAACCCAATTTAATCGAGATATATATGATAATTTTGCAATTTAAGTCGATATTATTGCAATTTAATGGGTCATGGTCTGATCATGAACCGACTTTACCAATTTCAAAAGCGTTCATCCTAATATATTCAAAATGTATTAATATTTGCGAACTCTACTTTGAATACAAGGTTTACATAGACACATAGACGGACAGATGGACAGACGGATGGACAGACATTGCTAATTCTTCTCAGAAAGTGATTCTGAGTACATCGGTATAATAAAAGATGGGTCTGGGTCAAACATTTTTTGTAGTTACAAACATCAGCACAAATTCATTATACCCTGGCCACATAGTGTTATAGGGTATAAAAATTATTCAAGAATATCAAGGTGATAATGAATTCAAAAGAGTCAGTCACAAAAAGTTTCAAATTTACAAAAAAAAAAAAATAAATAAAATAATTAAAACTACACACAAACAACTCTCTTCAAAAACAATTGAAATGAATGTCACCTTTGCTGTGCTTCCTTCAATCAAAAGAAAAGAAAAAAAAAATAATTACACCGGTTAATAAATCCGGAACAATGCCGCACACACTGCTAAATTTACAAATACATTGAAATAAAAATGTTTCCTGCAAAAAGCATCTGCCCCTCAGCAACACAAACACAAAACAAGACAATCGGGCAAACTCACAAACAAATGGGTAAGCAACAGACATAACCAGCAGCTTGCTGTAAGTTGGTGGTGCACTTACTGCAAAACCTTTTGCGCACTTTGCCATCATTATTCGATAGTGGCCAACATACAACGAGAATATGAGTAAGAAGTAGAATTAGAAGTAGAAGCACTGAAGAATAAAATCACAACAAACATCCAAAAATACTTCTACAGTTTTGAAAATGTGCCATGTTGAACGCAAGTACACGAGTGTAGTTGAAATATTTATGAACACCCGTTCCGATGGGGTGTCTGGTGTTTTTAAATGTTTTGATATGTAATGGTATGATAACTAGAGAAACTGGCATTTTGTTTTTTCTAAATAAGTAGTAGAGTGGTAGTGGTATTTTGTAGAGTAAGTGTATTGGTAATTGCTTGTTTGTTAGTCATGTTCATAAGTTGACAGCTGCCCTATTGGCATCATCCCCTAAAATTAAAAAAAAATTAAAACTGTTACAAGACGTTGTTAAAGATGATGTAGAAGTGTTAAAGATCTTGTTGAACTACGTCATCACTAAATTCTGCTTCTTATTAACTATTTATAACCAACCCCTGAGTTTTCTTAAGGATTCTCCTAGCCGAAATAATGTTTTGTACCGTGATTTCAGTTTCAATCTTTCTCGGACATTGACTTGTCTGCATCTGCCTTCAGTTGCTTGTTCATCGTCATCTCTGCCAAACAATACAATGGGACTGTCAGGCATTAGGATGGAAAAAAATCACAAAATCATAAAAATAATTCAGGCAAATAACGTACAACAATGTATTAATGCACTCGCTGTTATTATGGATTTCTTTTATTTCATTGATTGTAGTAGTACCTGGAGTTTTTTTTTTTTTTTGGAAGCTGTGGTGGATGTCTTTTGATTTTGCAATGAAAAAACCAAACAAATTTTTATTCATTATGACTACATTTTTGGCTTTGCTCAACTTCTTCAAATAAGGTAATGCAACCGCAATTGTTTGGAATAAAGAAGAAAATCTTTTGTTTTCATAGGTTTTTTTTTTTGTGAAATAAAAGTTATTTGGCATGTGCAAGAACTTATGCGATTCTTCGGTGTAATAAATTGTTTGTTATATAACAGCTGGGCACACAAGATTCAAAGATTATTTTTATATAGAACAGACAAATCAGTAGGTTATGGTCTAGTTTTATAAGAAACCGCTATGGTGATATAATCTAAAATCAGATGGTTTGAATGAAGAGGTCCCATAGAATATCCTGGCTTTGCCCAATTATAACAGCACTCGACTTTTTCTTGTGGTGATAGCTTAGCAATAAAGTCTATGCTTGTAAATCGACACCACTGGAAAGTTTAAAAGCCGCATTAACCATGAATACGCCAAAATACAAATTAAAATATTTGTTCAAGTTTCTGAAACAAAAATCGATTTAAAACGATAATAGTTTTCTTAAATAATCAGTTCGGTTTTATAGATCTGTCCGAAAGAAAGTTGAGTGTCACGTCGACTCAAAATGTCGATCGGTACAATAAAAGATACAAAAATCAGAAAACATCATAATACAATGACCACATAATAATATGGGGTATAAAAACTTCATAAATTGGGCGCATTGTAGTGAAAGTAAAATTTTGATTATACAGAACTTGGAAGAAGGTAAATCAATGAATGAAGTTGCTCATTAATTTGATATTGACAAATCATTAGTATGCTGGATGCATCGTGATACCGTCAAAGAAATAATGTTGAGAGAAAGTCAGAAAGTCGTCGACCACGTAAATCTATTGCCCGCCAAGACCGTGAAATGACAAAAATAGTAAAAATCGGTCCAAGGAAGACGGCAATAGAAGTTACCAGCTACGCAAACGAACAATTATGAGTTCCTATTGGCGTTCACACGGCCAGAAATAGATTAAAAAAGGCAAATTTTATCATTATAAATAATGAAGATTAATAAGAAAAAACGGCTTGATTTTCGCAAACGGTATCTCAATTAGCCGAATGAGCAGCGGGCCAAAGTGTTGTAAAGCGATTAATTTAAACTTAATTTATTCGGCTCTAATGGCATAAATTACCTGCGCCAGATATCATTTGCTAAGATGGCGGGTGTTCAAAAATGGTGTGGGGTAAGGAATAATATATTTATGGAAGAAAACTAAGCTAAATTGATGGTTACAGATGCAAGAAACAAAATTAAAGAAGTAATGTACGCCATTAAGTACTGCGAAATTTTGGAAAGCATATTTCAGCAGGATAATGATCATAATCACACAAATCATGTGGCATCCACTTGCATTTTTATTTCGCCACTGTACGTCTGATACAACAGATCAAAGGTGCGTTTATAGTTTTTCATTTCTTGAGCTTTTTATGTCAGTCTTGAAACGCATAACAAAAACTACGACCCCATAACAAAAACTCGCTGCAAAAAAAAAAAAATCTAGCCAAAATTTAGAATCTGCAGACAAGCCACTCGGCTTCGCGGAAGTAGGCTTAAAAAAAATATATAACGATGTCCATCGTCCGTCCATCTCTATGTTGAAATCAGGCTCATTCAAAAAATAAACCATTTTTTTCGGTAAACTTATATAATAATACTGTTTCTTGTTACTTCGAGCAGGTTGGTATTTGAAATGGGGTCAATCGGGCACTATTGTGACACAGCTAACAAATTTCAAAAAATTCAGTGTTTTTGTTGTAGTAATTGAATATTAATTATTACATTTTCAAATCTTATATATCTATAATATTAATAAGCTAGGTGGTTTCTTGTGACCTATGTTTAATCTACCGTTTTATCCCCATTTTGACCAAACGTATATTATTTCTAAGGTATTTCTTTTTCGCCGTTTTGTAGATTTACAGATAAATTTTTTCCTTTAGTTTGAGTAAATTGCATTTAAAGTTGCTAGTAACACATACATAAAACAAGTAAGAAAATTATAGTCGTTTAGAGACCATATCTCTCAGGCCCAACTAACTGGATATAGAAAATAAGCATAAACCAAATTTGAGTGGGATTTTTATTAATTTTTTCTGCTGCAGATATGAAAAAGTTCATATCGGATGCTATATCTATATGGGGACTAGGCCCAAAAATGGACCAATCCTGACCATATTTGGTAAGGTCTCTTGTATTTTGCAAAAATATATACAAACAAAATTTGAGAAGAATCAGTGCAATGTTTTTCTTTTTTGATAGATTTAAGTGAAGATCGGGAAGCAGCTCTATATGGGGCCTATGACTAAGAATTGTCCATAAGATCCAATAATTTTGATCCAATAATTTGGATCTTATGGCAATATATGTTGATTTCATAGGGGTCATTTTTATGGGGGCTAGGTCTGAACATGGACCGATTCTCACCAATTTCAATAGCGTTCATCCCATGGCCGATAAAAGATTAAATACCAAATTTCATCAAAATATATTCATATTTGCGACCTGCAGTTTGATTACAAACTTTACATGGACACACAGACGGACGGACGGACGGACATCGTTAAATTGAATCAGATAGTGATTCTGATTCGATCGGTATAATTAAAGATGGGTGTAGGTCAAATATTTTTGGTTGTTACAAACAGCAGCACAAAGTCATTATACCCAAACCACATAGTGGTATAGGGTATAAAAATTATACAATGCTATGTGTGTTTTATTAAATTTGTTAATGTGTTTGTTCATGAGTTTGTTATCTTCATTCACAATAATAATAAACCATAAAAGTGTTGGTTTGTGAATTGGTTAAGTTGAAAAATAAAGCTGCCTAGAAATTGTACTCGAATTTCGAGCGCTGGAATCTGCTAGTTATAATATTAATAGATAAGGCGATTTCTTGTGACCGATAATTTATTCAACAGTTTTCTCCCGATTTTGACCAAACGTATCTAATTTGAAAGGTATTTCTTTTTAGCTGTTCACCAGATTTGCAGATTTTAATATTTTCAAATTTTTTTTGAGTAAAATAAAGTTGCTATTAACACATACATAAAACTATACAATGCTTATTAAATTTGCTAATGTGTTTGTGAGTTTGTTTTCTTCATTCACAATAATAATTTTGTTGAATTGAAAAATAATTTTGGACATAAACCAAATTTGGACATAAACCAATAAAGTGTTGAAAATAAATAAAGTGTTAAAAAGTGTCGAATTGTGAATTGGCTACAGTTGATTGGCATACCTTTAGGGCCTTTATTAAATGAAAAAATAAAATTTCCTATAATTTGCACTCGAATTTCGGGGGCTGGGATCTGCTAGTCTATAATATTAAAAGGCAAGGTGATTTTTTGTGACCGATGTAAAAATTTTACTTATATACCGATTTTCGCAAAAAATACCCCATTAGAAAGGTATTTCTTTTTAGCTGTCCATCAGATTTACAGATTTTCACCGTCTGGAACATTTTTTTGTAGTAATTCTTATTTAAAATTGCTATAACACATACATAAACAAATAAAACAAATAAGAAAATTATAGTCGGTCGAGACCGACTATACGATACCTTATACCATGCGTTTAGAGACCCTGTCTCTTAGGCCCAACTAACTGGATATAGAAAATAAGCATAAACCAAATTTGAGTGGGATTTTTATCAGTTTTTTTGGCTGCAGATATGAAAAATTTCATATCGGATGCTATATCTATATGGGGACTAGGCCCAAAAATGGAACGATCCTGACTATGTTTGGTATCTCTTCTATTTTGCAAAAATATATACAAACAAAATTTGAAAAGAATTAGTGCAATATTTTTGTTTTTTGATAGATTTAAGTGAAGATCGGGAAGCAGCTCTATATGGGGCCCATGACTAAGACTTGTCCCAGGGATCATTTTTAGACTACTCATTAATGGATGTAATAAACGCATACAAACCCAATTTGAGTAAGATCTATATGACAATTCGGATCTTATGGCAATTTATGTCGATTTCATAGGGGTCATTTGTATGGGGGCTAGGTCTGAACATGGACCGATTCTCACCAATTTCAATACCGTTCATCCCATGGCCGATAAAAGATCAAATACCAAATTTCATCAAAATATGTTCATATTTGCGACCTGCAGTTTGATTACAAGCTTTACATGGACACACAGACGGACGGACGGACGGACATCGTTATATCGAATCAGATAGTGATTCTGATTCGATCGGTATAATTAAAGATGGGTGTAGGTGAAATATTTTTGGTTGTTACAAACAGCAGCACAAACTCATTATACCCAAACCACATAGTGGTATAGGGTAATATTATGTATGTGTTTATTATAAATATCAAAAGCCCTGTGTGAATTGTGAATTGGCAAAAATTAATTAGCATACCTTTAGGCTCTTATAAAATTATTTATTAGCAAACCCATTTATATGTCTTCTGTGTGTTCAACAAATATTTATAATGAAATTTAATGAATTTTATTTAAAAAGTGTTGAATTGTTAATTGGATTAAGTTGCTAAGTAGGCTCTTGGCAAATTATTTATTAAATGAGAAAATAAAATTTCCTAGAATTTGCACTCAAATTTCGAGGGCTGGGCCCTGCTAGTTTGTTATAAATAATGCAATAAGTCCAGAAAGTTATTGTAAATGTAAACCCAAGTGGAGGATGTCAAAGATTCGTCATAGCCGAACTTCATAATCCTGTTTCTTTTCAAAAAGACTTAAAAGTTCAGTTTTGCGATGCCGCTATCGGTTTCAAATAGCATGAAAAAATTAAAAAATGCATATAAATGCCACTGATCGCATATCGTAGGGCAAGAATTTAAACACAATTCTTGAAAATTTTAAATCTTGCAATTCCTTTACAATGGGGGAAAAATTATAAATTTATATTTTATTGGTAGGTGTAGTGAGAGCCTCAAAACTATGTGTGAATCCAGATTAACTTAAATAGGAAGTACAAAAGACAGGACATAACCATATTATCAGATAGTCAAGCTGCTATTCGAGCACTAGGCTCCTATGAGACTGTCTGCAAAAACCGAATGAGATAGGCAGACACAATAATAAGCCTTTGTTGGGTCCCGGAACATATTCGGATTCGTGGAAATGAGCAAGCGGATGAGCTTGCCAGAAAGGGAGCTCCCACAAAGCTAATGGGGCCGGAACCGTTTTGTGGAATAGGAAAAGGAGTATGGGAAGGCGTACTCAAAGAATGTGAGGATCATATCAGACAGGAGCTTTTCTCGAGCCACCTAGGCTTAAGGCAATCAAAACTCTTGTTAGGTAACTACAACGGTAAGAGCTTTGAGTCATGTATCGGACTATCAAAGAACGGACTGAGAATATTAACCGGGATTCTAACTGGTCACTGTAGGCTCAGGGGGCATCTGAGCAGGTTAGGAATTGAAGCGAACCCCATGTGCAGATTCTGCGAGGAGATGGCAGAATCAGCGGAGCACATACTGGGGGATTGTGGAGCTTTAATGCATAAGAGGAAAAAGCACCTGGGTTCCTTCTAAATAACAGGGAGCGAAATAAAATCACTGGAACCAACCACATCCTCGAATTTCTGAGGGCATCAGCAGAGGGCAGTACAATAGATCATTTGGTCGCAGTACTTTCGTTACCTCTTTTATACAATAAAATACAATACAATATGTGAATCCAAAAGTTATAAATACGAGTAGTCTAACTAAAAATGGTTAAATCGAACCAGTGGGCATGACACCTACCATAGAAAAAATATCGCATTGTAATAAATATACTGAGAATCCCACTTCGTGACAACCCCCATATAAAAGCAATATTTATATCTATTGAATTATGATAAGAAGAGCCTTGATGTCTTCTTAGCAAACATTAGTTAATAATGCTAGTAGTCGAATCAAAAATGGGTGGTATTGAGACACTGGGCGTGGCACCTCCCATCATATATGTGCAGTAATTTGAGACTGACCGCCTTAAATATATACAAAAACAAGTAAGAAAATTATAGTCGGTCTAGACCGACTATATGATACTCTATACCATGCCTTTAGTGACCCAATCTCTTAGGCCCAACTAATTGCATATAGAAAATAAGCATAAACAAATTTGAGTGGCATTTTTATTAATTTTTTGGCTGCAGATATGAAAAAGTTCATATCGGATGCTATGTCTATATGGGGACTAGGTCCAAAAATGGACCGATCCTGACCATGGTTGGTAAAGTCTCTTGTATTTTGCGAAAATATATACAAATAAAATTTGAGATTAATCAGTGCAATATTTTTGTTTTTTGATAGATTTAAGTGAAGATCGGGAAGCAGCTCTATATGGGGCCTATGACCAAGAGGTGTCCCATAGGGACCTTTTTTGGACTATTCATTAATGGATGTAATAAACACATACAAACCCAATTTGACTAAGATCAATACGACAATTTGGATCTTATGGGCAATTTGTGTCGATTTTATAGGGGTCATTTGTATGGGGGCTAGGTCTGAACATGGACCGATTCTCACCAATTTCAATAGCGTTCATCCCATGGCCGATAAAAGCTTATATACCAAATTTCATCAAAATATATTCGTATTTGCAATTTGATTACAAGGTTTACATGGACACATAGACGGACGGACGGGCGGACGGACGGACGGACATTGTTAAATCGATTCAAAAAAAGATTCTGATTCGATCGGTATAATTAAAGATGGGTCTAGGTCAAATATTTTTGGTTATTACAAACAGCAGCACAAAGTCATTATACCCAAAGCGCATAGTGGTATAGGGTATAAAAAAGGTTTTGCAAATATCATACTTCTGCAGCAAAACCATACCACGAAACTTAAATTTTTGTATAATTTCATAAGTTATTAATTTTGTACCAACAGATGAAGATGACTACTACTTTAAATATGTCTTTGGGAAACTTATTTCTAAAACTATGTATTTAACACCTTCCAAGTTTCAGTATAAAAATAAGAATATAATCGAGTTACTACTGAACCATTTTTGTTAAAAAGAATTATCTACTGAATGCAGTTATGTTAATAAACAAATATTTGTATAATAAATAAAAAGGTATTTGACATACGAGTAATTAATTTTCATATGCATCTAGACCTTTTTTTCTGATTTGCATTAACACTTACAAAAATCTATACCTATTTACTTACTGAATATTCTATTGTCAACCCAAATGATTCAAAACAAATCGCATGTGTGTTTTGTGCTGCTTTTAAAATTCATAAACTTTTTCCAATAATAACGAACTACAACAAAATAAAAAATTTTCGAATTTGATTATTGACCCATGATAATTATTTCACAAAAAATAACAGCAATCCCCTATTTAACCAAAAAAAATAAACTTTGTTTATCAATTGTCGACAATCGGTCTCATTGTTTTTCCCCTTATTAATTTCCCACAACATTTGCGTATTCCTACGTCTCGATTTTGAATTTAAATTAAGACTTATACAAATGAATTGTATAGATTCCTTAACCAGAAATATGATTAAACGAACTTCTTCATACACAACAATCCATATGGTTTTTGTTTATATGTGTATAAGTTGAGTATGAACCACTTAAGTCCACCTTAAATGTAACCAGGTGTTGTTTTTAGTTGGGTTGTAAATTTCATGTTCCATTTTCAATGTGTGTATTGTGCATTACAAAACCAAACCTTTTTTCTAGCTTTTTTGCGTCTTTGTTATTTTGTGTAGCTTCTTCAATATCTACGAGGGTTGTTTGATTATTAATGGGCCTAACGTAGGTTGAGGACTGTAGTTACTCTAAGAACGGCCGAGACAGGGCGGAGCTGTTATTAAAAACACACTTTCCAGGAAGTGTGGCAGATGACAACGAGCGGTCGAGTAACGGACCAAGAAACCCTAGTCGGACAAGCTGGCAAATAGCAGCTGAAACTTGCTCTAGGGAAAGACTAGAATGGGCTTTAGGTACCTTCCAACCCTTTAAATCCCCTGGAATGGATGGTATTTTTCCGGCACTCTTACAAAAGGGCTTGAAGGAACTATTACCATTCATGTTAAATATCGGGCGCAGCAGCTTGGCCTTGGGGGTACATACCAAAGGCATGGAGGAGGGCAAGAGTGGTGTTCATACCCAAAGTGGGGAAAAAGGACACCGCGCATCCAAAATCCTTCAGACCGATAAACCCAACATCTTTTATGCTGAAAACACTTGCAGCTGTAGCTGCGTCCAAACCAACATGCGTATAGAGCGGGCAGATAAACAGAGACCACTCTCACTGGCCTAGTATGAACTATTCAGAAATCAATAGATGAAAAGGAAATAGCCGTTTGTGCCTTTCTAGATATAGAAGGAGCCTTTGATAACACTTCACACGAAGTAATAGAAAGGGCATTAAACCAAAGAGGAGTAGACCCAGTGACATCAAAATGGATGGTAGAAGTGCTCTACACGAGATCAGTAGAAACAACAGCAGAGGGGGAGACCATATCCGTCAACACAACCAGAGGATGTCCACAGGGAGGAGTTCTTTCGCCCATGATGTGGAGTCTGGTTGTTGACGAATTACTAATGAAACTGTCGGAAGCAGGAATAGAGTGCCAAGGCTACGCGGACGACATAGTCTTAATAGCAAAAGGCAAGTTCGAGGAAACCCTATCTGACATTGTACAAAGAGGGTTGAGGTTTATATGTCAATGGTGCAGGGCAATAGGATTGAACATCAATCCATTTACCAGGAAAAGGAAACTTCCAAGATGGAGGGCAATTCAAATTTTGGGAGAAGTCATTGAACCAAAAGCAGAAGTGAAGTATGGGGTGGGGATAATACTGGACAACAAGTTAACATGAAAGGCACATGTCGACCACATCACTGAGAAAGTCAAGCGAGCTACAATGATTTGCAGAAGGGTAGCGGATAAAATCTGGGGATGTAAACCCAGCATTTTACACTGGATGTACTCTATGATAGTCCGCCCGCAATCAGAATAAAGGGAGATAAACCTATAACCAGGCTTTATGAAGGGCAATGGAATCGAATAAGCCAAGTTAATGATTACTCCCTCCTAGATTGCCCCATGGACAAGGCTGAGAAGAAATATGATTTCAGGAAATACTTTATTACGGAACTTAATAATAAGAGAGAATTGAGCGGTTTAAGTACAGCATATTCTCTAAGAGAAGATACAATCAAATGGTACACAGATGGGTCAAAAACCGAAAGTGGAACAGGGGCGGGAGTCTTCGGGCCTGGAACCAAATACTTCGAGCCAATGGGAATACACACGAGCATTTTCCAAGTAGAGATTTATGCCATCGATAGATTTGCACAAATCAACTTGAATAGGAAGTATAAAAGAAGGAACATAACCATATTATCAGACAGTCAAGCTGCTATTCGAGCACTAAGCTCCAAGCTAGTATGGGACTGTCAACAGAAGCTAAATGAGCTAAGTAAACACAACAAGGTTAGCCTTTGTTGGGTCCCGGGACACGTTGGGATTCAGGGTAATGAGCAAGCTGATGAACCTGCCGGAGCTTCCACAAAATTAATAAGGCCGGAACCATCTTGTGGAATAGGAAAAGGAGTATGGGAAGGAGTACTCAGGGAACATGAAAATTGTGTTAGACGGGAATTTTTCTCGAGCCACTTGGGTATAAGGCAATCCAAAATGTTGTTGGGTGGCTACGACAAGAAGGGATTTGGGTCGTGCATTGGATTGTCAAAGAACGGTCTGAGAATACTAACCGGGATTTTAACTGGTCACTGCAGGCTCAGGGAACATATGAGCAGGTTGGGAATTGTAGCAAACCCTATGTGCAGATTCTGTGATGAGGAAGCCGAATCACCAGAGCACATACTTGGGAACTGTGGAGCGCTAATGCACAAATGGAAACAGCATCTGGGTTCCTTCCAGATACTAGGTAGCGACATAAAATTACTAAAACCAACCAACATCCTCGGATTCTTGAGGGCTTCAGGGTTGGATAAGAGTTTATAGGGACGACCTATTAGCAGAGGGCAGTACAATAGATCACTTTGGTCGCAGTACTTCGAACACCTCTTTATACAATACAATACAATACAAAAACGTAGGTTGTGAAATAATTGCTGCCATTGGGAGGGTCCAAAGATGATCTCTCTATCATTCTTTTTGGTACAAAAATGTAATTCTAGATTGCAGCTTCGTAATACGAAGCTTTTGAAATGTTCTTTAATTTACCAATTTTTTTAGCAAAAATCAATTTTTATATGAAAAAGTCAATAAAAGAAAATATAGAAATACACTTTTCTCGAAAACAAGGCAAGAAATGGACTTTAACTTGGGATCACTTCTATTTTTCACCAATAGTGCAATCAATATACAGCAAAAAAAGTCTTTAATAAGTGATCACCAGCGTTTTACACCGAAAATCTAATTTTATATGAAAAATTCAAAAAAATCATCAAAAAGTGTTTTTTCTTGAAAACTAAGCAAATAACAGCAAAATGTGTTTTTATTTGGAATCACTTATATTTTTCACTACAGTGAAATTGGAATCACCTATATTTTTGAACCAAATATCCAATTTTATATTTAGATCATTAAAAAAGAATTCTTTCTAAAACTAAGCAAGATAGGTCTAACAACGATTTCCTATATTTTTATATGAAAAATTTAAAAAAATCATCGAAATATGTTTTTATCGAAAACGAAGCAGATACAGCCCAAAAAAGGCGTTTTAATTAAAAAAATCATCAAAATGCCTTTTTTTGCGAAAACTAAGCAAACAAGTACATCAAAAAAAGGGGCATTAATTTAATTAATTTTCCCGAAAACTAAGCAAGATAGATCAAAAGAGGTTTTAAAGGACTTTAACTTGGGATCATCTATATTTTTTTTATCAATAATGCAATATACAGCAAAAACGTCTTTAATTTGTGATCACCTGTGTTTTACACCGAAAATCTGATGAAAAATTCAAAACAATCATCATAAAAATGAATTTTTTTTCGCGAAAACTAAGCAAGATAGATCAAATAATTTGGGAACACCTACATTTTTTACCAAAAACCCTATTTCAAATGCAAAATTCTAAAAATTTATAAAAATGCAATTTTCTCGTAAACTAAGCAAGCTACAACATAAAGGGCTTTAATGAAGGTACCCATATTTTTCATCAAAAAAATGCAAAAAATCATAGAAATATGTTTTTCTCGAAAACTAAACAAATACAGCAAAAAAAGGCATTAATTTAAAAAAAAATCCTAAAAATGCGTTTTTCGCGAAAACTAAGCAAGATAGATCAAAAGAGGCTTTGATTTGGGAACACCTAAAAATAAAATTTCAAAAATGCGATTTTCTCGAAAACTAAACAATATACAGCAAAAACTGCTTTAAATTGCAATCATCAATATTTTTCAGCAAAAATTCAATTTTTTACGAAAAACTAAAAAAAATTTAAAAAATTACAGCAAAAGGGCTTTAATAAAAAAATAAAAAACTAAGCTCAAAAAATATCAATCAGCCCACTACGTATTAAATGAATTCCGATGCCGTAATGAGTATGTATGAATATATGAGGCTACAATATCATTTTATTAGCATAAGACCAAGTGTTTCAATATTTTTTTTTTGTTTTTAGCTCGTATGCTACGGTGATTGCAAGTATTAAACGTCAAAATCATTTAATAAAGTGCGTTTTTTTCTTGCTGCTGATTTTTTTAGGGTAGATAAGAAAGTGAGGAATAAAGTTGAATATTTAATTTTTTTTTCTGTTTTTTGATCCTAAAGTTTTTTCACTATCGGTATTTTTCATACGACAATTGAAATTACTTATTTATGTTGCGCATGTGTTAAGGTTTGTTTGTTCAATTGTTATTATATTTTTTATTTATTCTTGATTAGTTGCATGAAAGGTAGTTGAATATTTAAATCAGGTTATATTTTAATAACGTCTGTAAGTAGTGTTATTGATAAATAAGTAAAATAAATTAAAGACATGCGACATTGGGATGTGGAGAAAATTTTGTAATGTGCTCAAAAAAAGTATATAATTGCAACGTCCATTGCGGATCTAACAAGCAATCGAAAACATTTTAAACAAGTAAGAAAATTATAGTCGGTCTAGACCAACTATACGATACCCTATACCATGGTTTAGAGACCCAATCTCTTCGGTCCAACTAACTGGATATAGAAAATAAGCAAATACCAAATTTAAGTGTTATTGTTATTAATTTTTTTGGCTGCAGATATGAAAAAGTTCATATCGGATGCTATATTTATATATGGACTAGGTTGAAAAATGGAACGATTCTGACCATATTTGGTAAAGTCACTTATAGTTTTTAAAAATATACACAAACCAAATTTTTTTGATAGATTTAAGTGAAGATCGGGAAGCAGCTCTATATGGGGCCTATGACAAAGAATTGTCCTATAGGGACTATTTTTCGACTACTGATTAATGAATATAATAAACACATACAAACCCAATTTGACTGATATCTATATGATAATTTGGAACTTATGGCAATTTATGTCGATTTTATAATGGTCATTTGTATGGGGACTAGGTCTGGACATGGACCGAATTCCAATAACGGCCTATGGCCGACAAAAGCTTATGTACCAAATTTCATAGAAATATATTCATATTTGCGACCTGTAGTTTGATTACAAGGTATACATGGACACACAGACGGACGGACGGACATCGCTAAATCGACTCAGAAAGTGATTCTGAGTCGATTGGTATAATAAAAGAGGGGTCTAGGCCAAATGGCGCTGTGAACTTAGGCCCCAAGGAATAAATGCCCCAAAAAAATTAACTTATGCCCAAAAAAATGTGTCTGTTCCTGAGAACAAATGCACCAATTTTTATGGTTTTTGGGGCGTAAGTTCATTTTTTTTATACAAATTTTAAATATCTTGGGGCATGTGTTAATTTTTAATTTGTAGGTTTGGGACCTAAATTCATTTTTTTTTTCTTTTTCTTCAAGACTGATGAACAAATATACTCCAAAAATAAACCATTGTTATACCCTATATAATGACTTTCTGCTGCTGTTTGTAACTACCAAAAATATTTGACCTAGACCCATCTTATATTATACCGATCGGCTCAGAATCACTTTCTGAGTCGTTTCAGCGATGTCTGTCCGTCCGTTCGTCCGTCTGTGTGTCCATGTATATATTGTAATCAAACTACAAATCGCATATATGAATATATTTTGATGTAATTTGGTATATAAGCTTTTGTCGCTATTGAAATTGATGAGATCGGTCCGTGTTCAGACCTAGTCCCCATACAAATGACCCCTATGAAATCGACATAAATTGCCATAAGATCCAAATTTTCATATAGATCTTAGTAAAATTGGGTTTGTATGTGTTTGTTGTATCCAGTAGTCCAAAAATAATAATATAGGGAAATTCTTAGTCATGGGTCCCATACAGAGCTGCTACCCGATTTTCACTTAAATCTATCAAAACCAAAAAAATTGCACAGATTTTTCTCAAATTTGGTTTGTATATATTTTTTCAAAATATAAGTGACTTTACCAAATATGGTCAGGATCGGTCCATTTTTGACCTAGTCCACATATAAATATAGCAGCCGATATGAACTTTTTCATATCTGCAGCCAAAAAAATTAATAACAATAACACTCAAATTTGGTATTTGCTTATTTTGCTTAGTTGGACCGAAGAGATACAGTTCCTAAACCATGGTATAGGGTATCGTATGGTCGGTCTAGATCAACTATAATTTTCTTACTTGTTTTTTGTTTGTAGTTTATTTAATTTCTCGTAAACTGAAAAAATATCGGGAACCCGCGCCGCTCAGTTGTCGTTAACATATTTTTTGCAGATCATTCCGATATTTAACATTTTGATGGATAAGAGAAAACGCAAAAATTCTCTGAAAGTATTGTGCAAACATTGCAAGATATGCTATGGGGTTGCGAGCTAAATGATGATGCCACAAAAGAATACAAAAAAAAAAGAACCTCGTTATTGAAAGATGAAAAAATATCGGAAATTTTCGAACTGTCAAAAAGAGGAAAAATAAATAACGCAACGTTTTTGGCTACAATGTGTTATACGAGAAATGGTATATGCTCGGATATGCTGATACCGAAGATTATCCGAATACTGATAATCCTTGTTCCCACGGTGAAGAGGTTGCAGTTACTGAAGCACAGATTGAATCAAGTCAAACTTTAAATTGCAACGTTGCAGTACCATCACACATTGTCCCTAATGACACAAAGTGTGGAGGGCAAAATTGATATATTTAAGAAACAAAAAATGTAATTTATGCCAAAAAAAAAAAATGAAAACACCAAATGTTTTCCAACAAATAATGAAAGTCTCTTGGGGGTCACCCACAGATTGAGATGAAATTTGGATATGTGACCGGTATCTCATAGTTAAAGAGTAAAAAAAGAGGTACCACAATATTTCCCTATTTTGCATTTCACAAATAGAGCATCATATAAAAGATATTTGCAAGGTCTATCAAAATAAGAATATTAAAAAAATTTTATAATTGGGTAAATATACATCTTAAAAATAAGATTCCAATCATGAAAATTGATACTATGCATTCAGAAAAATTTTATTTTAAGTCTTATATGCTGTTCGATAGGCCTTGCAAAAAGTTATCATGGATCAAATGCGAAAAATCTGCTAATACGAAATAAAGTCCATTTATTATGAATTTTATGGCTTTTTTGTTCTATACATATCCAAGTTTCATTGCAATCTGCGGGTACCTTCCATGTCTTTTAAAGTTTTCAATTATAGCCTTAGCGTAGTTATGTAAAGCAGCAGGTGTTATAATACCCAAAATTTTGATCCTTATAAGAAAGTTTGGACACCATAGAAATTATACGATAATTCAATAAAATTTCAAATGATTCTTTGCTTCTTTTTTTAAGAGAGGGAGCTTTTTAAAAATTGGTAAAGTTTTTTAAAAGTGTAATTTTTTTTTTTAAAGCTACTTAAAAAAAAAATTATTTTTAAAAGAAGGCACTTTAAAAAAAAGGGCATTTAAAAAAAACATTGCTATTAAACCAAAGGGTATTTTTTTTTTATAAAAAATTTTACTTTTTAAAAAAGGGTACTTTTTTTATATTGGGCACTTTAAAGAAATGGTACTTTTTTAGCAATGGTACTTTTTTACTTTAAAAATTGTTACATTCTCAAAAAAGGTACTTTAGAAAAAGGGTACTTATTAAAATGAGGGTACTTATTTAATAAAAACGGTAATTAAAAAAATTTAGTTTTGGAGAAAAGTTACTTTTTAAGGAAAGACACTTTTAACAAAAAAATTACTTATTTATGGATTATATTTTTTCTTTGAAAAGAAAATGCCTCAACTACTATGACTACCACAATCAGATATTATTCGAACATTAATAAACGAAGTTATGCAAAATCTAAGAGTCTAGCTTAGTAAGTGAGGGTGTGATTACAACAGACAAACTGACAGACGGTCATAAAAAAATATGTGGTTTTGGGATCTCTGAAATTTATTTCGATGCATTATGAACGGAATGACAAACCTGTATGTACCCTCTGCACGCTGGTGGGTAAGTTTTTTAAAAGTGCAATTTTTAAAAAAAAAAGGTACTTAAAAAATTTATTTTTAAAAGAAGGGCACTTTAAAAAAAGGGTATTTAAAAAAAGATTACTTTTAAACCTTTTTTTTGGTACTTTTATTTATAAAAAATTTTACTTTTAAAAAAGGGTACTTTTTTAAATTTGGGCACTTTAAAAAAATGGTACTTTTTTAGCAATGATAATTTTTAAATAAAAGTGTACTTTTAAAAAAATGTAAATTTTTTTAAAAATGGGTATTATGCTTAAAAAGGGTACTTAAAAAAAATGGAAAAGGGTACTTTTAAAAAAAAGGATATTTTTAAAAAATTTACCTTTTCAAAAAAGTTCTTAAAAAAAGTAAATATTTGAAAAGAAGGGTACCTTTTAAAAAAGTACTTTTCTAAAAAAAAATCATTTTTTAAAAAAAGTACATTTTGAAAAGGGTTCTTTTTTTAAAAAAAAACACTTTTTTAAAAATTATTACATTCTCAAAAAACGTACTTTAGAAAAAGGGTACTTATTAAAAAGAGGATACTTATTTAATAAAACGGTAATTAAAAAAATTTAGTTTTGGAGAAAAGCTACTTTTTAAGGAAAGACACTTTTAACAAAAAAAATTACTTATTTATGGATTATATTTTTTCTTTGAAAAGAAAATGCCTCTACTACTATGACTACCACAATCAGATATTATTCGAACATTAATAAACGAAGTTATGCAAAATCTAAGAGTCTAGCTTAGTAAGTGAGGGTGTGATTACAACAGACAAACTGACAGACGGTCATAAAAAAATATGTGGTTTTGGGGTCTATGGAATTTATTTCGATGCATTATAAACGGAATGACAAACCTGTATGTACCCTCTGCACGCTGGTGGGTAAGTTTTTTAAAAGTGTAATTTTTTTTTTAAAAAAGCTACTTAAATAAATTTATTTTTAAAAGAAGGGCACTTTAAAAAAGGGTATTTAAAAAAAAGATTACTATTAAACCAAAGGGTACTTTGTTATAAAAAAATTTTACTTTTTAAAAAAGGATACTTTTTTTAAAATTGGGCACTTTGAAAAAATGGTACTTTTTTAGCAATGGTAATTTTTAAATAAAAGCGTACTTTAAAAAAACGTAATTTTTTTTAAAAATGGGTACTATTCTTAAAAGGGGTACTTAAAAAAATGGAAAAGGTACTTCTAAAAAAAGGGTATTTTTAAAAAATTTACCTTTTCAAAAAAGTTCTTAAAAAAAAAGTAAATTTTTGAAATGAAGGGTACCTTTTAAAAAAAGTACTTTTCTAAAAAAATTCATTTTTAAAAAAAATACATTTTTAAAAATGGTACCATTCTCAAAAAAGGTACTTTGGAAAGAGGGTACTTATTAAAACAGGGTACTTATTTAATGAAATCGGTAATTAAAAAATGTCGTTTTGGAGAAAAGTTACTTTTTAAGGAAAGACACTTTTTTTTTTAAAAAATTACTTATTTATGGATTATATTTTTTCTTTGATATTGGCGATTTTCTTTGTCATAACGTGCTAACGATCAAAATGTTACACGTGCATTATAACCATACACACACCCTCATAAAGAAAATGTTGCAACTACTATGACTACAACAATCAGATATTATTGGAATATTAATAAACGAACTTATGCAAAGTGAGGGTGTGATTACAACAGACAAACGGACAGACGGTCATAAAAAAATATGTGGTTTTTGGGTCTCTGGAATTTATTTCGATGCATTATAAACGGAAGGACAAACCTATATGTACCCTTTGCACACTGGTGTGGAGGGTATAAATTATTACAATTCCTGGTTTCTCCTAGATATTTGCTGTAAAAATGGCGCAGGATTGCATTTATTTAAGACGTTATTGCCGTATCCGAGTTTGGCTTGTGCACTAGTTTTTGTCAAAATGAATTCCAGATTTCTTTTTTTAATCTTAAAATATGCACATTTATATATTACAAAAAATTTACATAGGTCAGATTTATAGAGGATCAAAAATATTTTTCAAGGAAAAAAGTGTTGTAAGCTCGTTTTTTGTTAAAGCGTTTTTATAATTTCGTATATTTTTTATAACCAGACGTAAACAGATGCTAACATTTACAACATACAACATACCATTTGAAACCTAACTACAAATAATCATTTAACAATGGTCTTACAAACGCTAAGAACCTCATATTGGTCAGACCTGTAATTCATCACATTTTACAAGGGTAAACTATCAGTTATTAATGATGAGTATTTATAATTTGTTTAAACCGCCCCTCATTACTCAATTTGTTAAAAAAAAGAAGAAAAAAGCAATAAGTAAATAAGTAAACAATTGACATGACATTACAAGGTGTCATATAATAAACCGACTGACAAATGAAAGTGAAAATGATGACACCTGGTCTAAAACAAACATACAATTATCAAAAAAAAATAAAAAATATCAACACAAAAACAAATAAATGCCACACGTGAGCAATAATGATAACAAGATCTTTAAAACAAATTTGAATTGAAAATAATAAAAGAATTATAAGGAATTTTCGATTTTATTTGAAGCGCCATTGTTTTTTTTTTTTTTTTTTTTTTTTTTGATTTACACAATAAAAAAAGGGAAGACATCCCGTTTTTCCATTGTTCCTAAAACTATTGTTTTCATTGTTTGACATGAAAATTTTACATAATTATTGATTACTTTCACTTAAGTGATGGTCAAACATCATTTATTAAAACAGTTAAAAGAAAAATTCAAACAAAATTATGAAAACGAAAAGGAAGATCCAATAAAATTTTAGCGTGAAATTGTTTTGTTTTGTTTGAGATATCACGATTTCTAACGAAATCTTCATTTAATTATTTCTTTTCACTCGCTAATGATCAAAACACAATCACAAAAAAAAAAGGAAAAGTATTTCGAATTCTAATTAATTTGTATTGTAAAAGCCACCACAGTAAGTAGTTAGCTGTTCGATTGATGACTGAGTGTTAATGTGGGTACATTATGTCACCGTTTTGTTTGTTACAAACGCCAACGAAATTTCTATGAAAAGGACTCAATTTGTATGTTTTGAATCAATCAAAAAGCCTGTTCACACAATCATTGACATCATTTTTATAGTTTTTTCCCACAAACAAAAATATTTTGTGATCTTTTGTTCATTTTTAATTTATCGATTTAAAATTGTATGTTAATGTGGGTCTATTATTGAGAATTCCAAGCATATTTAAATTAGAAAAGAAATAATTTCCAAATCTCAACGATTTTTTACATTTCAGATTTAGTTTGCAAGATATAAATTGGTTTTTTATACTCTTGATTAATTAAATGTGGCTTTCAGTGTGGCTTTCAATTCAATATAAATATTGTTAGCAAGAGATTTGAAACCTCCCCTAGTGTGAGACTCTAGAGTAGCTATTGTTCCTTTTAGCCCAAGGATGCTGAACAGCTTGATCTTATTTTAATTGTAAGCGAACGTTGAAAATTCGTTTAATACAAATTCAACTCTAGCGAAAATTAAGAGAATTTTGTATTAGAAATTCTCATAAAAATAGCAATCGATAAATTATATTCCTCAAACCTGAAAAATGGGGATAATATTTTATTTTTTGTTTATTTATTTATTTGGTTTCCTGCACAACAAGACTAAGAGTCTTATAACAGTTCCGAATCAGTAATATGTGATATATAATAAATGGAATATATTTAATGAAAACATATAACATAATTTAAACTTTTTATAGAAATTAAGGCAACAAAAATAATTTTGACAATAAAAGTTTAAATTTTTGGTTTGCCATATACAAGGAAAATGTGCTTTTTTTAAAAAGCACTTTAAAACAATTTACTTTTTAAAAAAAATTTATTTAAAAAAAGTTATTTCATATAAAAGATCATTGTTTGAGAAAAGGTAACTTTCTAAGAAAATTTACTTTAAGAAGAAGGTTATCATTTTAAAATGATGCTTTTTTAAAAAACGAGTACTTAAAAAAATACTTTTTAAGAAAATGTTCTTTTTAAAAAGGGTAGATTTTTAAAAAAATGTATTTGTTTAAGAAAAGATGTTTTTTGAATGGTTATTTGTTAAGAAAAAAAAATTTTTTTTTTTTAATTTTAATATGATTTTCTGAAATTCAATTGATATTTTCTAATTCGTAATTGGGCAATTCCATAAAAATGTCAACTTTGATGAAAAAAAATATTTTTCATTTATATGAAGTAAGTTTAAAAATATATTACAATATGTTCCAAGTTACATAATATAATTTCCTTCAAGTATTCTAGAATATAAAATAATTATAAAATTTATTTGTTTACTAAATTTTCTTTTAATACATGTTTAAGAAGCTTTAGTCATTCCGTCACAGTCATTCCGTCACGTCAAATGACAGTTAATAACTTCAACGCTATCATAGCTAAGTAGCTCTGAATTATAATTGTATATTGATTATATATTATATGTAAAATATTCATTAGTTTAAAAACTGACTAGCTTCTTAATTGACAAAAGTTCCTAGGGTTTAGTACGAGGACAGAGTCATGGTAGCAAAAATGTCATTCCGTCACACAATAAGAAATTACTCAATAATAAAAGAATAAAATAGTGAAAAAATTGTTTCTGACTTTTTTTTTAAATCTCTTACTCATTAACAATCATTTTCAAACTGAAGAATGAATTTTCAATTGAAAATAGCTTTGTGAAATGGCCTTAACTTCAATTTTTCAACTCAAAATGTCATTCCGTCACATATGGAATTGCCCAATTGGAAATCTGAATTCCAATTTTTAGACTTGATATTTTCTTAAATTTGAATGAAAAATTTAAAAGGAGCAATTTTGTATTTATGTCAATAGTAATGTTTTAGTAATTATAAACAATTTTTAAAAATTATATGTAATCGCAATCAGACATTTTTTAGGTAAAGCAGAATAATAATTTTATATAACTATGTAGAACTGTTTTGAAAGCAAAAAACTGATTGATGAACTCGGTAACCCTATTTCGTAAACAAAACAAAAAGTTAATATGCGAAACTTATGGTATTTGTAAAAGAATAATGGAAAAACCTATGAAATAAAAGACCAGCCCTGTGTATACTCTTAACATTGTTGTGTTTGATGTCTAATTGAAAATGTTGACATTCATGTTTAAATCGATAAAACTATTGCAAAGAACAAAAATTGTGACGCCATCTACTGTGGCATAGCAACACTGAGAAAAATTAAGTGACACTGGTTGTTAATATAAAAGAAATGTATTTTCCCCAAAACAAAATACATATTCGAGAATTTTATATAAATAAAATAATATAACGATTTATTTCTAACATGAGGTTATTATGAATATAGATATATAGAATGTATGTACACATGTACATATCGAGGGTTTAATAACGCAACCTCGTAACTCGATTTTTTACGATTTTGGGTTTTAACCGGAAAAGTAATTAGTAACTACCGCCGCATAATTATGCAAAGTTATAAATAAAAATATTAAATAGTTTTTTTTTAATCAAAAAAATGCAAACTCGTATCTCAACTAGTAAAAATTGTCATGCGCAACCTCGTATCTTAAAATAAATAAAGTAGATTTGGCATCACTGATGGTCTGATGATCACAAATATTATGCTAGCTAGTCTTAAGTTTATCTCGGTTTAAGTCCACCTCGGCCATCGAAAATTAATTTAAGTGAACATTTAGAAATTGTTTAAAAAAAAATACCTCGTAAGAATCAAGGGGACAACAGTGATTGGGAACGAAATAAAGCAAAGAAATCTCATGAGGCAAGGCTTATTTTAGCTTAAATCGTCAACAAAATATACAGCTAGTCAAATCAAAAAGTGCAATGAGATTCAAGAAAAGTTATTGTTGTTTTTCTTTAAATAAATTAATACAGTAAATTTTTTTTAGTTGGTAAATTTACATTGTTTTTTTTTTATTAACAACTAGGTAGTATAGCATTATTTGCTTTAGATGTTGATGAAATTTTACTCCTTTTGTATTAACTCGTTCTGTCTGCTTGTCTGCTTGTCTAATACTTGTTACAAAGGGATCAGAGGTAAATAGTAGACTGCTGAAACATTTTCATTTGTGAATGATCTCGAAAATATTCGAGAGAGATGTAATCGGTAGTTTTTGTAATCTTTATTGTGCGACTCCTGTGCGTCTTCTGACAGCTGATCAATAGGCAATACTGCAAAGTATTTTATAATATTTTCCCCATGTATTAATATTTCATGGATCGATATGATGGTATATGATACCAGTTGTATTTTTCTGCATACAGTCTTGCTGTTTCTATTGGATTCTCACTAAATTGTTTAGAATCTATTATCAAATCAGACAATAAAGCTTGAAGAATGATATGAAATTTTTTTAATTAAAACTTCATCTACGTCATTTATATCAGCAAAGCGCGAAGAATTAAAAGAAACTTCTTGCGGTATTGTCATCATTATTGTTACCACTTCTTTGCCTTGGTTTATCAATAATTAATCCAAACTTTTCACGAAAACGTTTTTGTATATTCGCTTATTTAGCTTCTTTATTATTTTATGATATTAAATTAACTCTGACCATTTTTGTTTATTTAAATTATTCATTTGAGTTGGTGTCGCTTTGCATACGGTGCATGATGCGGTTGTATTTATCAAAACTTGTGCTAATTTCCCATCAATCATTGTTGGAAACAGTTTATGCTTAAAGGCTACATTCTGTTCGTTCTTGGAAATTATAATTGGTGGCAATAACTTTATTTGAGTTTCAATATTATCTACCACTTCTTTGGTTTTAGCTGGGGTTTCTTTGCAAAGTTCTATTGAAATGGGGCGACCAGAAGAACAGTCTGAATTTTTCCAAATTATAACACTTGCTTCTTCATTTGTAAATTTAATAGGTACTAAAGGTGTGATAAAGAGATTCGCATCTGAAATTAGATCTGGTTCCTCTGGAAGCGATTTTTTATATTCTGGTTGACCTGATCCCATTTAGAGAGAGTTAGTTTTGTTAACCCTTTCATGCCCGAATTAATTGGAGCGTGGTTAAACATTTTTCAAGTTTATGTAGTTGCTAGTTTAGATCTAAATACGAATTGATATCAATTTCAAAGTCCTATGTACGAGTATCCTGGTTTAGCCGTTATGTATTTCAAAATTTAGTGACCACAATGTAAAAGTATCTTTTTTAATATTTTTTTCTAATTTTCTTACCTTTAAACAATATTTTTGAGCATTTAAATTTAAACTTTTAGGTATCTTTATTTCTTTTTTTTTTTGATTATTTGTAAACTCACTTTTTGCAGAAAAAAAATTTTACAAGTGGAATCAAATAAGATTAGCTCTCAAATGATCTCTATCAATAGTTACAATAAAATATTTGCAATAAGGCTTGCTCAATATATTGCTCAAGCTACTCTGAGAAAAAAACCGTAGGAGAACAATTAAAAATTACGGGACTTATAAGCTAAAATATACAATGTTGCCTATAGGCAACATCGGGCATTAAAGGGTTAAGCTCTTATTATCCACAGCATCAATCATTAAAATCCTAGTTGTTGTGTGATCTAACAGATCTTGTAAATACCTTGCTCCAGCATAAGTATTCGTTACTTCTAGTGCTGCTGGAGGAAGGCAGCAACTTTTTTTGCTTCCTGAATTTTGTAATATTGAGGAAGAAAAGTACATTTTTTTCCATCATAAGATTTCTTAAATAAAAGTATTGTACTTTTGTCAGGTCTAGATCATTAAATACACTTAACGCCTCTAGTTCACCGAATGATCCACTATTTTCAGAATCTTCCAGAGTTTTAAGAATCTCCTTCTTTTCAAGTTTTGATGAAATCTCCTACATGAAATCACCTTTCTAATAAGGTATGTAGCTCCTAAAGGGTAATGTGAGTTATATTTAAAATATGCCCTGAAATATGATTAATTTTCGCTTTCGCAAAGATATGCCAAAGTTTGACATCTTAGCTTTTCGATAAAAATAGTTTTATGGCGAAATTCCAAACTTTTGCAAAAACTAATCACGAGGTGATCTTACACTACGATTTTCCACTGTGCGGTAGCTGATATTTCAACCTTCATCATGGATTGTATGAAACATTGTAATGAATGTTATGTTATAATTGATTAGAATGTTTCTTTATGAAATTTTTTCTACTTCGGGCGGCCGTGAAGTATGAACCTGCGTCTATCTCACATACACTCGTACTTGCACTTTTTGTTCATGCGCTGAGTGTGTTAAAACTCAGTTTTAATCATACAGATTTTACTTCGTAGAAATCTCAGAAGATACAACACCGCCAAACATACATACATACAATTATTTTTGAATTTGGAATATTTATACATTAGCAATATATCCCCGAATATCTTCAGACACATCAATAAGTGCAATTATGCAGGCCTGATTGTCTATCTGAGACCTGATGCTTATTCTTGACAAATTTACCTATTTGCTGATGCAATAACCTTTCAACCAGTTTAGACAAGTCTGGTAGGATAGCGGGACGATATTTCTATTTGATTTAAGAATGGGTAAATTTTCAGAATATTTGGAAATTTGAGGAAACACAATTTTTGTTATAATAATGTTAAAAATGTGGGGGTGGCAGGGACATTTGTAAAAGATTCGTTAAGTAAATCACTACTTATTTCAGAACTAACAATTTCCTTATGTTTACCAATACCAATTTCTCGTATAAATTTCGATGATTTTTGGAGTCTGTAGCAGAAATAAATATTTATCCTTAATCTGTTTATTGAAACAAGGTTTCTTTTTGTTATTGCATTTTGTTTTTGTTAAAGGTACAGATTTGTGGAATACATGTGGCAAATTTTGTTCTACCAAACTGACTGGATTATTAATCAGAGGCAAGTAGTATATACATTTTTGTTATTTATTAACCAACACTCAGGGGATGCCCCCTACAGATGCAGAGCATTGTGTTGATCCAAGAAAATAGGTCATGGGAAGGAGGAAAGAGGAAGTAGTGTTTGTGGATATTTGATTTATATATAATTAGATTATAACCGTCAGGAAAGATCGCTGCGGGGAGTTTATTCCACATACGGCAAGTTCGACTGATAAACGAATTCTCTCTGTAATGCGTTGTGCGGTCAACTGGACAATAGAGTACAAACGAATGTGATCTACTAGAGAAGTGGGTTGAGCGAACTTAATCTCGGGGTCTTGGAATGACTTCGCTAAACTCAGAAGAACATTTCCCATGGTAGTATCTATAGAACAGTGTTACACAACGCACATTCCGACGATGTTCTAACGAATCAGTAGAATTGGATACCCTACTGTCATTAATACCGTCAACACCCTCCTTTGCACACGGTCCCGCAGCTCCAAAATAGACATTGAAGCGCCTGCCTATATATGGGAGTTGTATTCTATTTTCGGTCGGATGTAAGTGGTATAAATTTTAAGGAGATCAGAAGGAGTGAATTAATTTTTACACCGTTTTAGAAAACCAAGACACTTGAATGCTTCTTTCGACACTTGAAAAACATGCTCGTTCCAACGAATTGAATTCTCATGCCTAGAACATTAAGAGTATCCGATTCCTCAATACCTATACCACCCATATATACAGATGACATTGTTGATTCCATGGCCCTATGGGTCAACATACAGCATTTAGTCTTCAGCATTTAGTTAAAAATTAAATCATTAAAATCAACCATATTCGCTTTACCCCACTCGGAGATTGTTAACAGGTCTTGATTGAGAGTGTCATTCATTGTCTGCCTTCTGCCCCCAATCTCCAAGAGGCTTGGCCTACAATTAAAGGAAAATGAATGACAAATGCTGCAGTCATCTGCGAAAGAGTAAATAGAATTAAAAGTTTGACCAAGAAGGTCGCTCAGAAAGATAAGGAAAAGAGAGGGAGAAAGAACGAAACTTTGGGGTACCCCTGAATTAAGCTGAAACTCATTAGATGAGACCGCATCAATAACAACACGTATTGTTCGGTCTCTGAGAAAACTCGATATAAATCGAGAGAAGTCATTACCGACCCTTCCACACACGATCGAATGCCTTGGATATATCTAGAGCAACCACTTTACTTTCACCAAAATTGCGAATGGATCGACTCCAGCGCTCAGAAAGTAGAGCTAACAGGGGTCGAATCGTCGCATTCGTTATCGAAATTTTTCGATCGAAATTATTTTTTTATTTTCCAAAATACAATACTAAGAGTAATTTTACTCTGTCACAGCTAACGAGTTATGGTCCATAGATAATAGTGAAAGTGAAACGAGGTCTGACGACTGTCCGCCTTCTTTAAATATTAAACTAAAATATGGAATTTCGATTGATTTTACTCGATATCGAATGCGACGATTTGCCCCCAGGTCTCCCGTGGAACGATTTCTACGGAAGACATACTGCCGATCATTAAGAAGTGAGTTGGCCTCTAGGTAGTTCGCAAGATGGAAATTGGTCATGCTCTCCATCACCTTTGAGAGCGCAGAGCAGATTGCAATTGGACGGTAATTTTCAGGGTTATTAGCTGCACCCTTTTTAGGGATTGGTTGGGCATTAGCAATCTTCCAGCAAGAGGGAAAGACTCCCGCAAGGTACGAAATGCTGAAAAGGTTGCCCAATGGACTGGCTAGCGTCGAAGAGCACTGTTTCAGTACCAGTGCTGGTATAACATCCGGTCCCGGAGCCTTATTAATGTTGAAATCCGAAAGAACCTTTCTAATTGCACATATATGGAGTAACAATCGATTTTAGATAACTCGAATAACATCATGCTTCGATCTATTTGTTTAAAATCATAATAAGTAACATAAAATGCATATACTAATTGCATTTTCAAGTCAAACGCTAAAAATATTAAAAGATCGACAAAGAAAAGATTGTGGAACGGGTTACATGTACCAGTAAAATGTGTTGAAACTGTAAGTTGGAGAAAGGCCAATTTATGCCATTACATCTAGTAGAACAGACTCATTGACAACGTTTGAATTAAAATCCCCACATATATTATAATGTCTTCATTATTTCAAGCATATTTTGATAAAAAATCAAGATCTATTATTTTCCTTGGTCTATAAACACGTCCAAAAATCAATTGTTTTCCGTGGGACGAAACTTCAAAAAATAGATTTTAAAGTTTTTCATGCAGTTTAGATTTGCTATGAAATTTGAACGTGATGTCTTTTCTGACAAAACTAGCTACACCACCAACCACAGCGAGTATTTCTATCACAGCGAAAAAATTTTAATGCAATCATTTGATCATCAATTTTTTCATATAACCATGTCTCCGAAACACATATTATATCTTATTTCCCAAACAAAAACCATAAATTAATACAAAAGCCATAAGAAGCACTTGTAACTAATCTCAGTCATTGAAAAGAGATACTAATTTAAGAACAACAGGTAGGTTTAACTAAGCACAGCATAAACAAGCAAACACTTGACCACAAATCGCACACTTATGTTCCCGTGGCAAAAGCGGAAAAACATCAGCGGAAAAAAGAAAAACCTTATTATTTCAAAAAAAAAAACCATAGCGAAAACCTTTGTGAAAATTAGCAAATATTTACCTGTCATCATTTTGTAACACCTCCGCTACTCACAACATGCTAATCAAATATTTACCTGTAAGTTATTAAAATAGGTCAGGTTTTTTGTTTTTTGTTATTCTTGAAGCATGTCCTAGAGACCAGCAAAATTAGGGAAATACATAAATAAACAGTAGGGAATTTTGGGTAAATACGAATTAAAGTCAAGTGAGTATTATTATGATTATACGGCTAAAGATGATGATGTTGATGATATTTTGTATTTAAGAATTTCCCCAGTAGCTACTTTGAGGTGTTTCCTTGGGATTTTTAACAAGTATTTACCTGTAGAGATGTAAATATTAACACTTAAACTGTTGTGAAATTGAAAAGAAATGATGTGAATGATGATGATGTCATGTTGTGAAATTCAAGTGTTTTTTTTTTTTTTTTTCTTTTTGAGAAAGAGAATATACAGAATTTAGTAAAATATATCTTAAAAGTTGATTTGAATTGAAATTTTTATTTTCGTAGATAACCATCCTTCAACTCACATTTTTTTGTTTTAGTTTTTAAATAGTGCTCTCTTGTACTTCAATACAAATATTTTTGAATCTGTGGCAAATTAAAGAGGAAAATCTTGAAATTTTTTTATATTATCATATCTAAATAATTCACGAACAAAAGGGGGTTTGGTTAGATTTATAGTCATTTTTCAGACATATTGCAATTACTACTGTAATTAATATGCAATTTTTTTAATTTTGTTTAAATGGTGCGTGGTAGAGAAGAAGAAAGCATATATTTCAAAAATTCATAACTGCACTGTATTCTTAATCGGACCGGTTTCTGGCATTTCAGCCTTCATCAGCGATTTATTGAACATTGTGATAATTGTTATGTTTTAATTGAATAGGTTGTTTCTATATGAAAACTTTTTCTACTTAGGGCGGCCGTGAGGTTTTGAACCGTGAACTTCACATACACTCGTACTTGCACTTTTTGGTCAGCGCTTTAACACACTCACCTAAAGTCAGGCCTACGAGCAGTGTGGTTAGTTTTCAGTTTTCGTACCATACAGCTTTACTTTGTATTAATTTCAGAAGATACAACTCTGTCCAAACAAACAATCGTTATTTTTGAATTTTTAATATTTTTTTGCATTTATACTTCTAATTTCCACTATTCTCAGTTTTCGTAAGAGTTGTCATATGTGATGTACGGTTTTTGTACATACCTACATATGCACTTTACATATATTTGAGATGACGCTGTGAAGCGAAGAAAATTTTTTGTTTTGTTAGATTTATAGTCATTTTTCAGACATATTGCAATTACTACTGTAATTAATATGCAATTTTTTTAATTTTGTTTAAATGGTGCGTGGTAGAGAAGAAGAAAGCATATATTTCAAAAATTCATAACTGCACTGTATTCTTAATCGGACCGGTTTCTGGCATTTCAGCCTTCATCAGCGATTTATTGAACATTGTGATAATTGTTATGTTTTAATTGAATAGGTTGTTTCTATATGAAAACTTTTTCTACTTAGGGCGGCCGTGAGGTTTTGAACCGTGAACTTCACATACACTCGTACTTGCACTTTTTGGTCAGCGCTTTAACACACTCACCTAAAGTCAGGCCTACGAGCAGTGTGGTTAGTTTTCAGTTTTCGTACCATACAGCTTTACTTTGTATTAATTTCAGAAGATACAACTCTGTCCAAACAAACAATCGTTATTTTTGAATTTTTAATATTTTTTTGCATTTATACTTCTAATTTCCACTATTCTCAGTTTTCGTATTGAAAATAGCAAAAAAAAAAAAAAACACAAATACAAAAATATTAGGGTTTCTCTTCTTATATTACAATATTCAAGTAAATTCAAATTTACTTTCCTTTAATTTTTTTTCCAATATGGCGGCTTTGCAATTTAGTTTTTTACAAAGTTTCGGCTGCTTAGCGATCAACCCGAGATTGCTGACGATAGTTTAACTAGTGAGCAAAAATCGCGGTGAAAATATTACATATTACAAAAACCTATATATCTGTGGTCACAAGCATTAACCGCCTAAGTCGAAAATCATGCTTTTGACTTAGGTCAAAATATTTTTATTAATATATTTTTAATAAACAGTGTTAGAGAAATCGGGATTTCATGTATATATAAAGCGGTTTTAGCAGAACATGATAGCGAAGATAACCCAAATCGTCGAATACCATGCTTTCGAGAAAAATGACTTTTTATATAAATGTAATGGGGCTTCATTACGACATAGGTCAGTATGTTTTCATTAATAACTTTTTATTAAACAGTGTTAGAGAAAAGGGGATTTCACGTAAATATAAAGCGTTTTTAGTAGAATATGATAGCGTACATAACTCAAGTCGTTCTTACGTCGACTTAGGCCGTTATCGCTTGTGACCACAGATATATGTATATAAATGAAAATTTATTTGTTTGCTTGTTTGTTTGTGTGTTTGACATTAATAGGTGGCTAAACCATAGGACCGATCCTATTTAAATTTTCAAAGTGTGTAAGTTTGTACCGGGAAAGTATAATAGGCTATATTTTTTTTTTAAATATATGAAGTGGGCGGTGGACCACCCATACAAAAAAAATTTTTAACATCATACATCTGGAGCTCTATGATAGCAAGAGCCTTGAAATTTTGTTGAGTACATAAGTTAGTAATGTGAGAAGTCGGGCAAAAATGAGTGGGATCAAACAAGTGCGCGTGGCACCTCCCATACATGGTAAATACATATCATCATATATCTAGAGCACTATAATGGCCAGAGTATTGAGGCCATTATAGTGCTCTAGATATATATCTGCACGTCAATTGGTTGTTAATATAAGTAGTCGTACCAAAAATGGGCGGGACTGCGTTAGTGGGCTTGGCATCTCCCAAACAAAAAAATTATCTGGAGTACTACAAACCCGACACTCTTGAAACTAGGTGTGAGTTCACGAATGATGAGTGAGAGAAGTTATGTGAAAAATTGGCGGGATCTGTGACGGCCAGAGTCTTCAAACTTTCTGCACGTCAATTGGTTGTCAATGTAAGTAGGCATACCAAAAATGGGCGGGACTGGGTTAGTGGGCCTGGAAACTCCCATACAAAAAAAATATAATGTACCCAGTCATGCTTCCCTATGACTTACCGTGAATATCGTTTTTTTTTCTAATAAATGTTTCTTATGATCATTTCACGAAGTAAGTAAAGGGTCCGCCATCTAACTTTTTTTTTTTCAACTAGTGCTTATTTCGTGAATGGTAACACTTAGCTCATGTCTGATTTGACAGATAATTAGTTTTATCCTTCCGCTGAACGAATATGGTTGTGTATACGCTTGAACTACGCTGGGAAATATTGCGGCATTACTTTGAAAATCATGGTAATGTTGCAGAATGTGTGCGGATTTTGGAAAAAGAGAAGCACCGTCAGCTCCGTATGTTCGTTATCTTGTGAAAAAACTGAAAGAAACTGGCATCCTCATCGATAAGCCAAAGCGTGAAAAGTCAAAAACAGTGCGTACACCCGAGAATATTGCTGCTGTGGCAGAAAGTGTGCGTGAAGCGCCATCAACATCAATTCACCGTCATTCTTAAGAATTGAACATTGCGGAGGCATCGTTGAGGCGAATTTTGCATAAAGACCTTGGTATGACGTCATACAAAGTCCAATTGGTTCAGGAGTTGAAGCCAACTGACCATCCAATGCGTTTTCGCTTCGCTAAGTGGGCCTGCAATCGACTTACAGAAGATGCCGATTTTGCCAAAAAAAAATCATCTTTTCAGATGAAGCTCATTTTGATCTTGGCGGGTAAGTAAACAAGCAATATTGTCGCATTTGGGGCACAAAAAACCCGCACGCATACATTGAAAAGCCGATACACCCAAAACGAGTCACTGTTTTGTGCGGATTTTTGTCCAGAGGCATAATTGGGCCATTTTTCTCCGAAAATGAGCAAGGAGTGGCCGTTACAGTCCATGGCGATCGTTATCGGGCCATGTTGAACGAATTTTTGTTCACAAAAATTGAAGAGGAGGATATTGGCAACATTTGGTTTCAACAGGACGGCGCTACGTGCCACACAGCCGAAGCTACAGTCGATGTTTTGCGCCCTGTTTTTGAAGATCGCATTATCAGCCGCAGAGCTGATGTCGTTTGGCCACCTCTGAGCTGCGATTTGACACCGTTGGACTATTATTTGTGGGGTGCCCTCAAAGATGAGTGTTACGCCAACAAGCCAGAGACAATTGACGCTTTAAAGGACAATATTCGTGAAGCCATTAGTGAAATACAGCTGCACACAATCGATAATGTGCTAAAAAAATTGGACCGATCGTGTAGGCTACTGCATGGCCAGCCGAGGCAGCCATTTGAATGAAATTATTTTCCATTATTAACCGAAAGGATTGTACTTTCAAATAAAAAAAGAAATTTGAGATAATTTGCATTAGTTTTTTTTATACCATTTTCAAAAAAAAAGTTATTTGGCGGACCCTTTATAATACAAATAGAAAATAAAACTTTTTTAAAATTTTTTCTTTATTTTTTTTATTTCAATGTTCTTTACGTTAAAGAACTACGTGGTATTGAGAAAATAAGTGGTTGATGTTTTTTTTTGTTTTCATCGGCGATCGTGGTCTACAGCGCTCCATTCCTCTTTCTGTAAAAATCGCATCCCTATACACCTACAATACATTCGTTATTTTATAATTAACAACAAAAATATTCGCTAGAAATAAATTATATGGCAAAATAACGTTTTCCGGGTCAGCTAGTTCAAAATGTCATACAAAAGACATTACTTAAAAACTAAAGCGCCCTCTGGATGGAATTTCAAATCCAAATAGCTTCAAACATTGAAACCCCTTTAAGGCTCACGTGATAAAAAAGGATCCCAAGAATGTTATTTCAAATAGTAATTCTTCAATATCCTTTGAATATTTCAATAAATTCTTTCAAAAACCAAGAAATTTAACAGACAAAATTATTTTAATAAATCACACAATAAAAAAACTCCATATAAAATCAAATCTCTTTTAAAAATGGATAGAGTTTTGAAAGAATATTATTTTCATCCTTTTCTCATGTGTGATAAATTATCTCATGTCGTTACTCAAGTTCAGCATTAAAAATCAAAATGTAAAACTGTAAGTATTTAATTATGTTAAATTAAATTCATTATTTGTCACAGGCACCCTTTGAAAAAATAATTTAGATATTTATAATTATTTTTTTACTTGAAGAAAAGATAATGCTATGAAAGCAAATTACATTTCTTAATTTCAGTTTTTTAAATATATTCAATAAACTAAGAACTAAGTGAGTAGTAACAATAAATACATAATGGTTATTTATAGAGAGTTACAGAACTTTTAATTAAAACTAGCAGATCCCAGCCCTCGAAATTCGAGTGCAAATTCTAGGAAATTTTATTATTTCATTTAATAAATTATTTTATAAGACCCTAAAGGTATGCTAATCAATTTTAGTCAATTCTTAATTCAACACTTTTTATTGTCGTTATTGACGTTATTGGTTGATATCCAAAATTATTTCTCATTCTCATTTGAATACATTTTACCCCCAAAAAAAATTTAAAAATGTAAAAATGTAAAAACAGCCAAAAAGAAATATCTTTCAAATGAGGGATGGTTGGTCAAAATAGGTTTAAAACTGACAAACTTACATCGGTCACAAGAAATCGCCTTGTCTATTAATATTATAGGTGAAGAAAAATATTTCATTTTTTTTAATTAAACAACCCATACAGGTATAGTTGTCTCTGGTTTTTCGGCGTAGATGATTGAATTTACTCAAGCCCAAAGAAAATATTCCAATGGGGTAAAATCACACAATCTGTGTGGCACGTGCATCCGTAATGTCAGATAATTGAGATACGAAAAAACATGTAATCAATTCTCTATACCGTTCACCGTTGACAGTAACACTCTGCCCATCATCGTTTTTGAAGACATATGTATAGCATATGACAGCGCCGGCCCATAAAGTGCACCAATCAGTAATTTTATGTGGATGTAATGGTGATTGGACAAAATCTTTTGGATTATCTTCACTACAAATTGGACAATTTTGCTTATTGACGTACCCAATTAGCTAAAAATGAGCTTCATCTCTGTACAAAATTTTGTATGGAAAATCAAAATCATTATCAATTTGTTCTTCAGCACATTGGTCGAATTGGCGGCATATACGATGGTCGCCTGGCTTTAATTCTTGTACAAGTTGAATCTTAAAAGCTCGTAAAGCACGATAATTTCGTAAAACCGTAATCCACAAAGTGGATTAACACATATCCGTTTGCTGAGAACAGTGCCGAATTGGGTCTTATTTAATGCTTGACTACAGAGCGGCTACAGCTTGTTCGGTGCACACTGTTTGGCGTACTACGGGATGCACATTATCATTAAGAGTAAACGTGCAGCGAAAAAGATTTGGAATATATTATTATCACATACGAGTATATACCAATGATATACACTGCCCTATATCACTATGTGATGAGAGTATAATGAGTTTGTGCTCATGTTTGTAACTACGAAAAATATTTGTGAACGACCCGCTTCTTAAAAAAATCCATGGACTCAGAATCACTTTGTAGTCATTTTAGCGATGTCCATCCGTCGGTTTGTTTGTTCGTCTCTCTATCTGTATATCTGTCTGTAGGACCATTTTTATGGTAGTCATAGTTATATTCATAGTTATATCTATCTATATATGTATATAAAAAGAACTGCTGAAACGGTTAGACCGATTTCAACCAAAATTTTAGGGTGCGTCGGGGATGGTCTGTAGATAGTTTATGTGTTTGCACGAAAGCGGCCCATTGGTTCCAGAGATATTGCATTTTAAAGAATTTGCCATATTGTCAGTTGGAAAGTTACCAAACCATGTATCGTCAATGTCATATGTGAGCTGAATACATACTCCTTTACCTCTCGCTTGAATATATTTCATTCATTCCAAAATTTCAGTGCATACTCATTTCATCATTTTAATAAATATTTCGAGCGCATTTTCACACAAAAAATTTGGAAATATTCATGTAAGTACTTTCCATCATCGACTTAGAAAAAACACAGTGGAAAAAAATAGTGGAAAATTGTTGTTGTTAGTATTTGATTTTGATATATTGTGAAATTGATTGTGCTATAATGATATCAATATGTGTTCCATCGAATAAAATAGAATTGTGGATCACACAAGAAATCATGATTTGCTGATTTCATTGGAAATGTATAACAAGGCATAGATTGCGATCGTCCAATGCATGATTTATTTGATCGAGAATTGCAACACGAACAACAGTATGATCCCAATGAATTAAATGTTCCCAAATTAAATTACCATCAAAAACATGCCTATACCATCATCATGCAAGCTGTATAAAATGAAGTCGGTGGATTGAATTTATGGATTTGGCTGGTGGCACGGGAAAAAGGTTTGTTTGATTTTGGCAGCCAGTCGATAAGAAAATGGCCGTGATCGGAGAAGTAGGCATCTCCCATACAAAGTAAATATATAATATCATATAACTGGAGTACTATAAAAGGGAAAGCCTTAACACTTTGTATGAGTCCATCAGATATTAATGTGAGCAGTCAGATACACTTTTAAAGTCAGTGGCACTTTTAATACAAGTAATATAAAGTACAATTAAAGCGACAGTCTTTAAACTTTTGACGGGTACATTAATTAACAATATGAGTAGTTGTGGAAAATATGGGCAGAATCGCCAAAATCGAAAATCACTAAAATAAGAAATTGTCAAATAATACTCCAAATTTAAATCCAATCGTTTAATTTGGAAAGTCCATGTTTTTCTCACGGGTAGCTATATGTATAATTGTTGCACCGAGTGAAAAAATAAAAAATATTTTATATCAGCAAGCATAGAAATAAAAAAACATAAAATAAATAATATAAAATATTTTAATTGTGCAATACAAACTTCGTAGGAAAAATTGATTATGAAAATATACATGTCAATAAGTCTCTGTAAGTCGTAGTGAAGCACGACAGGGCATACTAGTATAACTAAAAATAATCCATTTCCATCCATTTTTCTCAAATTTGGTTCTTATAAATATAAATAGATATTAATGATCAGTCCAAGTTTTGACCTAGCCCCCATAGGAAAGTATAATCGATAAGAGTTTTTTCATATCTACAGGGCGCAAATTAATAACAACTAGCAGATTCCATACAGCGCTCGAAATTCGAGTGCAATTTCTAGGCAGCTTTATTTTTCAACTTAGCCAATTCACAAACCAACACTTCCTTGATTTATTATTATTGTGAATGAAGATAACAACCTCATTAACAAACACATTAACAAATTCAATAAACACACACACATAGCATATGTATAATTTTATGTATGTGTTAGTAGCAACTTTAAATGCAATTTACTCAAAATAAAGGAAAAAATTTGAGAATCTGTAAATCTACAAAACGGCTAAAAAGATATATTTTTCAAATAATATACGTTTGGTCAAAATCGGGATAAAACGGCAGAACAAAACATCGGTCACAAGAAATCGCCTAGGCGATTAATATTATAGATGCCACTTAAACTTGGTTTATTCCTATCTGCTATATCCATATTTTTTTTCTTGTATATTATAACCACAGGAAAGTTGGATCTAAGACCATTTTTCGAAACTCATGGTATCCGATCTAAGCCGGCCACAATATTTTTACTTTTTATAAATGTCATTAAATATGTGTTTTGTTTTTTTTTTTTTTTACATCACAAGATAATCTTCTACAATCTTTCTTGGATATCGTTTCGATTCTAATGCAATACTGCTATTAGTCTATTCGATACTTTATGAAATTCTATTCGATAGGAAAACTTAATCGATAAAGAATGCAGCCACTAGACCCCTGGGGTTTAATCGTCGCATTCGTTATCGAAATTTTTCGATCGAAATTACTTTTTGGTTTTCCATACTTAATTTCTAAGAATAATGCTTTTACTCGGTATTGAATGCAGCGATTATCCCGCAGTTGCTATAGCGAAACAACGACATACACCTTAAATGATTCCATCGTCACCTTCAGGACCAAAAAATGAATTTTCTTTAGCTCCTAGTGAGATTGAAGTTTTTCCTATATTTACAAATGATTCGCAGTACCATCCAATGTATTAGATCTCTTTCTTAAATAAAAATAAAATCGCATTCTACAACTTAAGTCGGTACTAACGAAACCATTATCCAGAACTTTATAGCATCAGCTTATGCTGGTTATATTAATTATATTATTCAAAGCCGAACTACATCTCGCATTTATATAGGAAGCTCAAACTCTGCACTAAAATGTTTTGAAATAAATTTTCCAAATTCTTAAACATTCAAATATGGAAAACATTTCTTTTTTTTTTCCAAATTTCCTTTCATATGTGAAAATAATAAATATCAAAATTCCTTAATACTTGTTTTATAGTTTTGGATTTTTTGATAGAATATTTTAACATCATGATTTTCAACGACAAGGTAAAAACACACGATCAAATTTGCAAACGAAAAACTTGATTTTATTTGAAGGATTTTCCTTGGCAAACATGAAAAATCCCATATGTTTGGTTAAATTTTTTTTATACACTTAATATGCGCTAGCATGGGAAAGAATATTGCTAGCGATGAAAACACAAAACACGTAGACGTTTTTTCTCACATATGATATGTTTTCTATTTAGTTACCTAGATTGAAGGCGATTTATAAAAATCACCGCAATAGTTTTATTAGCTCCGGCAATAAAAATTTCGCCAATATTTCCCAAGCATACACAGCCAAACATATTGAGACATATTTGAGTAGCGGTGTCAAAAACCCATGGAAAACTTAATGTCGTTGAAAGGGAATACCAACTGGATTTCTCAAATTTCTCAAAGAAAATTGGAAAACGCAAAATACACATATGAGTTCATAAAAGGAAAAATTCCAACTACCTTTTTGTGAAAAACAACTAAAAGTTACAAGGCATGTTAAGGGCAAATACCATACATACTCCTACATACATACATATGTGCACATGGCTGTTGTTTGTTGATAAACAAATTTTCCACGTTCCGCTTTGCATGGCGCTTTCTTCAACTTTATCGAGGTTTATTATTATGATGACTGGAAATAATAAACGTTTTATTTTTCTCTTTTTTTGAAAATGATCATGTGTCATAACAGTATCGCACCTTCATACAGTTTCGTGTTGTTATGTTTTTCTACAAGCTCATGTTGTTTGAGAAGGCAACATATGCTTATCAAGTGATGTGGGTAATATCCTTACACTTTTTTTTTTTGACCGCCAAATTTTCTAATGTTTATATGTTTCAGCATGTTTAGTTAATAGTGGCATGTATGTTTGTAATTACGTTTCTTACCTTCAAAATGTGAAGGCGCTAAAAATTTAACTTTTTTATTTTTTTAGAATATTCTCAATGTTTCTTCCCGTCGTTAAGGCTTTGGACAAATATTTTTGTGAAAATTATCGAATTTTCCAAAAGTTTTCGAAGTCATATGTTTGAAATACGCTACAATTTGAGGTTAGTGGCCGTTTTGAAATATATTACTTAGAGCTTATGCTAAATGATAAAGAACAATTAAGAAAATTATAGTCGGTCTAGACTGACTTCAAGATACCCTATACCATGGCTCCAACTAATTGGATATAGAAAATAAGCATAAACCAAATATGAGTGGTATTGTTATTAATTTTTTGTTTGTTTGTTTTTTACTGTTGATTGGCTATAATTGATTAGCATACCTTTAGGGTCTTTATTTAATGAAAAAATACAATTTCCTAGAATGTGCACTCGAATTTCGAGGGCTGGAATCTGCTAGTATAATATTAATAGGCTAGGCGATTTCTTGTGAACGATGTTTTGTTCTACCGTTTTATCCCGATTTTGACCAAACGTATATTATTTGGAATGTATTTCTTTTAAGCCGCTATGCAGATTTACAGATTTTTAAATTTTTTCCTATATTTTGAGTAAATTGCATTTAAAGTTGCTACTAACACATACATAAAATTCTACATATGCTATGTGTGTTTTATTAAATTTGTTAATGTGTTTGTTAATGAGTTTGTTATCTTCATTCACAATAATAATAAACCACAAAAGTGTTAGTATGTGAATTGCCTAAGTTGAAAAATAAAGCTGCCTAGAAATTGCACTAGAATTTCGAGTTCTGGAATCTGCTAGTATATTTAATTCGGCGCCCGTTAAATTTTTTTAGGCATAAATCCAAAAGGTTTCCATCAATGCATACTTGCAATAATTAAAACAAGAATTTTTATGCTCACAGCTAACCCCTCAGGGTGTAAGACGCTTCCATCAAGCTTTTTACAACACGAATAATAGGATCCAACAAGATCATTTTATTTTGAAACATACATCTCAGAAAACTCCAGTAAAAAGTAGAGTTCGCAAAAATTATGAGAGACAACTAAACAAAGAACCAGCTCTATAACTATTAAATATTTTTAAAAACTCGCTTTAAGGGTATGTTACAAGTGTGTTCGAAAGCATTTCATGGTATATTAAATATATCAAAATTTCGTGTGCAAAATATTGGTAAAACCTATCTTTTGGATCAGTAGTCCCCAACAGAACGTGATAGAATATCACAGAAATAGAATATCACAGAAATTCAAATTTCAAAAGGTAGGAGTTATCAATTTTATAAAATCCTTGCACTTTGTAGATTCCCATTAAACTCGGAAAAAATCATACAGGCAGCATTTGCCAAGTGATTGCACTGTTAAACGTTTATGGAAAGAGTATAACCGGTCGGCTCCTCTCGATTTACAAGTCAAGTATTCCTATTTCTTCAAATTTTCAGTTGTGACTTTAACATTAGCTTCAAATCTCCAGCGGCAGATGCTTGTTCGCAATGCATTCATTTAAAATCTCGAATAAAAGAGATGAATTCAGGACCAAGGAAGGTTGATCAATATACAGTGCATAAGCAGAAAGCTGATGCGCATTATTCAATCCTATCAGAAGAAGAGGGTCCATCTGTCCTTAAGCTCACATGTGATTGCCAAAAAACCTATTGTTGCCGCGTGTCCCGGACCAATCCGCATATTATAGTAGACAACTCTATCTATTTAATTTCAAAATCCGTGAGGGAAATTCTAGAAGTGCACAAAATTCAGGATCAGAGTATGCACATGCATAGACTAAAAACGAAAGATCTAAAGGATCCAGTGAAATCGCTTCCATTTTATACTTCCAAATTAAGAATATAGCTGTTTTAGAAATGCTGTGCAAGTTTTTGTCTGAATGACGCTGTTGCAAAAAAATTACAATAACTTATCCTTATACAATAACTTATCCCGATAGGGTGTTCGGGAGGATTGAAGAAAAAAAATAAAAAAGATATGATAATAAAGCCAAGCGAATACTGGGATTTGTTTAACGAATTCTGTACATCACGGAAAGTTGGAACCGAAGTTCCTATATATGACTGGAAGACTGCTGTAGCTCCTGTACTGAAAGCACGAAGTCAACTACATGTCCAATTTAAACATTCAAAGCGAATGGTTATAGAAAAAATAGCGAAAGGAAGGATAACTGGAAGGAGATTAAACGTGGAAAGAAAATCTATCAAATTATTCCAGAACTACTTCCCCTCAATGTTGCGATTAAACATATAAAGAAAAAAGATGTTAGAACCCTTTGTCACACCAATTTGGAGAAAATTGGAAACATAATAAAGATTTGCAATTTCATGTCTCGGTCTTGGACAATGCAATAAAGATGATGAAGTGGAATAAAACAATGGGGAGTACATTGAAGATGAAGTTTTTTCATTATCTGTTTAAAAATTTATATTTGTTTCTTAAACTTTTTAAACTAAGCTTTCAATCCATTTTCCATCAGTTTCCATAATTTTAATAAATTAATAGAATTTTTAATTTTACTGGTGGCCTATAGTGTGCTACAAGACTATCTCGATCCCATATGGAATGTAGCAAAACTAATTTGTTTTGAAAATTCGTAGCAAAACTTATCCGTTACAAATTTTAATACATTATTTTTCTATATTTCAGTAAGTTTAGATTTTTCATCTGTTGAGATTTAATCAAGAAGGGCATAACATTTAAGAATAAAACAGCATTTAGTTAATTTGGTTAATTTTATTAGCCGCAAAAACTTTTTAGCTTTTTATTAAAATTTGTTTAATGTGTAGCGAATGAGTTTTGCATCTCAGCTACTCAATTATACTATGGAGTTTATTTCTCGACTACTGATTAAAGTATGTACTAAACACCAAATTGACCAAGATCTATATGGTAATTTGATCTTACGGTAATTTAAGTTGATTTCATAGGGGTCATATGTAAGTCTGAAGATTCACCGATTTACACTAATTTCAACAGCGGTCACGCTATGGCCGATGGTAGCTTACTTACCAAATTTCATCACAATATATTCACATTTGCGAACTGAAGTTTGATTACAAGGTTTACATGGACACACAGACAGACGGACGGGCATCGCTAAATCGACCCAGAAAGCGATTCGGAGTCAATCGGTATAATAAAAGATGGCTCTAGGTCAAATATTTTTGGTAGTTACAAACATCAACACAAAGTCATTATAACCTCACCACATAGTGGTATAGGGTACAAAAAAGTTTCCATGACTAAATACGAAATAAGATTCTATTTTATCTTTAACTTTAAATTTATAATCTTTATATTTTAAACATAGAAGAGACTACTAAAAGTCCAGTCGAAAAACGTTGAACATGTGCGAGAATAAAAAAAAATCAGGATGGTATGGAGAATAAGCAGCGCAAGTTTTCGCACTAGATTTAGTGCTTTTTTATTACCCAAAAAATCGCATTGTTTTATAAAATGCGTTAAATGATTAAACTGAGTTTTCAAGTAAAAGTACGTATTAAAATTAATAAATATTTTTAACAAAATCTAAATTGGTCGTAGAAAAAGTTAGCCAAAGAATCAAAGGTCTGTCGTCAAACTCTTTTCAATATTATTTAAAAGTACGAGTATCAGGAGAATTTGCGATTGATAGGAAACCTGGTTTGGCCATATAAGGCCAAAAATAAAAACAGAAAGCATATTGGCAAGAGCACCCAATACATCCGGTAGAAAAGCAGCCCGGTTAGCTCATTGTTCGCACTATTTGATGTGAAAAGTTAAAGACAATGCAGGAATGAAAATACAAAGTGCATAAAGATCCAGACAGGAATGCTGTAGGAAATTTAGAGGCAAAGAACAGAGCATGGAAATTGAAATCATGTCTCATAACACAAAAATTTTCCTACAGCATAATGGACGACGAAACATATGAGCTTGAAAATTTTTGGCAAAAATGCTAATGCTCGAGGAAATCTTGAAGATTAGTTTAGAATCCGAAAGCAAACAAAATTTCGAGAAAAAAAGTTACTGCAGTTGCGGAGTAAACAAAGGACAAAAAATCATATGGTTATTTTCTTTTCTTTAAACATAAAATGAGCCGTTGCTCCTACACCGAAAGGATTACGCCAAAGTTGTTCAAAAACCAAGGTCTCCTCAAAAAAAATCTTTTCTTATCGTGGTCTGCTGCATTATGAATTCCTTCCAAACTGTTAAAAACAAAAACTAGAATGTTATGTGTCGAGGCCAGAATTATGGACTGACAACTCTTTGTTTTTACACCATGTTCACGCACCGGCTTACACTGCATTGGATCTAGCAGACAATTTCGCAAAAAACTGGACTCATATTATGCACAACCGTTCCATAAGACTTCTGACTTTTCAATAAAATCAATATAATATTCCAGGGACACCAATTATTTAGTTAATAAAAACCGAATCCCTACGCGATTTCAATTATTACCGATTTTTAGCGAAAAACTTCTGCATATGTGTATTGTATCAGAGGTATATTACTTTGGAGGCAGCGAAATGTCTTTGGAAGAATAAATGCAGATTTTTTCATTTTTACAACAGAAGTCATTTTATAGACGAAGTCCATTATTGAGATATAACACATCAGCTGAAAATTTCATAGAATATTTAATAAAATAAATTTTTTTTGCCAAAATTCGTCAAATCAACAAAATCTCCTTCAAGAGCGATACAATCACTCCAACGCCTTTCTAATATTTCGATACTTTTTTTTATAAAATGATTAATCTTTGGCCTCATAACAGGCCTCCGTTTCGGAGATACAAGTTCAGCCAATGCTACATAAAAAAAATGTTTAAAGGTGACAAAATATACAATATTCATATATAGTACTAGATGTAACCCAGTGGATTTCACTACCTCCTCCCCCCGCGTCATAATAAAAGAGCTCATGCAAAGCCCCAAGGCTCTCACTATTACAGTATTCCAGATACATGACATTTATTATATACTTTGTATAGGGGTGCCACGACCCTTTGTCCGATCCCGCCCATTTTTTGTCTGACAACTCACGTTAATAATAGATGCCCTAAGACAAATTTGCAAAGCTGTCTCTGCCATTGTACTCGAGATATATGATATTGAGTCATTGCTTTGTATGGGAGGTACCGCGCCCACTTACACGATCCCGCCTTTTTCCGGCATAGCTACTAACATTAATAATAGGTGACTTCACACAAATCTGCGAAGCTCTCCCTATCATAGTCAATATATTTGTGGTTTTCTAGAATAACCGCGTATGTCATAAAATCAAAATGCTCAGGGGAGCCAAAAAATGTTATATTTGAAATTATGGGCTCGATATAAAGATCTTAGAGCTTTTTGTTTAACAGTTCTGTAGATATGGGCAATAAATACTTTATATAAAATTTTGAGTCAAAAATCTTCAGAGGAATATATCCTAGAGAAGGACGAAAAAACAATATATAAATAACACTTAAAAAGTGTGCGGATAAAACAACTTATGTCGATAAACGCCGTTTTCTTTGAAAAAGAAAACTACCAATGCAAACACCCATGTAGACATAAGTTGTTGTTGCTTGAAAAATTGATTTTTTTGTTCGTCAACAAAAAGTTAGCGGGACTTAGGATGAGAATATAACAACGTATCAAGAATAATAATGACAAAAAATAACAGAAATAAGCACAAAAGTTTTTATAAGTGGTTATAAACTGAAAAATAATCTAAAATTATTTTGAATTTTTTTCATTAATAACAACGTATGTCGCTATGTGTCGTTTTCTAAGAAAATAATTTGTCAGCGATCAAACGTAGGTTGACATACGTCGTTAGTGCTGCAAATTAATTTAATAAACATTTAAGTTAAGTCGTTATTTAAAGAAAAAACTCAGAAATGATCAATATTTTATTTTAAAAAATTTAACGCATGTAAAGAGCGTTAAAAATTAATATGTTTGGCATTGTGAACTCAAAACTGACAAAAATGGACATACGCGATTATTCCAGAAAACTACAGATATATGATATTAAAAATTTATTTTGTAAGGGAGGTGCCACACCCACTAAAAATATTTTTAAAAAATTATAGTATATAGCACTTCCCATATCTGTAGTAAGACTCTGTGAAAATTTCAGGACGATCAGTTGAGTAACTACGGAGATTACCTCCTACAAACAAACAAAGAAACGAACAAACACACATTACCTCTTAATTATTATACCCTATACCACTATGTGGTTTGGGTATAATGACTTTGTGCTGCTGTTTGTAACAACCAAAAATATTTGACCTACACCCATCTTTAATTATACCGATCGAATCAGAATCACTATCTGATTCGATTTAACGATGTCCGTCCGTCCGTCCGTCTGTGTGTCCATGTAAAGCTTGTAATCAAACTGCAGGTCGCAAATATGAATATATTTTGATGAAATTTGGTATTTAATCTTGTATCGGCCATGGGATGAACTCTATTGAAATTGGTGAGAATCCGTCCATGTTCAGACCAAGCCCCCATACAAATGACCCCTATGAAATCAACATATCAACATTAACATCTTAGTCAAATTAGGTTTGTATGTATATATTACATCCATTAATCAGTAGTCCAAAAATGATCCCTATTGGACAACTCTTAGTCATAGGCCCCATATAGAGCTGCTTCCCGATCTTCACTTAAATCTATCAAAAAACAAAATATTGCACCGATTCTTCTCAAATTTTGTTTGTATATATTTTTGCAAAATACAAGAGACTTTACCAAACATGGTCAGGATCGGTTCATTTTTGGGCCTAGTCCCCATATAGATATAGCATCCGCTATGAACTTTTTCATATCTGCAGCCGAAAAAAATAATAAAAATCCCACTCAAATTTGGTTTATGCTTATTTTCTATATCCAGTTAGTTGGGCCTGAGAGATAGGGTCTCTAAACGCATGGTATAGGGTATCGTAAAGTCGGTCTACACCGGCTATAATTTTCTTACTTATTATATATGAGTAATGTACATATACTATGTTGCTTTCACTCTTCCAATAAAAGTGATTGAGTGTATTTGCACGCCATGTTTATTTGTTGAGCCATGTTTTAGCTCGTTTCAACTCAGATGTAATTTGGAAGATTAAATCTCAGTCTGGAGCTTCCAAATGTTATAAGAACGCCGGACCTTGGCAGTTTCAGCTTGTCTAGCTAGATCGGTCAGTGCTAAGCTGTGGTTTGCTATATACATAGTTCCTGGCCAGAAAATATATAAGATTCTATTCAGACATTTTTTTACGAAATCTTGAATAACATTTATTCCACGTAGAGCCCTATTCCACATCACACATACATAGAAGAAGGAAAATATTCGTGTTTAATATGCTCGTTCTTCGAAATATTAATACAAAAAATAAGAGTGTCCCGTTTGAAAAACTTTTAAAGTAATGCCCCTCAAATGAAGTGTCTTGACAAGCTGAATATGGACAAAATATATTAAGGAATTTTCAGATCCCTTTAATCGCCCCTAGTTCGCGGTCGTAGTATATATTTCCAACATTGACCTCTTAAGTTTTGAATTAGGGCAACAAATATTTACAAAATTTCCATGGAATAGTTTTGGTCAACTACAGCATCCTGAAGTTTAAAAACACGTACAGGTTTTAAACTTCATTTTTGTTACTAATACAATCTAATATTTCGGGGGAAAAAGATGTTGAAAAACACATTTTGTTTTTATACACTACACCATTCTGTGGTCAGGGTATATTCAGTATGTTCAGATCTTTTTTTTTTTGCCAATACTTATAAACATATTTTGTGGCTATTGAAATTGGTGAAAACCTGTACATGTCCTCATACAAGAGACTAAAATTACCCTAAATTATTATATAGACCTCGGCTAAATTTAACATCTGTATGTGTATATTAGGGTGCTCCAACCTTGTATGAAGCAAAAAACAATGTCAGTTATTGACTAGGACGCCCCCTAAAAATATGTATTAGGATTAAAATAACGTCTCCCAAAAAATTAGGACAATCGGGCAAGAGGAACACGTGCCTCAACGGCCCTGAAGTTGGAAAAACGGTATACATGGGAAAAATATGATTTTTTTAAATTTCTTAAAATTCTTAATGTTTTAAATTGATCTTGAATTAAAAAGATTAGAAAATCGTAATAAACAGTAAATTATCTTTCTAATAAGGTAATAAAAACCAAATCTTTAAATCTATTTTCACTATAAGGTCATTTCGGACAGCAGTATTTGTAATATTATTTTTAGAGGATTGAAGTTTTTAAACTTGAATTTGATGAATTTGAAAAAAAGAATACTAAAATTCATAAAACCTTAATAAGTGACAAAAACGCTGTTTTCCCGAAATTCGCTGAAGTCAAATCGCTGAACTGGCCAAATAAAAAGAAGAATAACTTCAATTTTAGGAGGTTTTAGTCCCTAATATGTGCTTAATTAAACCTTAAAGTCCAATCGTTGATTTTTTTCAAATTTCTTTAAAAAAATTTTTGAAACTTTAAAATTGGAGATTTGAAAACTGTGTTTAAAAATTCAGACTTTTTGGCTTTAATTTAAAATGAGTTTGCAAAGCACATGATAACCTTGGATACAAAAATACCTAAAATACAAAAATGTTTTTGCGTTTCATTATTTCTACAAATTTCAAAATTTGGGCTCGAACTTCTTGATTAAGCGTTCTGTGACACATTAGTTGCCCGGGGCAATTGCAATAACTTGGTTTTTTTTAAACCGATTTTGGTTTTTATTACCTTATTAGAAACATAATTTACTGTTTATTACGATTTTTTAATCCTTTTAATTCAAGATCAATTTAAAATATTAAGAATTTTAAGAAATTTAAAAAAAATCATATTTTTTCCATGTATACCGTTTTTCCAACTTCAGGGCCGTTGAGGCACGTGTTCCTATTGTCCGATTGTCGTAAGTTTTTGGGAGACGTTATTTTACACCCAAATACATATTTTTAGGGGGCGTCCTAGTCAATAACTCACAAATTTCTTTTTTGGAGCACCCTAGTGTATATATTGCAACCATTAATCAATAGTCCAAACTTAAACCCTGTAGGACCATTCATAGTTATAGTCTCCATATAAAGTTGCTTCCCGATATCTATATATTAATACGTAAAGGTATATTTTTAGTTCCCTTTTTAAGCAATATGCGGGCGGGCACGGAGGAGTGCGAAAATTGGCATAGTTATAGTTCACATGAAGGAGAAGCTGAGAATGATAAAAATTATGTTTAATCTGTCTTAAAAATATATCAAATTAAATAAAATAAAATATTTATAATAATTAGTTACACTCTGTTAATGCGAATGATTTAAATTATATATCAGACGCTCTGTGTTGCATTGTGAATTGCTAAAATTGATTAACATACCTTTAACCTCATTAAAATATTCATAAATTTTATATATATATATAGATTAAAAAAAACATTGGAAGACAAAAATTGAATGAAAAAATAATATTTCCCAGAATTTGCACTCGCATTTCAAGTGCTGGGCTATACTAGTTCACTTAAATCTTGAAGCATAGAAAAAATATTTGCATAAATTTTTGCTCGGATTTGGTTTGTATATGTTTTCACAAAAAATAAGTGAAATTTCTAAATATGGTCGTGATCGGTCCTTTTTTGACCTAGTCCCCATATAAATTAAGCATCCGATATGAACTTTTTCATACTTGCGGCACATCAATTCAAAACAATGCCATCCAGATTTTTTTATGCTTATTTTCTATATCTAATTAATTGGACCTAAGATCCTTTTATTAAACAAATAGTATAGTGTAACGTATAGTTAGTCGGTTTAGACCACTATAATTTTCTAACTTCTTTTTAATTTTGTTCATATTTGCTCGATGACAATGGCATCTCATAATCAGTAATTTGTAGACCTTTCGGCAAATTTTTAGGTTCTTTATACACTTTCCCCCATGTCCAAAATATGAGATTTGCTAGCTAAAAAAAATATGTGTCTCCTATTTGTAAAACCTCTATAAAATATTCTAGTTTCCAAGCGATCTGAGGCTTACACTCAAGATACCTTCCTTATTAGCTGAATTTTAAGATTTTATATAAAAATTAAAAATAAATTAATTTTAAAAACGAATGATTGACTACTTCAGAACTTTAGTAAACAGATATCATTCCAATAGTTAAGGTATTCCAATCTTCCTTGAATACCCCAGATTAGACATTTTGTTGCATTCAAGGCTTTAAGTGTTACAAAGTAAGGGAGAAAATACACAGCCTCGATGGACTGGCCTTCATGTGGAATATATATGGGGAGTGGTACTGAACATGTACCGATTCTTACTAATTTCAATAACGTTGATGCTATGGCCGACAAATATTTCATCAAAATATAATCATATTTCCGACCAGTAGTTTGTATCTACTATCTGTCATGCTCATCAAAAAAAAAAAATACTGAGGTTAATATCACCAAGCGACCTTCGATTTATTTTCCAGCAGCTTTTATTTCATTTCAAATATAATATTTAAATCAAGAAAAAAAAAACATTCCTTAAAATATAAGCAAACTGTATAAGAATGAAACCATTTATTTTCTTACTTATGTTCTACTTTTATTTGTTTATATCAGAACATTGTTGCAAAATTTAAGAAATGATACTTCAAAAAAATCCGATTTAGTATTCTAAATAATTCAAAACTTTATATGCATTTAGAAAACACATTAGACGAATTGAATATCACAAAATCGCATAAAAGAAAAATTAAATAAAAAAAATCATAAAATATTCAAAAACAAAATTAAGTCCAACGATTGAAGACGAGAAGTTCAAGGCACAAACCTAGGATTATTGACTTGCAATTTTAACAGATATAAAAAAATCTTGCGCTCCCAATTATACGATAAACGCTTATTCTTTTCGGAAAAAAAAAACTTTCAAAATACACTTGGCGCCATTGGCCTTATAGAATCCTTAATCACCCCAAGCGATAAATGCAAATTATTTTGTTTCAAAAAACGCATTCGTGATGAATTTCTCAAAAATGGGGTGATTATACCATTGGCATTGACATCGGGAATACAATAAAGAAAAAATAGTATTTAAACAAAATTAACATACAAAAGTATTGGATTTGTTCTTTTAACTACTATCAGCTTTGTTATTGTTTACGAAAATTCTATAGAAGCTACTACGTATTAAAAAAAAAACAATAATTAAGTTTTGTTATTGTTTACCGAAAATACTTCTACGACGTTTTATACTTATTATGAACGATAAAAGTAGAAGATTTCTAAAGTATTTGTTAATACGAGTACTCTTCAATCGTTTAGTTAGCCGATTCTTTTCATACTGTCCACGCAAACATCTTTTTAACATTAAATTTAACCATAAAATCAAAATGTTCTCAGGGTACCACAATTTTAGAGAAAAAAAAAAATTTGGGGGGAATGCTTATATTTGAACTTGAAAATTTTGTAATAAAATGGAAAAAAATAAAAATTAATGTGTCGGTCTAGTCCGACTATACGACACCCAATACCATGCGTTTAGAGAAATGGTGTTAGGTCCAACTAATTTAATAAAGAAAATAAGCATAAACCAAATTTGAGTGCAGTTATGAACAAGTAAGAAAATTATAGTCGCTCTAGACCGACTATACGATACCCTATACCATGCGTTTAGAGACCCTATCTCTTAGGCCCAACTAACTGGACATAGAAAATAAGCAAAAACCAAATTTGAGTGGGATTTTTATTAATTTTTTTGGCTGCAGATATGAAAAAGTTCATATCGGCTGCTATATCTATATAGGGACTTGGTCCAAAAATGGACCGATCCTGATCATGTTTGGTAAAGTCTCTTGTATTTTGCAAAAATATATACAAACAAAATTTGAGAAGAATCAGTGCAATATTTTTGTTTTTTAATAGATTTAAGTGAAGATCGGGAAGCAGCTCTATATGGCGTCAAAGGGATCATTTTTGGACTACTCATTAATGGATGTAATGAACGCATACAAACCCAATTTGAGTAAGATATATATGACAATTTGGATCTTATGGCAATTTATGTCGATTTCATATGGGTAATTTGTATGGGGGGCTAGGTCTGAACATGGACCGATTCTCACCAATTTCAATAGCGTTCATCCCATGGCCGATAAAAGCTTAAATATTTTTGGTTGTTACAAACAGCAGCACAAAGTCATTATACCCAAACCACATAGTGGTATAGGGTATAAAAAGTTCGTATCGGATGCTATATTTATGAATATGTGGACTAGATCGAAAAATTAACCGATCTTGACCATATTTGGTAGTCACTTATATGTATATTGCAAAAACATACGCCAACCATATATGAGAAAAATCTGTGCATAGTTTTGTTTTTCGATAGATTTAAGTGAAGATCGGGAATCTAAATCATATGAGGATTATGACTAATAATTGTCAGGATTTATTAGTTGTAGTATTAGTAGAATGTCCTTATTTACAATAAAAATAATTTTAGGAAAGTTATAGTCGGTCCAGACCTATACCATGCATTTTGAGACCCTAACTTTTAGGCCCAACTAATTAGATATAGAAAATAAGCATAAACCAAATTTTTATACCCTATATCACTATGTGGTTTGGGTATAATGACTTTGTGCTGCTGTTTGTAACTACCAAAAATATTTGACCAAGACCCATCTTTTATTACACCGATCGAATCAGAATCACTATCTGATTCGATTTAACGATATGCGTCCGTCCGTCCGTCTGTGTGTCCATGTAAACCTTGTAATCAAACTGTAGGTCGCAAATATGAATATATTTTGATGAAATTTGGTATATAAGCTATTATCGGCCATAGGATGAACGCTATTGAAATTGGTGAGAATCGGTCCATGTTCAGACCTAGCCCCCATACAAATGACCTCTATGAAATCGACATAAATTGCCATAAGATCCAAATTGTCATATAGATATTACTCAAATTGGGGTTGTATGTGTTTATTACATCCATTAATGAGTAGCCCAAAAATGATCCCTATGAGACAACTCTTACTCATAGGCCCCATATAGAGCTGCTTCCCGATCTTCACTCATATCTATCAAAAAACAAAAATATTGCACTGATTCTTCGCAAATTTTGTTTGTATATATTTTTGCAAAATACAAGAGACTTTACCAAACATGGTCAGGATCGGTCCAATTTTGGGCCTAGTCGCCATATAGATATAGCGTCCGATATGAACTTTTTCATATCTGCAGCAAAAAAAAAATAATAAAAACCCCACTCAAATTTGGTTTATGCTTATTTTCTATGTCCAGTTAGTTTGGCCTAAGAGATAGGGTATCTAAACGCATGGTAGAGGGTATCGTATAGTCGGTCTAGACCGAATATAATTTTCTTTCTTGTTTTGCCTTCAGATATGAAAAATTTTATATCGGATGATATATTTATATGGGGACTAGGTCGAAAAATGTACCGATGCTGACCATATTTGGCAAGATCACTTATATTTTGCAAAAACATACGCAAGCCAAATTTGAGAAAAATCTGTGCAATATTTTTTTTTTAAAGATTTAAGTGAAGATCGCGAATCAGCTTCATACGAGGGCTATGACTAAGAATTGTCCTATAGGGTTTATTTTTGGACTTCTGATAAAGGATGTAACAGACATACACAAACCCAATTTGACCGAGATCTGTATGGGTGATTCTATGGAAATGGGCCATTATCATATGAGTGACACAAGAAAACAAAATCATGTTAGAAGTTTCTAACTTTTTGTAACAAGATACTAGAAGAGGTACTAAATAGAAAAAAAAATAGCTGTCACACTTAATATTAAAAACTACTATTAACAATAAATTTTTTTATTATTTATTGAAATGAGTTAATGATCACAAAGTGAGAGAATGACATTTTTTCGGAAACACCATGTTTAAAATGATCATTTTAATAAAATTTTTGTCGCTCTTTGATTTGCATTTCTTTTTTTTTTACAGGATCAATCTATAGTTTTTCCCTTTGGTAGATTGTAATATTCATTCATTTAAAAGTTAGTTTTTTCTACTGTTTGACCCAAATATACAAGTTCTATTTGAAAAATTAGTTTAAAATATTTGTATATAAGTTGAGTGCTTAAAAAATGAAAAAATACAACAAAAATATCTTTTGTACTAGTTCTGAAAAATAATAGAACCAGTCACTCACCAAAGCACCATTCCCTAACATGAGCGAATGACCCGTGAGGGACTGACAAAATTTAAAAGTATTAGCTTCAGAAATTTGTACTGTTACGTATAATTAAAAATCTAAACACATTATCAAATTATCCATTTAGGGAAAATAAAATACTCATTAATACATTTTTAGGCTGCAAATTAACTCCATCAACTCATATGAGGGAATGATAATATCATCCTAACACTTATCAAATAAGTTTATTCAATTCCTCCTTACACACTGACGATCTTCTACAAGATGGCTGATGTTTTACAGCAGTGAAGGCCGTGCCAAACACGCTGGTGCTCGGCTTCTTATATGTATACAGCCGAACGAAAACAAAAATACTCACCAAAGAGTAAAAGTAAACAACAATTTCATTCAGTCTTATGAAAGCTTTTGAACAAAGCAGGTTTATGTCGCATTGCCTTTTGAAATTCATATATATTTTTTTAATAGGTACACAGAGAATATTTGTTTAAAAGAAACCAAAAATGTTGAGAAAATTTCGAAGACATGATAAACTATAAATTAAACATTTTCTATAAATAACATACGTCGCCTCCATTTGACAATATTATAGCTGTCTTTTATGCATTTTTTTTTTAATTTTAAAAAATATCCAGTTACTGCAGGCTGGTAAGTTTTTTAGTTTTTGGTAACATACCACTTAATAACTTTTGAAATTTCTTATCTTTTTAAGTTTTGCTATTTTGTGTTTTTTTTTTTTTTTTTTTCTAAACAAATGAATTATTATTACTTATTTGATTTAATAAACTTGAAAACTATGGATAAAAGAGATTAAATGTTCTTCACATTTTGTTTTACATTTTCAGAATGTAAGATTTAAAATATTAAAATAAAATATATTTAAAATTTTACCATATTCTTCGTTAACTCAACTATTTTCCCTTTTATTCATTCATATTCATTCATTCATACAAAATCTACACAAACTCATTTATTATCGGCATTGCGTTACGTCCATGGATTTCGATCAGTGTAGTACAACTAACACATGTTCATAAACACTATTACTAACTCAATTCTCTCGATGAACATGTGCTCAGCACGTGTGTACTATTTCTAGCTTTATATCAGCGCCATCTAGCTGAAAATCCTAAAATCCTATTAATGAGCGAGGGAATGGTTTGAAACATGAGTTGCAAACCTTGCTGTCAAATAAAAATCACAAGGGAGATGTGTAAACATATAATAATTAAAGAAAACATCAACATCATATTTTCCAGTGCATAAAAAATAAGTCGATAATGCTGTTTTCTGAAATTCAATTGATGTTTTCTGAAATGCAATTGCTGTTTTCTGAAATTCAATTGATGTTTTCTGAAATACAATTAATGTTTTCAGCAATTCAAATGATGTTTTCTGAAATTATATTGATGTTTTCTGAAATTCTATTTATGTTTTCTGAAATTCAAATGATGTTTTCTGAAATTCTATTGATGTTTTCTGAAATTCAATTGATGTTTTCTGAAACTCGAATGATGTTTTCTGAAATTATATTGATGGTTTCTGAAATATGATTGATGTTTTCTGAAATTCTATTGATGTTTTCTGAAATTCAATTGATGTTTTCTGAAATTCTATTGATGTTTTCTGAAATTCTATTTATGTTTTCTGAAATTCAAGTGATGTTTTCTGAAATTCTGTTGATGTTTTCTGAAATTCAATTAATGTTTTCTGAAACTCGAATAATGTTTTCTGAAATTATATTGATGTTTTCTGAAATTCTATTTATGTTTTCTGAAATTCAAATGATGTTTTCTGAAATTATATTGATGTTTTCTGAAGTTCTATTTATGTTTTCTGAAATTCAAATGATGTTTTATGAAATTATATTGATGGTTTCTGAAATACAATTGATGTTTTCTGAAATTCTATTGATGTTTTCTGAAATTCAATTGATGTTTTCTGAAACTCGAATGATGTTTTCTGAAATTATATTGATGTTTTCTGAAATTCTATTTATGTTTTCTGAAATTCAAGTGATGTTTTCTGAAATTCTATTGATGTTTTCTGTAATTCAATTGATGTTTTCTGAAACTCGAATGATGTTTTCTAAAATTATATTGATGTTTTCTGAAATTCTGTTTATGTTTTTTGAAATTCAATTGATGTTTTCTGAAACTCGAATGATGTTTTCTAAAATTATATTGATGTTTTCTGAAATTCTATTGATGCTTTCTGAAATTCAATTGATGTTTTCTGAAACTCGAATGATGTTTTCTGAAATTATATTGATGTTTTCTGAAGTTCTATTTATGTTTTCTGAAATTCAAATGATGTTTTCTGAAACTCGAATGATGTTTTCTGAAATTATATTGATGTTTTCTGAAGTTCTATTTATGTTTTCTGAAATTCAATTGATGTTTTCTGAAACTCGAATGATGTTTTCTGAAATTATATTGATGTTTTCTGAAATTCTATTTATGTTTTCTGAAATTCAAATGATGTTTTCTGAAATTATATTGATGTTTTCTGAAATTCTATTTATGTTTTCTGAAATTCAAATGATGTTTTCTGAAATTATATTGATGGTTTCTGAAATACAATTGATGTTTTCTGAAATTCTATTGATGTTTTCTGAAATTCAATTGATGTTTTCTGAAACTCGAATGATGTTTTCTGAAATTATATTGATGTTTTCTGAAATTCCATTTATGTTTTCTGAAATTCAAATGATGTTTTCTGAAATTATATTGATGTTTTCTGAAATTCTATTTATGTTTTCTGAAATTCGAATGATGTTTTCTGAAATTATATTGATGGTTTCTGAAATACAATCGATGTTTTCTGAAATTCTATTGATGTTTTCTGAAATTCAATTGATGTTTTCTGAAACTCGAATGATGTTTTCTGAAATTATATTGATGTTTTCTAAAATTCTATTTATGTTTTCTGAAATTCAAGTGATGTTTTCTGAAATTCTATTGATGTTTTCTGAAATTCAATTGATGTTTTCTGAAACTCGAATGATGTTTTCTGAAATTATATTGATGTTTTCTAAAATTCTATTTATGTTTTCTGAAATTCAAGTGATGTTTTCTGAAATTCTATTGATGTTTTCTGTAATTCAATTGATGTTTTCTGAAACTCGAATGATGTTTTCTGAAATTATATTGATGTTTTCTAAAATTCTATTTATGCTTTCTGAAATTCAAGTGATGTTTTCTGAAATTCTATTGATGTTTTCTGAAACTCGAATGATGTTTTCTGAAATTATATTGATGTTTTCTAAAATTCTATTTATGCTTTCTGAAATTCAAGTGATGTTTTCTGAAATTCAATTGATGTTTTCTGAAACTCGAATGATGTTTTCTGAAATTATATTGATGTTTTCTAAAATTCTATTTATGCTTTCTGAAATTCAAGTGATGTTTTCTGAAATTCAATTGATGTTTTCTGAAACTCGAATGATGTTTTCTGAAATTATATTGATGTTTTCTAAAATTCTATTTATGCTTTCTGAAATTCAAGTGATGTTTTCTGAAATTCAATTGATGTTTTCTGAAACTCGAATGATGTTTTCTGAAATTATATTGATGTTTTCTAAAATTCTATTTATGCTTTCTGAAATTCAAGTGATGTTTTCTGAAATTCAATTGATGTTTTCTGAAACTCGAATGATGTTTTCTGAAATTATATTGATATTTTCTGAAATTCTATTTATGTTTTCTAAAATTCAAATGATGTTTTCTGAAATTATATTGATGGTTTCTGAAATACAATTGATGTTTTTTGAAAGACAATTGGAAAATGTTTAGAAAAGAACATATCATAATTTTTTCACCAATACAATCATAAGTCACACAGCGTTATCTTCTTCAGCTCACACCGATATGAAAAGAGAAGTAGTAACTGTATATGTAAGAAATATTTATTTTTGTATTTTTATATAGTAATTGTTGCATGTGAGGAAATGATATTTCATAGGATTAAAAATAAAAAATAAATATTTCCTAAAATTTATACAGCAAATTTGTGAGCTAATGTAATAAAACCATGCCCAAACTATATGCTGGATAAATAATTTATTAATTTTTATGTTGAGAAAATTAAAATATCCTCCAGTTTCATCATTTTGGCCTATTTACATAGAATTACCCATATGATAATTTGGTTATTATTGCAATTTACGTCGATCCATAGGGGTCATTTGTATGGCGACTAGGTTTTTGAACATGAACCGATTTTCACCAATTTCAATAGCTTTTACCATATGACCGATGGAGGCTTAAATAACAAATTTCATCAAAATATATTCACATTTGCGATCTCTAGTTTGATTACAAGGTTTACATGGACACACAGACAGACGGACGGACATAGCTAAATCGACCCAGAAAGCGATTCTGAGTCAGTCGGTATAATAAAAGATGGATCTAGTTCAAATATTTTTGAAAGTTACAAACATCAGCACAAAGTCATTATACCGTGAGCACATAGTGGTATAGGGTATAAATACAAGAATATTATCCATACTATCTTGTATGTTAAAAAAAACAAGTAAGAAAATTATAGTCGGTCTAGACCGACTATACGATACCCTATACCATGCGTTTAGAGACCCTATCTCATAGGCCCAACTAACTGGATATAGAAAATAAGCATAAACCAAATTTGAATGGGATTTTTATTAATTTTTTTGGCTTCAGTTATGAAAAAGTTAATATCGGATGCTATATCTATATGGGGACTAGGCCCAAAAATGGAACGATCCTGACTATGTTTGGTAAAGTCTCTTGTATTTTGCAAAAATATATACAAACAAAATTTGAGAAGAATCAGTGCAATATTTTTGCTTTTTGATAGATTTAAGTGAAGATCGGGAAGCTGCTCTATATGGGGCCTTTGACTAAGAGTTGTCCAATAGGGATCATGGATGTAAAATATACATACAAACCCAATTTGAGTAAGATCTATATGACAATTTGGATCTTATGGCAATTTATGTCGATTTCATAGGGGTCATTTGTATGGGGGCTAGGTCTGAACATGGACTGATTCTCACCAATTTCAATAGCGTTTATCCTATGGCCAATAAAAGCTTACATACCAAATTTAATCAAAATATATTCATATTTGCGACCTGCAGTTTGATTACAAGGTTTACATGGACACACAGACGGACGGACGGACATCGTTAAATCGAATCGGATAGTGATTCTGATTCGATCGGTATAATAAAAGATGGGTCTAGGTCAAATATTTTTGGTAGTAACAAACAGCAGCACAAAGTCATTATAGCCAAACCACATAGTGGTATAGGGTATAAAAAGTTCATATCGGATGTTATATCTATATGGGGACTAGGCACAAAAATGGACCGATCTTGACCAAGTTTGGTAAAGTCTCTTGTATTTTGCAAAAATATATACAAACAAAATTTGAGAAGAATCAGTGCAATATTTTTGCTTTTTGATAGATTTAAGTGAAGATCGGGAAGCTGCTCTATATGGGGCCTTTGACTAAGAGTTGTCCAATAGGGATCATGGAGGTAAAATATACATACAAACCCAATTTGACTAAGATTTGTATGATAATTTGGATCTTATGGCAATATATGTTGATTTCATAGAGGTCATTTGTATGGGGGCGAGGTCTGAACACGGACCGATTCTCACCAATTTCAACAGCGTTCATCCCATGGCCGATAAAAGATTAAATACCAAATTTCATCCAAATATATTCATATTTGCGACCTGCAGTTTGATTAGAAGCTTTACATGGACGGACGGACGGACGGACATCGTTAAATCGAATCAGCTAGTGATTCTGATTCGATCCGTATAATAAAAGATGGGTCTAGATCAAATATTTTTGGTAGTTACAAACAGCAGCACAAAGTCATTATACCCAAACCACATAGTGGTATAGGGTTAATTATGAAAACTAAAGTCAGTACTTCTGGCCGTTCTATCCGGCCGATTTCCATAATTTTTTTTAATGAGCACTCAGTGGATCAAGCCCTTTCTGTTGAGCTATTAACTGCTTAAATTCGTTGAGTTTGAGGAAAGTTATGCGTGCACAATCAACTTTACATTATGCAACACGAAAGTTAACGTACAGATTTCATTACAATAATTGCATAACACATACCCTGTATTGGATTGTGAATTGCCAAAAATTTGAATACTTTTAGGTGGCATACAAGGTGGCCTTTATTTATGAATTAAATGTATTAAAAACATTGAAAGAAATAAATTGAATGATAAAATAAAATTTCCTAGAATTTGCACTCGAATTTCGAGTGATGGGCTCTGCTAGTCTATACTAATATAATAAAGATGTGTTTGTTTGTAGGACGTAATCTCCATAACTACTGATCTGATCTTCCTGAAATTTTTACAGTCTTACTGTGGATATGTTTGTAGGCGGTAACTTCCATAACTACTGATCTGAACTTCCTGAAATTTTCACAAAGTCCTACTGCAGAAATGGGAAGTGCTATAGGCTCTAATTACACCCTATACCACTATATGGTTTGGGTATACTGACTTTGTGCTGCTGTTTGTAACAACCAAAAATATTTGGCCTAGACCCATCTTTTATCATACCGATCGAATCAGAATCACTTTTTGAAACGATTTAACTATGTCCGTCCGTCCGTCTGTGTGTCCATGTAAACCTTGTAATCAAACTGCAGGTCGCAAATATGAAGATATTTTGATTAAGTTTGGTATATAAGCTTTTATCGGCCATAGGATGAACGGTCCATGTTCAGACCTAGCCCCCATACAAATGACCCCTACAAAATCGACATAAATTGCCATAAGATTCAAATTGTCGTATAGATCTTAGTCAAATTGGGTTTGTATGTGTTTATTACATCCATTAATGAATAGTCCCAAAACGGTCCCTATGGGGCAACTCTTGGTCATAGGCCCCATATAGAGCTACTTCGCGATCTTCACTTAAATCTATCAAAAAACAAGAATTTTGCACTGATTCATCTCAAATTTTGTTTGTATATATTTTTACAAAATACAAGAGACTTTACCAACTATGGTCAGGATCGGTCCATTTTTGGACCAAGTCCCCATATAGACCTAGCATCCGATATGAACTTTTTCATATCTGCAGCCAAAAGAATTAATAAAAATGCCACTCAAATTTGGTTTATGCTTATTTTCTATATCCAATTAGTTGGGCCTAAGAGATAGGGTCTCTAAACGCATGGTATAGGCTATCGTATAGTCGGTCTAGACTGACTATAATTTTCTTACTTGTTTTTTAATATCTTTAGTGGGCGTGTCATATCCCATACAAAGTAAATATTTAATTTCATATATCTCGAGTACTATGACAGACAGCTTTGCAAATTTCTCTTAGGTCATCTATTATTAACGTGAGTGGTCAGACAAAATGTGGGCGGGAGCGGACATAGGGGAATGGCACCCCCATACAAATTAAATAATAAATGTCATATATCTGGAGTACTGTAATAGTGAGAGCCTTGGGACTTTTCGTGAGCCCTTTCATTACGGGGGAGTGTGGTAGCGAAGCATACCGGGTTACATCTAGTTGCAAATAAGAAAACAGTAAATTTTAACCAAAACTGTAACAAATTTATTTTATATGGATTTTAGTTAAATTCTTGTACCATGAAGTGACTGGATTGTAACATTATCTTTAAGTATTGAGCCAGGGCTTTGCCAGTCTGTTGAGTTTGTACTGTTGAGTATCCGCACCATTTCCTTTTCACATAAGATATCCTTCTCAAATCTGGATTGCAGAAACTTCCGTAATTTCGGACATACACATAAAAAATATTCTAATATCTCCATCATATTCACTTTACTCATTTTGTAAATTTTTTCTTCATTTGACGCAGAATATGTTTTATAATTTAACTTATTTAGCCCACACCTGGCTTTAAATATCCAGGTTATTTTAGCTGAATTCATATTGTCGCAGACATAACTTTTACCTGTTATATGGTTAAATCCTTGTAGACCCTCGAACAATCAGCTTGTTTATATATATGTATAGTGTTGATGTAAACGTATACTGCTTAAAAATTGATTATTTTGAGCAATTCACTGATAATCGTTAGACTGGACCATAATTCATTGAGATTGATGGCAATGATTTTTAATTCTTTGACTCAAAATAAATCTTTTCGAATAAGTATATCGGTTATATATAGTCTATTTGACTGATATTGAAATAACACTCGAGTTATAAATTGCAAATGAAGTTCTTGGTATATTTTCAGGAAGTTTTAAAATTGTTTTCATAAAATATCGCTGTAATTTATCTATTTCTTCCAAAGGTCCAAAACCCCACGCCTGCGATGCATATGCTTGTATTGATCTGCAAACTATTAGATCTGCTTTTGTCAAAGCTGGATGGTTGCATTAGAAAGAAAGATTTTCCGTGTGGAATTTATAGCGGTTTTAGCTTGTATATTTCTTTTTTCAATATATTTTGTAAATTCCATTTTTGGTGTAAGAATACAGGGTTTATAAGATGAGTACTTATTGTATAATAAACACATAAATCAAATTTAACCGAGATCTAATTGTTAATTTGGATCTTAGGGCATTTAAGTTGATCTTATAGAGATAATTTGTGTGGGTACTAGTCTGAACATGCTCCGAATTTCACCAATTTCATTACCGTTCATGCTATGGTCGACAAAAAGTTCATCAAAAAATAGTCATATGTATGACCTGTAGTTTGATTGACATATAGACAGACTGACGGACAGACAGACGGACATCGCTAAATCGACTCAGAGAATTATTCGCATTTTCATAGTTTTCATTTAAATTTTGCATGCTATCAAAAGACATTTCACACAATGTAATCTGTCCCTTCTTAAAGACAAACTGATATCAGATTCCATAACATGTGTATGTAGATACCTACTATTTTCTTTCTTTTCGATATATATAAAAACAAATCAATGTTTATAATAGAATTTAGAAAATATTTCATTTTCAATGTTTTTCCAATTTGCTAAATGTATATTTGCGTTTAAGGTATGTACGCATGCCACATACAAGGCTCAGTTAGATATTGTTTTTCCGACAATCAAACCTTCACATATGTTTAGCATGTGCAACAAGATAACTCAGAGAAAAAAAGAATCTATCAAAAAAGCAATTACTTAACATAAACAGTTTATCCTATAAACCAGTAAGTATGCATGAACCTTCGAAAAAATTTTACCTTTCAACTTTTGGGCATTAGTGTGATATTGCGCCTTTTAGTAGAGTAAATTATATATACACTTTAAAATACATATGATATTAAAAAAAAATAATTTCTTTCTTAAGTAGAATTTTCAATTATAAGTTGTCGGATTTTGGACCCATTGAACAAGTATGGTTTTTCTGAGAATATAACCGAAAGTTCGATATTCATTGATACTGATAGTCTTATATAGATATTCAAGAACCTATATTTCAACCATTTAATTAAGAACGGGGTGGCCGTATTTGGCTAAGTAATGCCATTATTTTATCAAAAAAGAAGAATATCAATTAATAAAGACTAAAGGTTTGCTAATCTTATAGCCAATTCGCAAATCAACACAAAAACAAACTCGTATTATTAAAAACACATTAACAAATTTAATAAACACACACATAGCATTGTATAATTTTATGTATGTGTTAGTAGCAACTTTAAATGCAATTTACACAAAATAAAGGAAAAAATTTAAAAATCTGTATATCTGCAAAACGACTAAAAGAAATACCTTTCAAATAATATACGTTTGGTCAAAATCGGGATAAAACGGTAGAACAAAACATCGGTCACAAGAAATCGCCTAGCCTATTATATTATAGATTATTGTGTTTTAAGAAATGTGTCAAAAAATTTCATTAAAAATGAAAAATTAAAATAAAAATTATCCTTATTTTTTTTTTTTTCATATCTGTGGTCACAACCGATAACCGTCTAAGTCAACTTAAGAACGATTTGAGTTATTTATGCTATCATATTGTACCTACTAAAAAACTTTATTTTTATGTGAAATCCCATTACTCTAACAATGTTTTTTAAAAAGATATTAATTAAAAAAAAGTTATTTTTATCGAAAACATGATTTTCGACTTAGGCGGATAATGTTTGTGACCACAGATATATAAATATATAAGGACTAAAATCTACATACACCCCAATATTTTATTATTGTGAAGAAATGGTAGCGACAATGAAAATAATTTTTATGTTAATATTTAAAAGACTATTAAATAAGATAATTGGTAACAAAAAAATTTAAAAAACTTAACATGCAAATAAGCCATAATTATAAATGGAACCAAAGTCTACATACAGCGTGATTACTGCCAGGAAAATACAAAACAATACTAGGGGAATACCAGTTTTGCCAATCCTAACAAGTATTAACATTTCTAACATTTTATTTAAATATTGCATTTTCATATTTGTATTGAACTTTAAAAAGGAAAATCGTCAAGAAATATATATTTCAGTAAGAAATTTGGTAATAAATCCCCGAAAAAAGCTAAAAATTTGTAGAGAAATTACAAAAGCGAAAAAATTAAGTCGTTCTATAATACAAACTGTTATTAGAAAGAAGAGTTGAAGTCGGCTATGTGCGATACCGAGTTTCACATCATAATATCAATAGTCTAAGCGATTTCTTGTGACCGATGTTTCGTTATACCGTTTTATTCCGATTATAACCAAACGTATATTATTTGAAAGGTATTTCTTTTTAGCGGCTTTGCAGATTTACAGATTTTTTAATTTTTCCTTTATTTTGAGTAAATTGCGTTTAAAGTTGCTACTAACACATACATAAACTTATGCAATGCTATGTGTGTGTTTATTAAATTTGTTAATGTGTTTGTAATAAAAATGAGTTTGTTTTTTGTGTTGATTTGTGAATTGACTATAATTGATTAGCATAACTTTAGGGTCTTTATTTAATGAAAAAATAAAATTTCCTAGAATTTGCACTCGAATTTCGAGGGCTGGAATCTGCTAGTTTGCATTAATATCTGAAGTTATTGCACCATAAATAAACTAAATACTAAAGTATTGCAAAAAACACACTAAATTTTTAGAATTTTTTTGGCCGCATCTTGGCACACTGATACCCGATTTATTCCATTTTAAAACAATATTATACCAATTTTATCCAGGTAAATGGTTTCTTTTGTGAAAGAGCGTGATTTCATGCGATAGACAGAGAGAGGGACAGACGTTCATAGCTATATCAAGAATATAAATATATACTTTATGGGGTCGCAAATTTATTTTCCAAAGCTTTACAAACAAAATAACAATCTGATATAAATATATACATAAAGGACATAACAATCCGATATACATATACCCTCTGCACTAGCATTCTCCTTAAAAATTAAAATGCCATTTTGGGGAGTGTTGGGATCTATTTTGTTTCCTTTCTATATAAAACTAATAAATGTGAAGTTTGGGGACAATCGGGTAAAGAAAAGTCGGAAATCGACTGAAAATTTCAAGTGTGTTAATATGGGGAAAATATGACACAAAAATTTTAAAGTAGGAAACTAATTAATGAATATTTCACAAAAATCTAATTTGTCTCGAAAACCGCAAAAAAAATCCTTGTAAAAAATTCTAGCAAAGGAGTTTACCTAAAAATTCACAATGTTAATTTCCAACATGTATTTAACACAACCTTAAAGTGCCAGATCCATTTTTTTAATTTTGTTTAAGAAAATTTTTTAAAACTTGAAAAAGTAGTTTTCAAAATTTTATCAATAAAATTACCTATATTTGGACTCATTGCGCAATAGGTTAACAACTTGTTAATAAAATTATACTTCTTATCTGAATAATTATAAGTATAGAGACCAAAATAAATTATTGCTTTAATCAATTTCTCAAAGTTGAAAAAAATACCATAAACTTTCATGCCTTGTGTTGTTTGGCACAAAACTGGTCTGCGGCATTTGATGATTTTGAAGTTATATAGCTTTTTGAAAAGATATTTTAATACTAAAATCTATTCATATAACAACTTGTTGAAAAAATTAAACTGTAGAACGAATTTTCGTAAAATTTTAAAAAAGTCATATTTTCCGGTGCGACTTTTCTTTATCCGATTGTCCTAAAAGAAATCAAACTGGCTCCTGACACTCCCCAAAAACGCTATTAAAAAAAGTACATATACCGTAGGACCACGCTACTCTGCATAATGGTGTGGAAGGTATTAAAAGGAAATACTAAAAATAAACCTCGTTCTGGCCGATCAAAGAAGCTATCACTACGTGATGTTAGCGGTATTCTTAAAACAGCAGATGTGATCCGAAAACTAGTGACCCAAACGTCCATACAAAAACTATCCAAAGCGGTCTGCATGAGAATGGCTTCAAAAGCAGAGTTGCACGTCAATTACCACTACTTCTGGAAATTGTCTTATTTACCGATTAAAATAAATACGATACTTTTGGATGCGACGGCCGTTCTTAAGTTTGGAGAAACCCCAGCACAGCCTTATATCCAAAGAATGTTATCCCCATGGCCAAAGAAGAAAGTGGCAGTTTCATGTTTTGTGGAGCCATGGCAGCACAGCCTTATATCCAAAGAATGTTATCCCCATGGCCAAAGAAGAAAGTGGCAGTTTCATGTTTTGTGGAGCCATGGCATCAGCTGGATGCTGTAATTCGACTTTTGTATAAGAATATTTTTGAAGATAACACTGTGGAACAGAGTGATGCTCATGGTCTCTAAAGTTTTCAAATTTTCGCCAACACTGTATTAAAACTCAAAAAGTAGTGTAATTGTTCTTTTGAACTAAACTCTGAGTTCGGATGTCTCCAACAGAATTTTAAGAGGAATTTTTCTATAGAACATGTTAAGCCTATATTTACAATTGTCATGGGCCATTTAAGGCCCTTTTTCAATAAGTACCAAAAAAAAGTCTCCTGAAAAGTGCGTTAAAGTGGGTTAACATGTTCTGTAGATATGTTTTACAGCAAATTATACTAGGAGGTGTGGACGACGAGAACGTCATCCGTCATTAAGTCACTGAAAATATGGATTTTTATATATTATGTGCAGCCCAGTCCCTTAAAAATTTTATGCGAATTTTTCAAAAATTATGTTTTTATACCTTATTTTATTTATTTATTTATTTATTTGTTTATTTAGATATTCATAACATATGTTCACAATCTTAAAGATTAAAAAACATTTAAAAGTTATCTATATTTGACATAACTTGAAAGTTGTGGGCCAGATTGAATTTTTAAATATGATAATTAATGCATATATGTAATTCATTTGACTTTAGTAATTTACATTAGCTTTCAAATAATTTTTTATTTTTTCCCCTTATGTTAAAAAAAAAAGAAAACCGATGGAGAAAAATCCAATCAAACTCATTTAATACCATATATTTAATATTTAAGACAGATTTCCAAATAGTTATATAATGTAAATAAATCAGACTCAAATCCATTTAGTATATTTAGGACCTCATTTAAATCTAGTGTGGTTCGCTTAAAATATTTTAATCGAAATTCATAATATATTGGACAAATCCCGATTATATGCAGAGTATTCTCTGCAGTGTCTAGGTTACAGATCATCTGAAGAACTTCTAAAGGCTCTAGCATTGAGATTTAATACACTAGCCAACAAGGTTTTGGACTGGAGCAACCAAATATCTTTTCTAGGGTAAATTGGAGGGCTGAATTCGAATCTGTAATTGGTTTTTCTCTATCACATTAGGTTTTCTAGATACAAAAATGTTTTTATCCGTTTTTAAAAAAAAAATCATTAGTTTATTTAAAAATCAATGAATTTTCAAAAGTGAATGGCGTTATTTGAACGTCGTTTGTATTTTGTTGGTTCGGTTTCACGTATTAGAGTCCAGCAATAGTCGCCCAGTATGCTTTTGTCCCAAAATCTTTGATAATTTCTTTCAATTTTTATTAAATCATGGTGAGCACGCTCCCCTTGTTCGCCGCTCACCGCACCTAGGTTTTGTCTACATGCGAATGAAGAAAATAGATTTTGAGTGACATTCGTGCACCTAGTTCGTGATAATTTTTCGATAATTCAGTAGTTTTCACTCTTATTACTTCCATGAAGACTGTCCACGATGCTCTTGAAAGATTTCCAGGCTGCATATTCTTTCCTCAATAAACATAGTGAAAAATTCTCATCATTCAATAGCTTCCTGATCTGAGGGCCAACTAATATGCATTCTTTGATTTTGGCATATGAAATTTTAGAAAAAACCGCTAACAAATATTTAAATGCTGCACCAACTTTGTCCAGAGCCTTGACAAAGTTCAAAAGGCTCAATTTTATGTGCAGGGGTGGAAGAAGAACGTCATTTGGATCAATTATTGGTTTATTTGAAATTTTTTGATTTCCTGGTAAATACTCAGTTCCTTTTGGCCACTCTGTTCTGATGTAATGATGACATGTAGCGCGACTATCCCATAGACAAAGGAAGCAACAATATTTTGTGAAACCTTCTTGCATACCAGTCAACAAACCAATGACCTGAAACAGATTAATTTACAGTTATTTACGACGATCTGTACTATATATACAAAGAAACTTAAATCACACACCCTAAGGTCACCACAGATCTTCAATTTATGATTGTTGTATTTGAGTAATGTCAAAATTTCAGTCATTGATTCATAATTTTCCTTTGTATTAATGGCATGAGCAATTGGTATGGATGGTTTTTCATTTCCATTATGCAAAAGAAGAACTGTACTTAGAGCCATTAATAAATAATCTCCATTCAGTTTTACCATATGGCTGGTTCATTTTTTTTAAATAAACCATCAACATCAGTATAGTATAGAATATGCAGCCAACTTCAAGCTTCTATCTCTACTATCTCTAATGTTTCCACTGCTGCATGCGTGAAGCTAGTAATTCTGCGTCTTGCTTCGTTAAATGTTAATCCCGAATTAGATCATTCAGCTCAGCTTGAGTCACATAACGGCATTCATCATCAGCCTCATACAAACTAACACTGCTGGTGAAAGATGTTTCGGACTCACAGCTCGTAGCACTGGGATGGCTGGTAATGGATCATTTAGTGGACGTTGAAATGGAAACCGAAGGAACATTCGTGTAAGTAATATTTGTTCGATTTTTCAGTTTGAATCCAGCAACTTTTCTAAAACAGAGAAAACAATCAGTTTGGTGGTTACTTGACTCTCTCTCCAAAGTACTGAAATTGAAAAATTGAAATAGATCTTCTTGCCACTTTTACACTATTGCAAAACATTGTCGGTATCCACGGTTTGTCTGAATTTCTGACAGCAAAACCAAAATAATATAAGTATGCATATTTTAATGATTCTGATAAGGAATATCCTTTTTTTTCAACCAAATATTCACCACACACAAAGCAAAAATAACTTGAATCAGTAACACTCGATCTCCCTGACATGCAAAAATGCTACTATTATGAAGATTTAGAATGAATGTGGGCTTCGGTCAAATGAATAGTTGTGAAATTGTAGTGTCAGTATTGACTGTTTAACGGTATTGCCAGCAGACGAGAAAGCCCAATTTTTATGCCAGATTCGAATTCAGCGCACCCAGATTAGTTAAAAAACATGCTTCGTTTCTGCAGTAATTTTTTTTTTTTTGTAGACCAGTGTAGTCCCCCGCTAGCTCGTATTATTAAGCTTGCAGTACGTGATAAGAAATCTAGCGTCGAAAGAGGTTTCATACCATAATCAAACTGGGATATAAATCGCGGAATTCAGAGTTTCTTGCGTTAAAAACTAGATCATCTTTATCCTTAGCTTTTAAAAGATCTTGAATTTGTTTTGATTTACGGAATTTACGGGCCCATTCAATAGCCCAATATATTATATTTGCTATTATTTTTTCAGCTACAATACGAGGTAATCTATGATTAAACAGGCGCAATATTTGATTGATATACTCAAAATGTAGCTTCAAAGTATTCGCATATAAAGAGTCCACGCCAGTTTCTATGTAAAGCGTGTAATTTGGAGTATTTTTTGGTAAAATCCGCATTTTTAAAAAAAAAAAACCTGAATAATTTTTCTACATCATCATATCTTTTAAAACCCAAATTTGAGCACCATATAACATTATAGATTTAGATGCTGCATTAAAGATTTTGAGTTTGTTTTTATTTGAGAATTTGGGATGATTTATACATGTTGACCAAGTGGAACTATTAGCCATTTTTGAGGTTTTTAATTTATTTTCTATATGGTTTTTAAAAGACAAGTTGTAATTGAAATCCATGTCCAGATATCTATAGCTATTTACATGTTTTCTTCTCCAAAATTCCACTTCAGATTATTAGGTCCCACTTCAAAATATTAGTATCTTTGATTTATCAAGATTTACTTTTTAACTCCACATGTTGCTATAAGTATGCAGGTTATCTATCATATTGTGTAGAATACTTGGAGCATCAGATAAGATGACAATATCATCAGCGTAGAGAAAAATGTTTATTGGTTCAGCTACAACCTCCAGGTAATACATCAGCCAGGTCGTTAAGGTACAAAGCAAACAGAATGGGACTAAGAATGCAACCTTGTTTCACGCCAATATTCACACATATTGGTTCAGAAAATTTGTTTCAAAAAAATATTTGGCTTGTGTTGTTTTCGTAGTAAATGACAATTTATAAAAAAAAAGAGAATTCCTTGGAAGGCACTAGAAAAATTCACAAAGAGTGCGTAGGTGTTTTTGTCATTTATTTCATTTAAATGAACAATATTAACGAGATTAAAAATATTATCTATTGCAGAGTATTGCTTTCTAAAGCCTGCCTGGAACTCAATTAATATATTGTTGTTATCTATCCATTTTTTTGGACCTAATTTAACATTACCATGGGTTTTTTTATTTTATATTTTAACCACTTTTCTCTTTCACTTTTTATGTAGTTTTCAAAACAAATTATGATTGTTTTCAATAACGATTTAATTATTAACTTATTTTATTCATCACTATCAGTATCTGAATCAAAAACAACATTCAACTTGGGTTCTTCTTTATCTTTTTCCATCATTATATATTTTCCTTAAATATGTGGTTACTCCACCAACATACGAAAAAATGTTAGAAAATATGAAATTAGCAGCCCTGAAAGCCTTTAAGAAAGTACAGAAAATTGACTAAATTCAATGCCTCGACGCTTAAAAACTGTGATCGATGCTCAGGATGGATCATTTGCATATTAAAAATTAAAAAAAATTCAAATTTTCTAATGCAATTTTCAATCACATTATTGCATATTCCTGAATGTACACTTAAGTCATCTATTTTTTTGTATTTTTGTTATTACTGCTTTTGTTATGTTATTAAAGTATTTATTAATGGTTTAAAGATTAACAAATTTTTTTCTATGTCATTACCAATTACCTAAAATCATAAAATAACAAGTAAGAAAATTATAGTCGGTCTAGACTGACTATACGATACCCTATACCATGTCCTATCTCTTAGGCCCAACTAACTGGACATAGAAAATAAGCAAAAACCAAATTTGAGTCTGATTTTTATTAATTTTTTTAGCTGCAGATATGAACAAGTTCATATCGGATGCTATATCTATATGGGGACTAGGTCCGAAAATGGACCGATCCTGATCATGTTTGGTAAAGTCTGTTGTATTTTGCAAAAATATATACAAACAAAATCTGAGAAGAATCAGTGCAATATTTTTGTTTTTAATAGATTTAAGTGAAGATCGGGAAGCAGCTCTATATGGGGCCAAAGGGATCATTTTTGGACTATTCATTAATGGACGTAATGAACGCATACAAAACCCAATTTGAGTAAGATCTATATGACAATTTGTATCTTATGGCAATTTATGTCGATTTCATAGGGGTAATTTGTATGGGGGCTAGGTCTGAACATGGACCGATTCTCACCAATTTCAAAAGCGTTCATCCCATGGCCGATAAAAGCTTATTTCCCAAATTTCATCAAAATATATTCGTATTTACGACCTGCAGTTTGATTACAAGCTTTACATTGACACACAGACGGACGGACGGACAGACATTGTTAAATCAACTCAGAAAGTGATTCTGATTCGATCGGTATAATTAAAAATGGGTCTAGGTCAAATATTTTTGGTTGTTGCAAACAGCAGCACAAAGTCATTATACCCAAACCACATAGTGGTATAGGGTATAACTAGTAGGATGAATGTAGACTTTAGTTCTTAACTGTTTATTATATTTAAAAATCAAAATTAATTCTCTTTCCAAACTCGCTCGGTAAGACATTTAAGGAGTTCGAATTGTTTGGTAATCCACTCCCGTTTTTTTTAACAACTGAGACCTCAAGATAAAAACATTCAGAAAATTCGATTATGCAGCAGATTGATATTTTCATTTTACTGAAATAAATCCATTAGATTTTAGTTAAATTAAAATTTTATAAAAATATTTTTTGTTAATGATAGTTTTTTTTGGCCAAAAAAAGAAACTAAATAGTCGATCCACTCTCGCCAACTAAGAAGTTCATACATTGGAAATTTCATATTTCATTTATAAGAAACTTGTTGTTTTTTAGTCTTGAGTAAGTCACAATTCACACAATTAAAATGTATTATTCACTTAAGAAAAAAAAAAAAAAAAAAACTTTCAGGTAAAAGTTCAACCAACTCTTATTTTTGTGATCTCGTAACAAATCAACACTATTGTCATTTAAAATACAAGTACTTAATACGACACTGCAGCCTCAGTCATCCATCCCTGCTACGTTGGCTCCCCTGCATAATTTGGTACTGCTATTGTTGCCTGTGATTTTGAACAAAGTGTAAAAAGTAACAAGTAGTTGATTGTTATTCATATTTCAATTTTATTTTATTATTTTTAATACTTTTAGGAAGTTGAATCTCCCAAATTTTTCAGACAAACCTAAGACTATAGAAAGAAAAAATCATGACAAAACAAACAATACGAATACATGAAATGAAATTCATAGCATTTGAAACAAACGATGAAACGTTACAATAGTGATGGCAACACGGATAAAGGAGAGAGAAAAAAACTAACAACAACATAATGACAACTGTTAGACAAATAAAATATTATTATGATAATAATTGTAATATTTTAGAAGAAATAAAAAAAAAAACTATATGCAGATCCGTTAAAGCACAACTTCTACAGTGTTTACACTACTGGCATAAATGACTAGAACATGACTTGACATAAATAAGAGATAGGCCATTGCATGAAATGCTTTAACTGACTGGAAAAATTGAAGATGACAAAATTTCATGATTTAGAATATTGTTTGACTCCATAAATATGCAGATATTGAGTTTTTTTAGCGTTGTCCGTCCGTCCATGTAAATATTATAAGTAAACTACTGGTAGCAAATATGAGTATATATATTTTAATGAAATATTTGTCGGTCATTTCATGAACGGTATGGAAATCGGTGAAAAAATTCAGACCTAGACCCCATATAAATGATATATACATATATATATATTATGTCCTCCTAAAAGGAGCAAAGGGCCACCCCCATATAAATGACCTCTATGAAATCAACTTCTACTGAGGTAAGATCCAAAAGCATCATATAGATCGCGGGGTCAAATTTGGTATGTATTTAGTACCCTGCAGGGATACTTTTAGTCATAGTCCTCATATAAAGTTGATTCCCGATTTTCACTCAAATCAATGAAAAAAAGGTTCAGATTTTGTTAAACTTGGCTTGCCTTTTTTGCTTAGATATAACTACGAAAGGGTTAGCTGTCAAATGAACTGTTCATACTGCGCTCACTTTTTGCCATTTATGATCAGTATACTCCGCCAAATCATCATGAACAGATTCGCGCTTCAACAATGCTAATCGTCCATCTGAGCAAGCCATCCGTCGAACTGTAGATAGATTTCCTACCATATATTCCAAATGATTCAATAACATCAACACGTCGACGGAATGTGCGTACTGAAGAGATAATCGCCGCTGTAAACGAAAGTGTGGAAGAAGATCTAAATTTATCTATTCGTCGTCGGTCGCAGGAATTGGGGCTCTGTCCGTTCACTGCGTGGAAAATTTTGCACAAAGATCCTGGCCTACCCCCGTATTAGATACAGCTGGTACAGGAATTAAAGCCACAATGGTCGCTCTTTCAACAAAAATTGTGCGATGAGGCATTTTTTTGACTTAACGGGTTTGTCAATAAACAAAATTGCCACATACGAAGTGATACATATCCACAATAGACCCTATAGATGTAATGGAACATCCAGAAAAATGACCGTTTGGTGCGGCTTACACATTTATTTCTTCACAAATTAAGCCGGAGCTCTCGTTAAAGATCGTTACCGCATCATGATCAATGATATTTTGTTTGATAATATGGATGATATTGGATGGCGGTACGTGTCAACCATCGACTTATTAAAATTAAAATTTCGCGATAGGTTTATTTTGAGAAATGGACCTGTAAATTGGTCTCCAAGATCGTCCGATTTGTTGCTTCTCGATTATTTCCTGTAGGGATACGTGAAGTCACTGGATTATGCTGATAAACTAGCAACAGTTGACGCTTTGGAGGCCAACAAAGTTCGTGTTATTCGTAATATAAGGCCAGCAATGCTCGAAAAAGTGCTCATAATGCGCTTGTCAAGTGTATATGACGTATCAAAAAAATTTTTTTTTAAAGATTTATTTTTTTGTGTTTTTTTACAATGTCAAAATCTATCGGGCTGAAAAAACGCCCTTTATATTTTTGGCGACAATATATGTAACTTTACCAAAGGAAGTTATGATCGGTTCATTTTTCAACTTAGTTCCCATATAAAAATAGCATCCGATATCAACTCTTTTATATCGGCACGCAACAAATTTAAAACAACGTCATGCTAATTTACTTTGTGCTTATTTTCTATATCCAATTAGTTTGACCTTTCCCTAAACTAATGGTATAGGGTATCGTGTAGTCGGTCTAGACCGACTAAAATTTTCATCCTAGTTTTATTATCTATTTACTAAATTTTTATTTTCATATATTGAATCTAGTCTGTTTCAAAGTCAAAGTAAATTTAGGCTGTAGTCTAACCGTCCTACTTTAAAGAAGCAGTAGTTGTTCATAGTTGAAGTACTCGTAGTAATAGTAGCAGTTGCAAATAGTTCATGTTATGATGAACGTAAAATACTGTTCCACAACTTCTTGTTTTGGTTGTGAATGGAAAAAATATCTCTGGTTACAGTTACGTTACGTTTTTATTGTACGTTTTTTTCCAACTAGCTTAGCTTAGTAAGTAGTTCGCTTAACAACCAAATGCCCTTAAAACAAATTATTAACGAAAATTTTAATGACAAACTTTTGATGTGATGTCACGATTTTCAAAAGGTGTAGTTTGTCTTCTGATTGTGTTTTTTTTCGTTTTGTTTTGATTGTTCGAATAGTGACTATAAAAACAATTGGAAACTATTAAAAAGGAAAGAAAAGAAGTTGAAATACTTTTTCTCACGATTTTGTTACAATTTGTTTTGAATATTTTTTTCTTTTTATTAAATTTAAACAATAAACTGATTTTTTTTTTTTTTTTTTTTGAAAATTAGTATTTTTTTAGAAATTCTAAATTTCAAGGATTTTCTCTACTGGATTTTCAAGTATGTCTGTTTTGTCAGTTTCAAAAATCTTTTTTAAGAATTAGCAAACAAAATATAAGATGCTTTGAAAATTTGTTCTTCAAATCAAATGTTTTTACCTTAAAATAAATCGAAAAACCTTGGCACATTTTTTTCAATAATTGATCTGTATTCTGCATGACAGGTTATACATCTGTTTCGGAAAGAGTCACCAACCCTCACCAGTAACCAAAAGCAGTACATAGTTTGTTTGGTGAAAAGCTAATTCATATACCTTTGCTGTTAAACCAATGCAATGAGAATCCAAGCAAAGAGTTATACTATTAAAATTTCCCCAATATAACACAGAAAACAGATTCATTGTGGCTAACGAATTTATTGCCAACCGAATTGAGGTGGTTCTAATAACCAAATTTCGGGATCACTGTGATTACAGTTCTGTTGTCTTAACAGTAAATATTTTTTCGTAATAGAAAATTGAGAGATGCTATTAAATTTCGGTTTGTACTATCGAAAATGCAGTTATTCCACTTTAGGATAATTCGTTTGGTGAATATTTTTTCTGTGTGCACCCATGCATTTTACATGGAATTTTAAAAGAATGATTGTTGTTTTTTTTTTTTTTTTTTGATTGCCTCCAAGTAAAAATGTTTGTGTTTTTTATTATACAATTCAAATTTTTCGTTACAGTTAATAAAAGCAGACAATCTCGAGAATTTTTTCCAACATAGAAAAAAGTGAATTACGAGTTCACGTAAAACATTTATTTCCAACTTCGGCAGATTCGATGAAGCTTGTCCCGAAATTTTTTCATTTAGATTTCCCTGACGCAAGAGCTCCTAAAATTTGCGTAATTGATCGTAGATTACCAAAATGATTTTAAAAATTAAACGAAACTATATCTTTAGGATACTACCGATCTTCAAAGTTTTAAAAAGTAGTTATTTTCATGATAATATTTCGCTATCTTTACGGCGACTACGAATTTGCTAGACATAGTGGAGTTCGTTCAAAACGTACGCCGGTTATAACGAATTTTTTATTAAAAAAAAAAATTCCGTCAAAAATTTTTTTTCCGGACCCAAAACATTCACTTTCAAATTATATACCAATTATTACGGTTATAGTGAACTCTTGTTTATTACGAACCAGTTTTTAAGTTCCTTTTATAGTTACAGCTTACTCCCTAAAATATAGAAACCCTAGAACATGAAATAATAAAAAATAAAAAATCTGGCAACACTCCAAAATCAGCTGTTATATTTATTAATACCAAAATACGTATATTGGATTTCCTCAAAAAAGAAAACTGAAAAAACAAAAACTAAACTAATTTATAATACATAAGTCAGTTGCGATAGTTACAGTCTTAAGAGCGGTGTTTGTGATTTAAAAAAAATTAGTTCGAGGCGTAGTGAGACAACTTGTGTTATATTGGGACCATATAACGAACTTGATAATCGGCAGCTACCAAATATAAGAGACGTCATTAAATATATTCTATTTATCAAGTATAACATGAAATTTAAGTATAATGTAAAAGATCCAGATACATATGCGATTGTTTTTGAAGAGATTGACAATATTTGGACCAAAGCTTCGATTCCAATCGTAACAAAAGAACGAGTTATTCAGTTACTCAAATCCAATTTCAAAAAGTACCTCAATTTGAAAAGATACCCCAAAAGCAAACGATAAAATGGTCTCGAAAACAAATTGAAGTGTTTTTTGGAGTCATCTGAGAAGCTTTTCACCGTTGCTGCTTGCAAATGCACTTCATTTGAATTTTGTTCTTTTTTAAAACCTAAGAAAGTTCCAATCAATGAAAGAGGTTTTTTGTTGGATCAAAGAAATAACAGAAAAATGGTTATATGTGGAGTAGATAAAAAAGAAACAGCTCGATTAATAAAACGAAAGCGCAGAGACAAACTGAACATTCCATAAGGGCAGCAAAAAAGGCGCGTTCTACTCAAGAAACCGACTCTATCCCAGAAAATTGCGATGAAGTTTCACTGTGTGAATCTTCCCTAAAAATGTATCCGATAACGAAGGCATCTCCCACTGACACACTTTCGACAAATACATCTTCGACTTCAACGACGAATCGGAATACATTGCCGTTGCCAACAGTTGCTAAGGTCTGTGATAGATACGGTTTATCGACTCGTTCTGCTGCTGCTGTTGCTTCTGCGGTTTCGACTGACTTCGACTTAATTTCTACCGAAAACTTAACTCTGGTAATCGATAAAAACAAAATACACACAGCTGTATCTAAAGTCCGGAATGAAACTGCAAAAGACATTGGAGGTATTGTTATTAAAAGTATTTACTTTGATGGACGAAAAGACAAGACTCTGATAAGTGAGAAAATAGGGGATCGTTACCATCGCAAATTTTAGCAAAACCTGAATCCCTTTATTTGGCTCGCACTACAAAGGGCATTCTAACTTCGATCACAACTTTATTAGAAAATGAAGGTTGGAGTTTAGATGACGTGATGTGCATTGAATGTGATGGAACTGCAACTAATACCGGTTGGAAGGGTGGCGTTATTCAATATTTGGAGGAGTATTTGAAGAGACCGCAACAATGGTGTGTTTGTATGCTCCATGCCAATGAGTTACCACTTCGTCATTTATTCTTGACTTTAGATCGTTGCACTTCGGGACCTAGAGAATATTCTGGACTTATTGGAAAACAATTAGCTACTTGTGGTAATGAAACTACGGTGTCTTTTTGTGCGGTGGCTGGTAATTTAACTGACTTGCCAAAAAATGTGGTCGATGAACTAAGTACGGATCAAAGTTATATTTATGAGATATGTAAAGTTGCACAAAGTGGTTACTGTACTGCTGAGCTGGCAAACCGTAAACCTGGAAAAATTGCGCACTCGAGATGACTTACCTCTGCTAATCGTCTACTCAGAGTTTACGTAAGTACCCTTAATTCATCAGAAAATTTGCAACTACTTGTCATTTACGTTGTTAAAGTATACGCTCCGATTTGGTTCCTAATCAAATAAAAAACGTCTTTTAAAGAAGGAGCCAAACATATTTTTCATCTGATTATGTACTCTCGTTTTTTACCCGAAAATATGAGATCAGTTGTGGATTCTGTTATCGAAAGAAATGCTTTTTTTGCTCACCCGGAAAATCTACTTGTCAGTACGCTGTTTGATGGCGGAGACTACCTTCGGGAGCTGGCATTGCAAAGAGAATATTTAAACCACCAAAAATAAACTTCTCTGCTGGAGATTACACCGAAATTATTATATGGCACGAGTGTAGGGTTACAGCACCGCCGGATCTTCGGCATATTTCTAATGAGGACATTCAAATCATGGCAATAACAGCTTGGAAATTGTTGACTTTCCTTGTCACACACAAGCTGTGGAAAGATGTGTTAAACTGGTAACAGAGGCCTCTCAAAGTGTAACTAACGCTGCGTCTAGAGATGGCTTTATTAGAACCAGGTTGAAATTACGAGCAGAAATGCCAAATTTTGGTTACAAAAATATGTTTAAATTTTAAGTTTTATTATAAGTTTTATTTTCTTGTACATTAATTGCACGTAGAAAACATATGAATAAAATAAATTTGTATCTCGTTTTTTTTTTATTATTTTAAGCATTCGGTTTAGGTTTTTAAAAACGTTTTCAAAAGTAGAGCCCTCAAGATGGCACGTAATTCGATTTTTATTACTTTTACCGTATTCTGTGTAAAATTACGTAAATTTTGATACCTCTTGCGAAAGTGTAACTCGAAAAACATTTTTCTCATTCAAGGACGGGACACCCTATTGCACACTGCTAGATGAAATTTAGATGTAATATAATGTTCCTCATTATACCCTATACCACTATGTGGTTTGGGTATAATGACTTTGTGCTGCTGGTTGTAACAACCAAAAATATTTGACCTACACCCATCTTTAATTATACCGATCGAATCAGAATCACTATCTGATTCGATTTAACGATGTCCGTCCGTCCGTCTGTGTGTCCATGTAAAGCTTGTAATCAAACTGCAGGTCGCAAATATGAATATATTTTGATGAAATTTGGTATTTAATCTTTTATCGGCCATGGGATGAACGCTATTGAAATTGGTGAGAATCGGTCCATGTTCAGACCTAGCCCCCATACAAATGACCCCTATGAAATCAACATATATTGCCAAATTATCATACAAATATTAGTCAAATTGGGTTTGTATGTATATATTACACCCATTAATCAGTAGTCTAAAAATGATCCCAATTGGACAACTCTTAGTCATAGGCCCCATATAGAGCTGCTTCCCGATCTTCACTTAAATCTATCAAAAAACAAAAATATTGCACTGATTCTTCTCAAATTTTGTTTGTATATATTTTTGCAAAATACAAGAGACTCTACCAAACATGGTCAGGATCGGTCCATTTTTGGGTCTAGTCCCCATATAGATATAGCATCCGATATGAAATTTTTCATATCTAGACCGACTATAATTATACCCTATACCACTATGTGGTTTGGGTATAATGACTTTGTGTTACTGTTTGTAAGAACCAAAAATATTCGTCCTAGACCCATCTTTAATTATACCGATCGACTCAGAATCACTTTTTGAGACGAAATAGCAATGAACGTCCGTGTGTGTGTCCATGTAAACTTTGTAATCGAACTACAGGTCGCAAATATGAACATATTTCAATGAAATTTGGTATATAAGCTTTCATCGGCCATGGGATGAACGCTGTTGAAATTGGTGAGAATCGGTCCATGTTCAGACCTAGTCCCCGTACAAATGACTCCTATGAAATCGACATAAATTGCCTTAAGTTCCAAATTATCATATAGATCTCATTCAAATTGGGTTTGTATGTGTTTATTATATCCATTAATGAGTAGTCCAAAAATTATCCCTATAGGAAAATTCTTAGTCATAGGCCCCATATAGAGCCGATCTTCACTTAAATCTATCAAAAAACAAAAATATTGCACAGATTTTTCTCAAATTTGGTTTGTTTATATTTTTTCAAAGTATAAGTGACTATACCAAATATGGTCAGGATCGGTCCATTTTTGGACCTTGTCCCCATATGGACATATCATCCGATATGAACTTTTTCATAACGGCAGCCAAAAAAATTAATAAAAATGCCACTCAAATTTGGTTTATGCTTATTTTCTATATCCAATTAGTTGAACCGAAGAGATAGGGTCTCTAAACCATGGTATAGGGTATCGTATAGTCGGGCTAGACCGACTATAATTTTCTTACTTGTTTTTAATTAGTTTTACAAGCGGCTATTTCTATTTCACTAAAATTATATTCTTCAGGGGGTCCCGACACTCAATTATTTAAAAAATTTATAGTATCTCTTCCAAAAATTAACTCTCACGATATCGTAAAATGCAACATAAGTAGTGAACTAGTGAAATTTATTACTAAAAACAATTTTAAAAAATTCTCTTTTATACCGAGAGTTTTTAGAACTCGTATTGATGCTTTTGGGAGGAACTCGTCCAAAATGAAATAAAATACGAAAACCCGGTGCATATTATCAGGCGATAGTTAGCAAAGCCAATTTATTCCACTAAAATTTTTTTGCTAACTAGCAGATTCCAGCGCTCGATAGTCGACTGCAATTTCTAGGCGTTTTTATTTTTCAACTTAGCCAATTCACAAACCAACACTTTCATGGTTTATTTTTATTGTGAATTGAAGATAACAAACTCATTAACAAACACATTAACAAGTTTAATAAAACACTCATAGCATATGTATTTTATGTATGTGTTAGTGGAAAAAATTTCAAAATCTGAAAATCTGCAAAACGGTTAAAAAGAAATACCTTTCAAATAATATACGTTTGGTCAAAATCGGGATAAAACGGTAGAACAAAACATCGGTCACAAGAAATCGCCTAGCCTATTAATATTATAGATAGTTGAATTCACAATAACAGAAGTTTAGAAGAAACCATGGAATGATATTTTACTATTGAAAAATTAAAATAAATTAAGTAAGAAATATATGCTATAGGTGCAGGCGCTTGCTAACAAAAATTTTTAAAACATCTTTGGTACTTGGCACATGAGCCAGTCCTCCTTTCCCTTTTTGATGAAAATGTACTTCTTGAAGAAAAGCAACGAATGACTGAAAAATTGTGAGAGCTAATCAATAGCAAAGATATTGACGACGTCGAAGATGGGGATTTAGCTCCGAAAAAATATTTACCCTATGATGAATTAAGTTTGATAACCAAAAAGTCCTTGAACTTAGCTAAATGTTTTAAAATAAGCACATATTTTATTCAAAGTGATGTCAGTGAATGATCTCGTAATGAAACTTTCAACAACAAAGGAATGAAAATATTTACTTCAATAAACGTAGTTTAAAAGTTAACAGATCTTTTAATGAATATAGTTCAAAAACATGGTATAAATTTGACTATGACCAATTTGGTTATTAACTTGATCAAAACTTAAATCAAATTTGTAGTTATACTAATCCTTCGGAACAGTGTAAATAACTGATAATTGTATTGACAAATGCGCGTGTACAATGCACTTCAACGAGTACCACAAGAATTAACATTCGAACAAAAATTACACCATGGATTACCAAAAACTTAGCTTCCCTATTAGAGCTTAGACAAAAATTATTAAAAGCACGAAGAAAAGATAGAAATGACAAATTTATATCCGAAAAGCTGAAAAGGATTAGTAAAATAATTAAGTTGAGTAATCGAAACTTAATAAAAAATTATTATGCTCGAAATTTAATTCAAGTGCGTGGTGATACTAAGAAAACATGAAGATTTCTTAACAATGAGCTAGGAAGAAATCCTCAAACTTCACAACAAATTTTTTCAAAGGATGGTAACCTCATAACAGCCGTTATTGACAAAGTCACGGTTTTTAATCAGTTCTTTTTTGATTTAACTGAAAATCTATGTAGTAACATACCTCGTTATTCAAATGATAATATTAATAATTTTGGAATGTTAACACCCCTTAGAACAAATTTTAATCTTGCAAATATTAGCAACAATTGTGTGGAAGATATTTTAGATGTAATATCTATAAATAAGAGTTCTGGTTATGATAGGATAACACCTAAAATGATGCTGTGTAAAAAAGCCAAACTTTCAGAAATATTATCAAATTTGTTTAGGAAGATGATCGAACATGGTGAATATCCTGATGTTTTGAAGATTCATAAAATTGTACCAATTCCAAAAGGAGTCGGCTCAGCAAATGTTGATATGTTTCGAGCAGTTTCGGTTTTATTAATTATAGATAAGATACTTGAGAGAATTATTTTTAATCAGTTATCTGAATATTTTGATAAGAACAAAATTTTATTTGAACGTCAATTTGGATTCTGTAAAGGTTCTGGAACTGATGAAGCGGATGTCAATATTGTTGACTACATATGTGGAGGATTCGATGCGGGGTTTAAAGGTGTAGCTGGAGTTTTCTTTGACTTGGAGTTTTCTTTGACCTTGTTGATCATGACATTTTGATTAAAAAGCTAGCCGTAATTAGTGTATCAAATAGTTCCAATAAGTTGCTGAAAGATTATTTAACAAATAGAAAGCAATTAGAAAGCAATTTCAGATTGGAGAAGCTAAAATCTCACTGTTACCTGTTAAATGTGGAGTACCCCAAGGCAGTGTGCTTGGGCCACTATTGTTTAAAATTTTTATGAATGACATTGGAAACATAAGATTTAATGGAAAAATATTCATGTTTGCGGATGATGTTTGCACGCTTTATCGTTACAATCACAATCAGGTGTTAAAAACTCAAGTAGAGTATGATATCAGCTATTTTAGCGGAATATATCAGGCTTAACAGGCTGATTTTAAATGCACAAAAGTCTAAGTTTATTAGGTTCAGAACATACATTCTTAAGAACGATGAACCATTTGCCATTCATATTGATGGTGTGTTAGTCAAAGAATCAAATAAAATACAGTATTTAGGCATGCTGTTTTGTAGTAATTTACAATGGGATTGTCATATTGACTCCATTAAATCAAAAATATCATCTGCAGTTGGTGTTTTATATAAATTCAGACGTTAATTTGATGTTAAAACGATGAAGCTAATATATGAGAGTTTGATACATAGCCACTTAACTTACCTTCCTATGATATACGGGTTTAAGAATAATGCTTCGCTGAAGAGCTTACAATCTGCGCAAAATAAGTCATTAAAGTTGGTTTATAATCTGCCAAGCAGATATCATACTTTAGACCTCTTTAAATACCATGCTATCAATATATTACCCCTTAGAGGATTATTTAAAATGCAAATAACGAAGTTCATCTTTAAATCGATAAGAAATCTTGGAAATTCTTCATTTCAGTTTCAACAAAATATTTTAATCTCACATCGAGTTACAAGACAAGGACAAAACTTGTCGATATCTAGATGTCGCCTTAAATTAACAAAGCAGCGGATTTGTTTTGCGGGCCCAACTGAATACAACAATTTACCAATTCATTTAAAATCCATTGTAATTTTATCAACATTCAAAAGAGAACTTAAACTATTTTTACTTAACAACATCGAAACACTTCTGGCGTAATTTTTAATTTTTAATACAAATTTTTTGTAAAATTTTAAACTTGTAAAATTAGTACTTGGATTCAAATAATCAATATTTTTAGTAAATAATAAATCAACACTAGTTGCCTTTTAGCCTCTTTAATGCCATATTGGTGCTGAGGCTTTAATTTATTTTTTGTAATACTATATTATTTGAAAATAAAACAAAAATAAAAAAAAAATGTTGTGAATGACCCTGCTGAAATGGAGTCAAATTGATGAAAGAGTTCAGCACAGCACTCAGTCAGTTTCTTAATTGATGACTTAGATCCTGCAAAATTACAGAAATAAATACCCGCAGCATACGAGAAGAGCGAGGAGTGTTCCTTACAAATAAGTAAATATTTTCATTAATCGAGACATTAAATTGTATACAGGCTAAAAACCTAATTCTAGGAGCAGGAAAAATACTTTATTTGGATCAAATGTGAGAAATCTGAACAAAAACTAAAAATCAGCCATTTTTGTTACCTTTTTGACCCCCCCCCCCCTCCATTAATTAGTTATCGGAAAAAATTAGCTTTTATATTTTTTTTATTTTTGATGTATAAACATCTATACGCGCAGGGGGGGGGGGTAAATTTCTAATTCACAATACAATCACAAAAACAGCGTAATATGTGAGCGTAAGATCTTACGCGTGACATGTGAGTATTAAGACAAATCGGTGTGACATGGTTGTTTGGTGAAAAAATTATGATATGTAATAACCTTGTTGTCGCTGTTTTCTGCATTTTATTTATTACCAGATGTTTACACATCTCCCCTGTGATCGGACTCACATGATTTTTTTGTATAGAAATAGAAACTGGTTAATGGCCCTAAATACGGCTGATCCCAAATTTGTATGAAATACATTATTAGAATGCATTTTTCTCGAAAACTAAGCTAGATATAACAAGAAGGACTTTAGTTTGAGCAACAACTTAGATTTTATTTTACACTATGAAGCAAATTTCAAATGCTGAAAAAAATAAACAATCTATATGTCAGGCGACCCTAATAAGGGAAAAACGGAAATAGTAATATTGATTCAGAAGTGATTATTAGTCTATCGGATTTATAAAATAACTCAAGGGGAATCTTAGTACCGACATTACTCAGTGGTACGGTATAAAATTGGTCTTAAATAAGGCTGAGATTGAAACAAATTATTCTGATCCTTTTCGAAAATCTTTCTAAAGGGTCCGCCATCTAGCGTTTTTTTTGTCAACTAGTCTGATTTGACAGATAATTAGTGTTATCCTTCCGCTGAACGAATATATACGCTTGAACAACGCTGGGAAATATTGCGACATTACTTTGAAAATCATGGTAATGTTGCAGAATGTGTGCGAAAATTGCGTTCGGATTTTGGAAGAAGAGAAGCACCGTCAGCTCCGTATGTTCGTTATCTTGTGAAAAAAGTGAAAGAAACTGGCATCCTCATCGATAAACCAAAGCGTGAAAAGCCAAAAACAGTGCCTACACCCGAGAATATTGCTGCTGTGGCAGAAAGTGTGCGTGAAGCGCCATCAACATCAATTCACCGTCGTTCTCAAGAATTGAACATTTCGGAGGCATCATTGAGACGAATTTTGCATAAAGACCTTAGTATGACGCCATACAAAGTCCAATTGGTTCAGGAGTTGAAGCCAACTGACCATCCAATGCGTTTTCGCTTCGCTAAGTGGGCCTGCGATCGACTTACAGAAGATGCCGATTTTGCCAAAAAAATCATCTTTTCAGCTGAAGCTCATTTTGATCTTGGCGGGTATGTAAACAAGCAAAATTGTCGCATTTGGGGCATAGAAAACCCACACGCATACATTGAAAAGCCGATGCACCCAAAACGCGTCACTGTTTGGTGCGGATTTTGGTCCAGAGGCATAATTGGGTCATTTTTCTTCGAAAATGAGCAAGGAGTGGCCGTTACAGTCAATGGCGATCGTTATCGGGCCATGTTGAACGAATTTTTGTTCACAAAAACTGAAGAGGAGGATATTGGCAACATTTGGTTTCAACAGGACGGCGCTACGTGCCACACAGCCGAAGCTATACTCGATGTTTTGCGCCCTGTTTTTGAAGATCGCATTATCAGCCGCAGAGCTGATGTCGTTTGGCCATCTCGGAGCTGCGATTTGACACCGTTGGACTATTATTTGTGGGGTGCCCTCAAAGATAAGTGTTACGCCAACAAGCCAGAGACAATTGACGCTTTAAAGGACAATATTCGTGAAGCCATTGGTGAAATACAGCTGCACACAATCGATAATGTGCTTAAAAATTGGACCGATCGTGTAGGCTACTGCATGGCCAACCGAGGCAGCCATTTGAATAAAATTATTATCCATTATTAACCGGAAGGATTGTACTTTCAAATAAAAAAAAGAAATTTGAGATAATATTCAGTATTTTTTTTTTTTTTTTTTTTTTTTTATAGCATTTTAAAAAAAAAAAAAAAGTTATTTGGCGGACCCTTTATAAGTAATCATTACTATAATATAACACTTATTAAGTATGTTCTAAATTGATGAAAAATAAAGTCTCTAAGACACATGTTTATTTCGATTCATCTATAACGCGTCTTGATTTCCTTCAAAGAATAATATTATTTCAAAATACTTCCTTCCCCTTAACCTACGCGAATCAAAGGTGTTAAAACTATCACCGTTCTGTTAACATATGGGTTATTATGTGGGTTTACTTGCGTTTTATCCTTCAATGAAAATACGAATTTTAGCACGTTCTATGTCTGAGAGTTAGGCGCCTTTTTACGCTTTGCACACTATTGCCTTGCATACATATGTTTCTATTTTACTTAAATAAACGAGTGGGAAATTCAATTTTCTAATTGTAACTCATATTTTCCTTTGACTTTTCAAAACAACAAGGTAGCTGTTTTCTTTTGAAAACTATTTGTTCATTTGGGTAACAATGTTTTGTCACGTGTTCGAGAACTTCGCTGCCTTTTTGTTAAATGTAAACTGTAGATTTAGCACGTGTGTTAGCCCGTATTTAAAAAAAATGAGGTGTGAATTTTACCCCAGTATGTAATATGAACCTAAAAACACATATGTCTATTGTATATACTTAAAACAGTTGAAGAATGTTGCCAAAACCCCTGAAATATTAATTCAAAAACGTTCATAGCAATAACTTTACAAAAAAGGTACTTTTAAGAAAAGGTACTCTATAAGAAAACATTTATTAAGAAACGGTACTCTTTTAGGAATATGTAATTTTTAAAAAACTAATATTACAGAAAAAGTATTTCTTAAAAAGAGGCACCTTTTAAGAAAACGTACTTTTTCAGAAAAGGTCCTTTTTTCAGAAAAGGAATCTTTTCCAGAAAATGTACTTTTTTCAAAAAAGATTGTATTTTAAGAAAAAGTAATTGTTTAAAACAATATACTTTTTTAAGAAGAGGTCATTTTTTTAGAAAATACTGTTATTTAAGAAAGTGTACTTTTTTTAAGTGTACTTTTCGAGAAATTTGGCTTCTTGTAAGAAAATGTACTTTTAAGAAAATGTATTTCTTTTGAAAACAGGTACTTTTATAAGGAAATGTACTTTTCAAGATATGGAACTTTTTACAGAAAGGACGTTTTTAAAAAGAAGCAAAATTTACTTCTTTTAAGTTTTGCTGAAAATTTACTTTTTTAGAAAAAAAAAAAAATATTTTTATACCTTATACCACCATGTGGTTTGGGTATAATGACTTTATACTGCTCCTTTTAACCACCAAAACTATTTGACCAAGACCCATTTTTTATCATACCGATCGACTCAGGATCACTTTCTCAGTCGATTTAGCGATGTGCATCCGTTCGTCTGTCCGTCCGTCCCTGTGTGTCTCCATGTAAAACTTATAACCAAACTACAGTCGCAACTATGAATATATTTTGATGAAATTTGGTATATAAGCTCCTACCAGCCATAGCATGAACGCTATTGAAATTGGTGAAATTCGGGCCATGTTCAGACCTAGTCCCCATACAAATGACCCCTATGAAATAGACATAAATTGCCATAAGATCCAAATTATCATATAGATCTCAGTCAAATTGGGTTTGTATGTGTTTATTATATGCATTAATCAGTAGTCCAAAAATAATCCCTATAAGACAATTCTTAGTCATAGGCCACATATAGAGCTGCTTCCCGATCTTCACTTAAATCTATCAAAAAAAGAAAATTATTGCACAGATTTTTCTCAAACTTGGTTCGTATATATTTTTTCTAAATATGGTCGGCTCGGTCCATTTTTCGACCTAGTCGCCTTACATAGCATATATAGCATCTGATATGAACTTTTTCATATCTGCAGCCAAAAAAAATTAATAACAATGCCACTCAAATTTGGTTTATGCTTATTTTCTATATCGAATTAGTTGGACCGAAAGATAGGGTCTCTAAACCATGGTATAGGATATCGTATAGTCGGTCTAAACTGACTATAATTTTCTTACTTGTTTTTTTCTTTTTAAAAGAGGTATTTGTAAGAAGTGCTTTATATCAACTGAAGATATTAAAAATCTCTTAACGAGACAGAAAAACATAATAATTTTAACTCAACCACAATTTAATCCAGGGAAAATAACCTTAAAGAGCTCAATTCCCACAAACTTTTTAAACCAATGCACAACAACCTACTAACTAGAAAAGATCAAATCAAAATAATACGCCTAAGATTAGGGGACACTAAAATTTCTAACGCACATATAATTGACAAGAAATTCAAAAACACTACGCTCAACAATATTGATTTTTTTCAAATATTAGACTCTGATATGAGCAGCGGTAAAAGTTAGATAATTATTTCTTTTTTGAAAGATTGTAACCTATACAACCACATTTAAACTAAAAACTACATTAAGCTGAAGTCCATCGTTGTTATAGCTTTTTCCTCAACATTATACTAATAACACTATGTCACAAAATAGAAAAAATTGCATGCACTTTTGAAGAGACCTATCGTAGGTTGTAGGCCTTGTTGAGTAGATCATTTGTCCGTTTTTAGAATTTTGAATACACGCTCAAAATCTGAAGTTATGTCCAAAAAACGTTTTTTTAGGACTTTATGGACTTAAATATTTTTAAATTTTTCAGTTGTGGGTCGATCTTAAATTTTTAAATGGTTTTGGAAAGACGACTAACTAAGCTTTCCAAATATATATATATGTTTTTACTTTTAACAAACCCATGTGGAAATAATACCCCAATTATTTTAAATTTCCAGTTTTTTGGTGAGCTTTTTCGACTTTGGCGCCTTTTTTTTCCTAGACATTGTTTGGGAACATATGTTTTTATTATTTTTATTGGAAATCACATTTAGTAATGAGTAAATTGACACCTTGTTTTTTAAAATTGAATAATAATTGTTAATGTAACAATATTTTTATTTAATTATATAGATATAATTTTTCCTAGTATATGCTATGTATGCAAACATTTTTACAGTTATTTTTTACACTTGAATTATCCTATATATGGTTTAGTCTCTTTTATTAAAAAATTTTAAATCTTTATCAATAAGCATTTGATTTAAAAAAAAAACGAGGTGTCAATTTACTCATTACTAAATGTGCTTCCGAATAAAAATAATAAAAATATATGTTCCCAAATAAAGTCTAGGAAAAAAGGCGCCTAAGTTGAAAAAGCTCACCAAAAAACTGGAAATTTGAAATATTTGGGGTATTATTTCCACATGGGTTTGTTAAAACTATAAATATATATATATATATTTGGAAAGCTTAGTTAGTCGTCTTTCCAAAACCGTTTAAAAATTTAAAATCGACCCACAACTGAAAAAGTAAAAAATATTTAAGTCCATAAAGTCCTAAAAAAAACGTTTTTTGGACATAACTTCAGATTTTGAGGGTGTATTCAAAATTTAAAAAATGGACAAATGATCTACTCAACGAGGCCCACAACCTACACTAGGTCTCTTCAAAAGTGCATATTGACTGTAACACCGTGTAATTTGTTATAAGTATAATATGTAAATATATAAATTAATAAGTAAGAAGTGCTTTCTTCAGAAAAAGAAAATGAACTTTTTAAGCAACGTACCATTTAAAGAAAAGGTACTTTTATAAGAAAAATTACATTCTTATGAAGAGAAATGTACTTTTTTAAGACAATTTAATATTTAAAGAAAAGATTCTTTTCTAAGAAAAGATACTTTTATCTGAAAAACTAATTTTTATAGAAGGTACTTTTTTATGAAAATTTTCTTTTTTAAGAAGGGTTTTTTTTTTAAATCAAAAGAGTAGCGGTATTCACTCTTGGTGTTAAAGTTACAACCCTGTTATATTCACAACGATTTTTTACAACAAAGCGTGAATGTCTTTTTTGTTGTGTATTGTAAACTAATGAATCAGCTGTTTTTTGTTTTGTTTTTTTTTTTATCAATTTGAAAACTTAAAATATCAACAAGAATTTGCAGATAAGAAAAATGCCCAAAATTACGGAAAAAGAAAAAATTATAAATTTTTTAGTACAAAATGCAGTTGACGAAATAGAATTTGCAGAGATTCTGGATGTTGAAGGTACGGTATTAATTGCAATAATAAAAACAATACAAAATTATAACTACTCTCCTTTTGTAGATACATGTGAACATGTAGATGTAGTTGATGACATTATTTTAGTTAAAGTGTACCGCCGCGGAGCTTGGAATTCGGTTCCAAAATCAATGAAGTTGCCACCAAATGTCTTAACCCAATTAAATGACAACAGATTTTTGCGAATGCTGAGGGTTAGTCAAATTGAGTTTCATACACTGGTGTCTATGATTTCTTGAGATACAGAATTTTACCAACCCAATTCATGTGAACAATTTCCAGTTGAGTACCAGTTAGTAATTGTCAGACAGACTCGGGACATCTAGAGAAGGGGCTTTTCATTATTTTGATACATTTTTTTTTTATTATTTTGATTCATTTACCACAAAATGAAAAATAAAAAAATAAACATTTGTTTTGGCAGCTCAACAATCAGCTGTTTCAGTCTTGTAAATGTTTAGTCTTGTGGATGTACTATAGCTTTTACCCTTGTACTTTAAATACAGCGTATTAAATTTCAATTTCATACATTTTGTTATTGTGGTGTTGTTGTAAATTGTAGTACTTTTACTATATTTACAACATGTACAAGGGTTACAAGGGTACTTTACTACCAAGAGTGAAAACCCTTAATATGTATTTTTTAAGAAAGCGTAGTTTTCAAAGAAAAGATACTTCGTTAAGAAAACAAACATACTGTTAATAAGAAAAGAAGGTACTTTGTTAAGAAAAGGTATTTTTATAGGAAACGATACATTTGCAAGGAATGGTAATTTTTATGAAAAGTTGCTTTTTAAGAAAACGTATTTTTTTTTTAAATGGTACTTTTTAAAAAACATTTATTTGTTTAAAAAAATTTAATATTTTTACGATAGGTACATTTTTACGAAAAAGCTTTTTATGAAGAAAGAAAAACTACATTTTAAAGAAACGGTACTTTTAAAAGAAAAATTGAATTTTTAAGAAAATGTACTTTTTAAGAAAACTAACTTTTTTACATTTTTAAGAAAATGTACTTTTTTATGAAAGTGTTCTTTTTAAGAAAAAGGATTTTTTAAGAAAAGGTAACCTTTTTAAGAAAATTACGTTTTTAAGAAAACGTATCTTTTTAAGAAAATTTACTTTTCTAAGAAGAGATAATTGCTATGAAAATCTACTTAAAAATAAAAACGGTTTTTAATACAAAATAGTATGTCCTTTTTAAGAAAACGTAGTTTATACAGAAAAGGTACTTTGTAAAGAAAACATACTTTTTACAAGTACATTTACAAGAAGATATATTAAAAATAAAAGTATCTTTTTTAAGAAAAGTTACTTTTTTAAGAAGATATACTTTTTCAAAAAAAGGTACTTTTTTAACAAAATGTACTTTTTTTAATGTACGATTTAAGAAAAAATATTTTCTGAGAAAAGAGCACCTTTTAAGAACAGGTATATTTTTAAGATGGGTCCTTTTTTAAGACCAGGCACTATTTAAAAAAGGTACTTTTTTTAAGAAAGTGAACTTTTTAAGAAAAAGTATTTTTTAAGAAAAGATAATCTTTTAGTAAATTACGTTTTTAAGAATAGGTATATTTTTAAGAAAATTTACTTTTCTAAGAAAAGATACTTTTTATGAGAATCTACTTTAAAAAAACGGTTTTTAATACAAAATAATATAAAAGGTACTTTGTTAAGAAAACATACTTTTTATAAGGAAATATACTTTTTAAGACAAGTTCATTTATAAGAAGATATATTTAAAAAAAAGTATTTTTTTTAAGAAAAGTTACTTTTTTAAGAAGATATACTTTTTCAGAAAAAGGTACTTTTTTAAAAAAATTTACTTTTTTTTAATGTACGATTTAAGAAAAAATATTTTTTGAGAAAAGAGTACCTTTTAGGAAAAGGTAAATTTTTAAGAAGGAAACTTTTTTTCAGATCAGGCACTTTTTTAAGAAAATTTACTTTTTTAAGAAAATGTACATTTTTAACAAATTTACTTTATGAAGAGAAGTATTTTCTTATAAAAAGGTATCATTTAAAGAAAAGGTACTTTTATTAAAAAAATATACTTATTTAAGCACTTTTTTAAGAAAATTTACTTTTTTAAGAAAATGTACATTTTTAACAAATTTACTTTATGAAGAGAAGTATTTTCTTATAAAAAGGTATCATTTAAAGAAAAAGTACTTTTAGTAAAAAAATGCACTTTTTAAAGAAAAGCGAATTTGTAAAAGAAGGTACTTTTTAAGAAAAAATATTTTTTAAGAACAGATGCTCCTGGTAAGAAAAGCTATATTTTTAAGAAATTTACTTTTTAAAACAACGTACTTTTATAGGAAAATGTATTTTTTTTTAAGAAGATCTAAATTTTTTAGAAAGGGTATTTTTTAAGGGAAAATTGCTTTTTTTAATAAAAGGCACTTTATCAAGAAGAGGTAATTTTTTAAGAAAACGTCCTTTTTATACTTTTATAAGAAATTTGGCATTACTAAGCAAATTAAATTTTTTAAAAAGGCACTTTTTAAAAAAATTTAGTATTTTAAAAGGCTTGTTTGTTTTCAAAGAAAGGATTCTTTGTTAAGAAAACATACTTTTTATAAGAAAGGGTACTTTAATAAGAAATGTAACATTTTTAATAAAAAGTTATTTTTAATGTACTATTTCAGAAAAATTACTTTTTTAAGAGAAAGGACTTCTTAAGAAAAATCTTTAAAAATAACTTTTTATGAAAAAGTCATTTTTAAAGAAAAAGTACTTTTTATGAAAAATTACTTTTTGAAGAAAGGGCTTTTTTAATGCTAAAGAAAAGGTTTTTTGTTAAGAAAACGTACTTTTTATAAGAAAAGGTATTTACTAAAAAAGGTACTTTTTTAAGAAAATTTACTTTTTAGGGGAAAGCACTCCTTTTAATAAGAGGTACTCTTATTAAGAAAGAGTTATAATTTAAGAAAAGGTACTTTTTAAGAAATGGTACTTTTTTAAATGAAGGTACTTTTTCTAGAAAACATACTTTTATAAGAAATGATATTTTTTTGAGAAAGGTTATTTTTCAAAAAAGATACTTCTTTACGAAATAGTAGTTTTATATGAAGAGATATATTCTTAAGAAAATGCACTTTTAAGAATATATACATTTTTAGGAATATGTACATTTTTAGGAAAAATTGCTTTTTTAAGAAACGTTACTTTTTAAGAAAGCGAACTTTTATAAGAATAGTAACATATTTTAGAAAATTTATTTTATTAAGAAAATGTCCTATTTAAGAAAAGGTAAATTTTTTCTGAAAAAATTACCTATTTTAAGAAAGCAATTTTAAAGAAAAATTACGTTTTTAATAAAATTTACTGTTAGATTAAAAGGCTTTGTTTAATTCTAAAGAATATGTACTTTTTAAGGAAACGTAGTTTTCAAAGAAAAGGTTTCTTGTTAAGAAAACATACATACTTTTTAAAAGAAAAGATAATGTTTTACAAAAAGTTACTTTCTAAGAAAAGGTACTTTTTCAAGAAAAGATATTTTCTAAGAGAAGGTACTCTTTTTAAGAAAAGGTACTTTTTCAAGAAAACATACTTTATCAAGAAAAGATATTTGTTAAGAAAAGATATTTTTCTGAGGAAGGCATATTTAAAAAAAAAAAGTACTTTTTTACGATATATTATGTTTATAAGAGATACATTTTTAAGAAAATGTGCTTTTTTTAAAAAATGTACTTTTTGTAAGAAACGTTACTTTTTTAAAAAAGGGTTATTTTATTACAAAAGTACACTTTTCTAAGAACGTTTACCCTTTCCCTCTTGGCTGAAGTTTGTTTCTCGCGTTGAGTCTCTATTCCAAATTTCATATTCTTAGATTACACAAGGGAACAAATTTGACTGAACTTCTTTGGCGTTGACTGAAACTTTATTGAAATTTTTTACTAAATTGAGGTCGCTAATTCCAAATCTATTCTCCATTTTTCTCCATCCGCTCGCATTTTTAAGTTACAGGTATTAATCGGTTTTTTCCTTTTTTTTTTTTAAATTTTCCTTTTTTCAAAACTTCAACGATATCTCTGAAACTGTTGGGCAAATTTAAAACTAATGTAAGGACGGCTTAAAGGTAATATTGTTGACGAGTTTGGATTTTTTTAAACAGAATATGGTGAACCGTTTTCAAGTTAATCCAATATATGTAGTGGAAGTGCCTTAATCTTGGACATAAGGGTATATCGCGAAAAGTCGAGCTGATACAAAAAACCAAGTGCAGATTTGGATTCAGCGTCTCAAATAACCTTAAAAACAACATTCAGTTCTTAATCAACAAAAACCTTGTTCCCTTGTGTAATTTAAGAAAATTTTATAAAAGAAAATTTTTCAATGAGTTGTAATTACGTTATAATATTTGTGTGTTAAAAATTTGTATTTTTCTTTAAAATCCTCTTTTATTGATAAATTGAAAAGTATAGCTTATAGAAAAAATCTGACTTAATATCTGAAATCAGTGGCCTTAAAACAATTACTATAACAAACTTATTACATAAATAGAACAGCAGCAAACACATACATATTAAACAAATAAGAAAATTATAGGCAGGTCCAGACCGACTATACGATACCCTTATACCATGGTTTAGAGACCCTATCTCTTTGGTCGAACTAATTGGATATAGAAAATAAGAATAAACCAAATTTGAGTGGCATTGTTATTAATTTTTTTTGGTTGCATATATGAAAAAGTTCATATCGGGTGCTATATTTATATGGGGACTAGGTTGAAAAATGGACCGATCCTGACCATATTTGGTAAAGTCACTTATATTTTGAATAAATATATACAAACCAAATTTGAAAAAAATCTGTGCAATATTTTTGTTTTTTGATAGATTTAAGTGAAGATCGGAAAGCAGCTCTATATGGGGCCTTTAGGAATTATTTTTGGACTACTGATTGATGGATATAATAAACACATATAAATCCAATTTGACTGAGATCTATATGACAATTTGCATCTTATGGCAATTTACGTCGATTTCATAGGGGTCATTTGTATGGGGACTAGCTCTGAACATGGACCGAATTCACAGCGTTCATCCTATGGCCGACAAAAGCTTATATACTAAATTTAATCAAAATATATTCATATTTGCGACCTGCAGTTTGATTACAAGGTTTACATGGACTCACAGACGGACGGACGGACATCGCTTAATCTACTCAGAAAGTGTTTTTGAGTCGATCGGTATAATAAAAAATGGTGAAATATTTTTGGTGAAATATTTTTGGTAGTTACAAACAGCAGCACAAAGTCATTATACCCGAACCACAAAGTGGTATAGGGTACAAAAATGGTATTTTTGTATGGAAATCGCGATTTTTATCAATTCAGTTTTCTCAGTAAATTGTGGACAAAATCAAAACTTGTGCACCGATTACAATGAAATAAAGCTCATTTCATTCGAAATATGTTTAACTAAATGTTTTAAACCAAAACTGTATTTTTTTTTTCAAAACGTCAACGATGTCTCTGAAACTCTTGAGCAAATTTAAAATCAATGTAATCACGGCTTAAAGATAACTAGCAAATTCCAGCCCTCGAGATTCGAGTGCAAATTCTGGGAAATTTTATTTTTTCATTAAATAAGGACCCTAAAGGTATGCTAACCAATTATAGCCAATTCACAAATCAACACAAAAAACGAACTCATTTTTATTACAAACACATTAAAAAATTTAATAAACACACACATGGCATTATGTAATTTTATGTATGTGTTAGTAGCAAATTTAAATGCAATTTACTTAAAATAAAGAAAAAATTAAAAAATCAGTAAATCTGCAAAACGGCTAAAAAGAAATACCTTTCAAATAATATACGTTTGGTCAAAATCGGGATAAAACGGTAGAACAAAACATCGGTCACACGAAATCGCCCGCCTATTAATATTATAGATATTGTTGACGAGTTCTGGATTATTGTTTTTAATTTTGGTATATCGCGAAAAGCTGAGCTGATAGAAAAAAACCAAGTGCAGATTTGGATTCAGCAGCATTGTTCCTTGTGTTGTTTTTGTTTCATATCCACACTGGTAAGGGAAACTACATTCCTAATTTCAAGATCCTATCTCCATATAAATTTTAAACATACAGTGTTACGGAATAAGTCAGGGAGTCAATGCTAAGTGTAAATATATTATTTATTAATTTCAAACTTTTAAATAAACCAGTTATTTGCCAAATTATTATTTGGCTGTGAAATTGCTTATTCAAGGAAACCCTACGTTTAAAAAATTCATAGGAACGACATGGTTTCAGTTATCAAAATTATCATTTAGTTCAATGGATAAAAAAAAATACAAAAAAATATATGAAAAAAAATAAAAAAAGACAAAAAAAAAATATATGTATAAGGGTTAAAAAAAATACTGTCAGGTGACACCACCCATCAATCATTTCGATGTGTCCCTGGAATCAATAACAAAAAGCATGTAATAAACCAGGAGCACAGAAAATTTAGAAAATCATTCACTCTACAAAGATCGAAATGAAAATCTATAAAAGAAAAAATTGTTTCAATATACTTATTTTGCAAACACAAAGCAAGTACAATACATACGGGTATATATGTCATGACACAAATACACATAAAGGACAAACACGTACCAATTTAGTACAAAAGAGAAATAAGGTCAACAAAACCATGAACTTTACACAGGGATAACAGTAGAAAATGTAGGGTAAAATGTTTGCACTTCGTTTCAAATGTCTAAAAATATGTATAATTTTGGGAAAAACAATAGAAGTGCAAAGAAAAAAGGCACAACTACGACGAGCTCATATTACGAAAAAAAATTCTATTTTAATACACAATATCCGTTTTCGTTTGTGAATATTTCTTCAGAGATTTTTACGCACACACAGAAAACAGATGCGAATTTAGTGTTAAATTAACTGGAATGAAGTTACGTATACTAACCGAGTTTCGAGTTAGTTACGCTCACAATTCTGCCGTCTCCATGTTAATTATTGTATCGCAATAGAAAATGGTTAGCTGCTATTAAATTTCTGTCCAGACAATCGAAAACAGATATTAAACATAGGATCAATTCGGTTGTCGAATTTTTTTTTTCTATGTGTAGCATTTTAATATTTCAAAATCTTATATATCAGATATGGATCTTACCACAATCTTAATCGGTCTAATAGGGGTTATTTATATGGGGGTAGGTCTGAGTATGCATCGGTTTTTTCACATTTCGATAGCGTTTTTCCATATACCAAATTTCATTAAAATAAATATATTCATATTTGCGAGCTTTAGTTAGATTTCAAGGTTTACATGAACACAGAGTCGGACGGACAAACAGAGAGACAGAAAGACGGACCGATGGACATCATTAAATCGGCTCAGAAAATGACTCTATTATAGGTCATATAAATTTGTTTGCAATTTCCATATAATATGTAAATGATTTTTTCATTAAAAAATTTTACTTCACACTGAAAATTCTATACCGCTTTGAATTGAAAAGGAAATGGTGTAACCAAAATTCAAGGGGATGAAGTACGAGTATAATGTTTGCAAAAAGGATAATTGGAAATGGAAGAAAAAAAGTTTTTACTCGTATATAAAATTATTTGGTCCATGCGCAGTTTTCGCAACCTACTGTTTTACAATTATGCTCTCCTATTAGATGAAGGCGCCAAAATTCAACAATTTTACACGTGTGTTGTTTGATTTTTACGATTCAAGTGTGTGCATGGAGGGATGCTAACACTCGAATCCTCTTAAGGATAATAACTGAGCAGTGATTATAAACAAAATGTGTGTTTTTATTTATTATTTTTTCTTTTGGCTGAGATTTAACAAAAGGATTTTTGTGGCTTTTCACATTTTGAGTTCTTAAAGTTTGAATTGATATTATAAATTATTTTAACAATAGAATAATTGAAAACAACAACAACTTTATTTGTGTATGCGCGTGTGTTTTTATTTTGCTAGTGATTTTAGGATAATCCCCAAGTTATGGAAAATATAAATGGTAAAGAACTGAGAAGAACTATATACTTCTACAGAATTAAGAGTAGATTTTGTTTCTCAAATGGAACAGGCTCTCAAAGTTAATAGTGTATGGAGCGTGAGTATATTTTTTTTTTTTTATTAAACAATTGTGATAAAAATTATTACAACATCAAAACAGCATTCAGAACCAACAAAAAAAAATACAGTTGTGATATTTTCAAATAAAATATATCATAGCTTTTCACGAGGCGGATACGCACATACGTACGTACATAAACATACTCGTATATATTCAGTTGGCTCACATACACACATTTTTAGTATACCCTACATGATGTTGTTAGACTCAGAAATAGAAACAAATATTAGAATTTTTTAAGGTTTTGTTTTTTTATTTTTGAGCGTCCATTTATGTCTATTGCGATAACGAAACATATTCACGTAAAATTGTTACCCTTGAAACGCCATTTTTTAAAAGAGGAATGAAAGGCACATGAAAATGACAGATACAGGGTTCATATGTTCGTTAACAAAATTTTAAGGAAATTCCATAAAGGAAATAAAAGGATAACAATTATCTTAGAATATTTAAATTTTTTCGACTTATTTCACCGAGTGTTGAGCAAATTTCTGGTAGCATGAAAATAAATATGATACGCGATATAAATTCTGCGGCATTAAATAATATTTTTTACACCCGATACCACTATGTAATGCTTGTAACTACCAAAAATATTTGACCATTTCATGAAGATTCTCTGGGCCCCAGAAACACAAGTTCTGCTTCTTCATATAAATGGAAATGGGTTTCGTCGCTGCGTTAAAACGGCAAATAATTCTTTGACGCCATTTGCAAAAATAATGCCAGATTCACATTGCTTTTGCGTACTTCGTATTTACGATATCACGGATAGGTCGTTCAGCATATGTCTGCCATTAGTTAATTTCTATGCATACCGTGTATAATTTCGGTTTATTAAGCGATGCCTAAGTAATCTATTAAGCAACGTCTCTAAGAATTAGTTTATACCAAACATCGGCTTAAGTTTGAAATTAAAAATTAAAAAAAATAAAAATTGAAAAAATAATAAAAAAAAAATGAAATTAGTTCATAAGCAACATATAAAATTTAGAACCACACATACATAATTGATATGATAATAAAAACAAGTAAGAGTGTTAAATTCGGCTGTGCCGAATCTTTGATACCCTCCACCTCGGTTTGAGTATTGATAATAAATGTAAACAAAATATTGGAAAAATATGCATGCGTTTTCTATATGCATGCGTTTTCTATATGCATGCGCTTCCGGTTATATGACAGAACTTCTCGTTTAATTTAGTTTTTGCTAATTAAATAGCTCGCCCTAACCTCCATTGCAAAGGTAATGGTTGTGTAGGGTGGCTATATGCATTAAATCGTGCTAATTGGAGATGGCTGTATAGTTTCTTTTAACTGGCCAAATATTTCTTCATTGTGGCCATATAGATCGGATGGAGTAACAAAATAATAACCAAAAAAAAAAGTTCTGTCAACTTTTTTATTAAAATATTGCCATATTTTGAAAACATAGAGAATAAATTTATAATAATAAATAATAAAATTAGGGATGCCAAACGCAAAAAACCAAAAGTCCCAAACATTTTAAATAAAATAATTTGTTATCTTTGTTTTCTGAAAAACTTCAAATTTTCATCCAAAAAAAATTGTGAAAATTTATATATAAATAACATTCTCATCAAAATGCGTTTATTTATGTAACAATTTTTGTGTTAGCAATTCTTAAATATCATTTGAGGTTTTCTAAAATTCATTGAATTTAAATTAATGTTTTCTGTAGTGCGATTCTGTAAATTTCAACGATCCGACAATCGCAAAATATATCGACAGCTATTGTTGTTTGCATTAAGGATTAAGTGATTCACTATGTACATACATCTTATCAACAGTCGACAAATCTATTTTTCTATTTATTTAAATTGTAAACGAGTGGCATCTCTGTCAAAATAAGCGAAAACACAAAGAATAGAAAGAAAAATTACTTCGTGTTTGACAGGATGATTTTATGTTTATGTTTAATATCTTTATTTTGTTTACTAATATTTCTGTTTATTTATTTGAAAATGAAATATTGAATTGAATATGATATTTAATTTTTTTTATTTATATAAAAATTTTTTGATAAAAGCAAAATATTTTCACTATTTTATGATTTTTATTTATGTATGACGACATTTCAACCTAAAAATTTAAGTTTTCATCGATTGAATAAACAACACAAACATGGTTGTCGTTTAGATAACAACAACAGCTGACTTTAACAATAGCGAATATCGTTTATAAATTTTACTGATAATTTTGCAATTTTCTTTTTTTAACGATTCGACTATCGTTAAAAGAAGTTACTGAATCGCGGTACTGAAAAGTTATTAATTTCTCCTGAATGGCAATATTTTTTTTAAATGTAAACATTTTTATATGTAACCATATTTGGTGTTTTTTTTTTTTTTGGAATTTCAATTGGTGTTTAACGAATAAAATTTATATATTAACGATTCAGTTGATGTCTTCTTAATTTAAAATTATTATTTCCGACGTTTTGATATGATTTTCTGAATGAAAAATTTAAAAAGTGCAATTTTGTATTTATGTGAATAATAATGCTTTAGTAATTATAAACAATTTTTAAAAATTCGATGTAATCGCAATCAGATATTTTGTAGCTAAAGCAGAATAATAGTTCTATATAACTACGTAGAACTGTTTTGAAAGCAAAAAAACTCATTGATAACTCGGTAACTCTATTTTGTAAAAACAACAAAAAGTTAATATGCCAAACTTATGTTCATATTTGTAAAAGAATAATGAAAAAACGTATGAAATAAAAGACCAGCCCGTGTATACTCTTAACATTGTTCTGTATGATATCTAGTTGAAAATATTGACATTCATGTTAAAATAGAAATAACTATTGCAAAGCTAATTAGAACAAAAATTGTGGCGCCATCTACTGCGGCATAGTCACGCTGAGCAAAATGAAGTGACGCTCTGTTAATGCAAAAGAAATGTATTTTCCCCACAACAAAATATTGAAGAATTTTATGTAAATAAAATAATATACCGATTTATTTCTAACATGCAGTTACTATGGATATACATACATACATATATATAATATATGTATATTATTTGTATTATTTAATATGTATATGTATGTATATGTAAATATTACACACAAAAAATACAACATCAAACGTTATTTTTGTGTTTTTCTCTTTAAATAAATTGATGCAAAAATTTTTTTTTTGCTAAATTTACATTGTTTTTTTTTATTGACAACTAGGTATTTTAGCATTATTTGCTTTAGATGCTGGTGAATTTTTACTCCCCTTTATATTAACTCGTAGTGTCAGCTTGTCGAACATATTTTGGACCGATTTTAACCACTTTCCCGTGACCCAATCGATCTGAAATTTTGCAGGCAGGCTCGTGGCAATGACAGAAATGATATAACAAATTTTTTTAGTGATCACAAAACAATGGAAACTTTTAAATTTTTCTACCAGAGTTGATAAAAAAATGTACAAAGGGTTTGTTTTTATTATATTATTACCACAACGACCACAAAAACAACAAGTCCAGCTATGACAACAATGCAACATTTAGAATAACAAGAACAATATAGAAACATCATGTTTTTCATTTTTTTTTTTTTTTTACTTTTTCAGAGATTTCCTTGGACCTGTTCCACCGATTTAATTGATTTTTGAAATAGAAATCTTCCCATGAATTTGGTGGATCATTCTCACTAAAAATGATCACCCTAGCTGTCCTATTGAGGACGTGATCGCGACAAGAACAACAGAGAAAATTATATTTTTTCAAGACTTTTTTAATTTCTTCATTCAAATCTCGATGGACGATTTTAAATAGCAAACTTCTCAGGATGTTAATGAATCATTTTTTATGTCAACGAGCACCCTAGCTGCCCGATTGATGCCGTCATCGTGATTTCCACAGACGGACAGACGGACATCGCTATATCAACTCCGCTTGTTATAAGGATCACAAATATATGTATTTTATGGGGTCCAAATTTTTTTCCTAATTATTACAAACGGAATGACAAACTTATATATACCCTCTGCACACTGGAGTGGAGGGTATAAAAAATATGAGTTGGCTGCTTTAGAACAGAACATTGTGTGTTTGCTGTGTGTATTTTCTGAACCTTGGTTTGCGTATGTTTATTACATCCATTTATTAGTAGTCCAAAAAAACACCCAATGGGACAATTCTAAGTCAGAGCCCCCATATGAAGCTAATTCCCGATCTTCATTTAAATCTATCAAAAAACAAAAATATTGCACAGATTTTTCTTGAATTTGGTTTGTTTATGTTTTTGCTAAAAATAAGTGACATTACCACATATGGTCAGGATCGGTCCATTTTTGGACCTAGTCCCCATATAAATATAGCATCGGATATGAACTTTTTATATCCGAAGGCAAAGAAATAACAATGTCACTCAAATTTTAGTTCGCTTTTTAAGCAATTTGCGGGCACGGAGGAGTGTGTGGCATAGTTATAGCTCTTATGGAGGAGAAACTGAGAATGATTTAATTTATGTTTAATCTGTCTTAAAAATATATTAAATTAAATAAAATAAAATATTTCTAATAGCTCGTTACACCCTGTTAATGAGAATGATTTAAATCGTATATGACACGTCCTGTGTTGAATTGTGAATGGCTTAAATTGATTAGCATACCTTTAGGCTCATTTAAATATTCATAAATTGTTTAATTGAAGGAAAATATAATGTTTTATAGAATTTTCATTCGAATTTCGAGTGCTGGGCTATACTAGTGTATCTAATTAGTTGGACCAAAGAGATGGAGCCTCTAAACGTGTGTTTGACATGTGTGTGTTTGCTTCTGTTCTATTTGTGTAATAATTATGTTATACAAATTTTCCCTTATAAGATTTTCTTAATTTACACAGAGGAAAAAGGTTTTTGTTGATTAGGAACTGGATGTTGTTTTTAAGGTTATTTAGGCCGATGAATCCAAATCTGCACTTGGTCAGCTCGACTTTTCGCGATATACCATTATGTCTAAAATTTATGCACTTCCACTACATATATTAGAATAACTTGAAAACGGTTCACCATATTCAGCCGTGCTTACATTGGTTTTAAATATTCCCAATAGTTTCAGACACATCGCTGAAGTTTTGAAAAAAAGAAAAATTTTGTAAAAAAGCAAAAAATACGATTAGTACCTGTAACTTAAAAATGCGAGCTGATGGAGAAAAATGGATATTAGATTTGAAATCAGCGACCTCAATTTAGTAAAAAAAATGGCAATAAAGTTCCAGTCAACACCAAAAAAGTTCAATTTTGTTCCTTTGTGTTATTCATGTGATTAGTCGAACAAAATAATGGCGTGAATTATCTTAATTTTTCTTTATTATGATAGACGAATGATCTATGTGAAACAAAATATCTGACAAATGCTCGCCACGGCTTCGGTGGCATACCTCTATCCGATGATCCACATTTTCGGTGATATTCAGGCATACTTGAGGTCTTTAATGTTCAATTTATGGTCACAAAAGTTCCGTTATCATCTCGCAAGCGCATCATCACGAAGTGCACGAAATGCATTTTAATTTGAACGCCCATTTTTATAACGTGCTGCTCAATAGTGTAACTCTCCATGGTAGAATTTGTCAAACATTGAAACAAAGAAATGTCAAATAAAGTTGGGTAAAAAACTTAAGGTGTGATTCACAATTCACATCGTGCGTTATGGGTGGTCCACCATTTATAATATCATATAACTGGAGCACTAAAAAAGGGAAAGCCTTGACACTTTGTACGAGTCCATCAGATATTAATGTGAGTAATCAGATAAAAAATGGGCGGAATAGGATTAGTGGGCGTGGCACCTCCTATACCAAAAATATGTTGAAGTATGAAAACGATGGTCTTAAAACTGTTGATAAGCACATTACAGAATTGCCAAATCCAAAAATCGCCATAATGAAAAATCGCCATAGTAAAACATCGTCAAAACCGAAAATCGCGAATAAAAAAAATACTCAAAGATAAAAATCTTCTAAATCTTAAATCATAAAATCAAAAATTGTCAAAAATCAAAAACTGATGAAATAAAAAATTGCCAAATGATATTATAAATTCAAGTCAAATCATTAACTGTTGCGTGTTTAAATTGGAAAATCGATGGTTTTCCCATGGTCAGCTTTATATATTTGAGCCTGCATAAGAAAACCCACCTAGTGTGTTAAATTTCATGAATTCATAAAATTCATGATATATGAAAAGGTTTCTTACATGAATTTTGTGAATTTCATGAATTTCATAAAATCATGAAATTCAACACACTAGGTGGGTTTTCTTATGAACGGTCACATATGTAGCTAGCTCCAGAATAGGCACGCCGAAGAATTTTATAATTTTTGAATGAAGAAACAAAAATTATTGTATATCAGCAGACATTGAAATAAGAAAATATCAAATCGATGGAGTAAAATATTTTAATTGTTCAATAGAAAGTTCGCAGGAAAAAATTTAGCGGTAAGTCGATAAACTATAAAATAATATAATAATAGTATAAATATAATAAAATTAAAATAAAATTAAGTAAAATAAAATGAATTAAAAAATTAAAATAACATAAAATAAAGTAAAATCAAATAAAATATTATATAGTAAAATTAAAGTAAAATAAAATAAAATAAAATAAAATAAAATAAAATAAAATGTATTATAATAAAATTAAAAAAAATAAAATGAAATTAAATTAAATAAAATAAAATAAATGAAATTAAATAAAATAAAATAAAATAATCTAAAATAAAATAAAATGATATATAATAAATTAAAATAAAATAAAATAAAATAAAATAAAATAAAATAAAATAAAATAAAATAAAATAAAATAAAATAAATTAAAATAAAATAAAATAAAATAAATTTAAATTAAATAAAATAAAATAAAATAAAATAAAATAAAATATAATAAAATAAAATAAAATAAAATAAAATAAAATAAAATAAAATAAAATAAAATTAAATTAAATAAAATAAAGTGAAATAAAATGAGATAAAATAAAACAAAATAAAGTTAAATTAAATAAAATAAAGTAAAATAAAATTAAATTAAATAAAATAAAGTAATATAAAATAAAACAAAATAAAATATAATAAAATAAAATAAAATAAAATAACATAAAATAAAATAAAATAAAATAAAATAAAATAAAATAAAATAAAATAAAATAAAATAAAATAAAATAAAATAAAATAAAATAAAATAAAATAAAATAAAATAAAATAAAATAAAATAAAATAAAATAAAATAAAATAAAATAAAATAAAATAAAATAAAATAAAATAAAATAAAATAAAGTAAAATAAAATAAAATAAAATAAAATAAAATAAAATAAAATAAAAAAAATAAAATATAATAAAATAAAATGAAAAAATATAATAAAATAAATTAAATAAAATAAAATATAATAAAATAAAAAATAATAAAATAAAATAAAATAAAATAAAATTACACAAAATAAAATTAAATTGAATTTAATAAAACAAAATAATATAAAATAAAATAAAATTAAATAAAATAAAATGAATTAAAAAATTAAAATAAAATAAAATAAAATAGAATAAAATAAAATAATATAATATAAAATAAAATGAAATAAAACAAAATAAAATAAAGTTAAAATAAATAAAATAAAATAATATAAAAAAAAATAAATAAAAATAATATAACAAAATAATATAAAATAAAAATAAAATAAAATAAAATAAAATAAAATAAAATAAAATAAAATAAAATAAAATAAAATAAAATAAAATAAAATAAAATAAAATAAAATAAAATAAATTAAAATAAAATAAAATAAAATAAAATAAAATAAAATATAATAAAATAAAATAAAATAAAATAATATAAAATAAAATAAAATAAAATAAAGTTAAATTAAATAAAATAATATAAAATAAAATAAAATCAAAATAAAATAAAGTAAAATAAAATAAAATAAAGTAGAGTAAAATAAAATATAATAAATAAAATAAAATATAATAAAATTAAAATAAAATAAAATAAAATAACATAAAATAAATTAAAATAAAATAAAATAATGTTAAATTAAATAAAATAAAGTAATATAAAATAAAACAAAATAATATAAAATAAAATATAATAAAATAAAATAAAATAAAATAAAATAAAATAAAATAAAATAAAATAAAATAAAATAAAATAAAATAAAATAAAATAAAATAAAATAAAATAAAATAAAATAAAATAAAATAAAATAAAATAAAATAAAATAAAATAAAATAAAATAACATAAAATAAAATAAAATAAGATAAAATAAAGTAAAAAAAATAAAATATAATAAAATAAAATGAAAAAATTTAATAAAATAAAATAAAATAAAAAATAATAAAATAAAATAAAATTACACAAAATAAAATTAAATTAAATTTAATAAAATAAAATAATATAAAATAAAATTAAGTAAAATAAAATGAATTAAAAAATTAAAATAAAATAAAATAAAATTATATAATATAAAATGAAATAAAATGAAATAAAACAAAATAAAATAAAGTTAAATTAAATAAAATAAAATAATATAAAATAATATAAAATAAAATAAAATAAAATAAAATAAAATAAAATAAAATAAAATAAAGTAAAATAAAATAAAATAAAATAAAATAAAATAAAATAAAATAAAATAAAATAAAATAAAATAAAATAAAATAAAATAAAATCGAATAAAATAAAATAAAATAAAATAAAATAAAATAAAATATAATAAAATAATATAAAATAAAATAAAATAAAATAAAATATAATAAAAAAAATATAAAATAAAATAAAATAAAGTTAAATTAAATAAAATAAAATAATATATAATAATATAATATAAAATAAAATCCAAATAAAATAAAGTAAAATAAAATAAAATAAAATAAAATAAAATAAAATAAAGTAAAGTAAAGTAAAGTAAAGTAAAGTAAAATAAAATAAAATAAAATAAAATATAATAAAATATAATAAAATATAATAAAATTAAAATAAAATAAAATAAAATAACATAAAATAAATTAAAATAAAATAAAGTCAAATTAAATAAAATAAAGTAATATAAAATAAATCAAAATAAAATAAAATAAAATATAATAAAATAAAATAAAATAAAATATGATAAAATAAAGTAAAATAAAATAAAATATAATAAAATAAAATGAAAAAATTTAATAAAATAAAATAAAATATAATAAAATAAAATAAAATAAGATAAAATAAAGTAAAATAAAATAAAATAAAATATAATAAAATAAAATGAAAAAATTTAATAAAATAAAATAAAATATAATAAAATAAAAAATAATAAAATAAAATAAAATTACACAAAATAACATTAAATTAAATTTAATAAAATAAAATAATATAACATAAAATAAAATTAAGTAAAATAAAATGAATTAAAAAATTAAAATAAAATAAAATAAAATAAAATTATATAATATAAAATAAAATGAAATAAATAAAATAATGAAATAAATAAAACAAAATAAAGTTAAATTAAATAAAATAAAATAATATAAAATAATATAAACAAAATAAAATAAAATAAAATAAAATGAAATAAAATAAAATAAAATATAATAAAATAATATAAAATAAAATAAAATAAAATAATATAAAATAAAATAAAATAAAATAAAATATAATAAAATAATACTAGAGGACTCCTGCTGCTCCGCAGCATTATATTATATTATATTAATTTTTATAATATAATACCAAAATTTGTCAAGAGAAGTTAACGTACAGTAATGCCAAAATATGCCAAGAGAAGTTAACGTACAGTAAAAGTAAAGTTAATTGTCCACGCATAACTTTCCTCAAACCCAACGAATTTAAGCAGTTAATAGCTCAAAAGAAGGCGCTTGATCCACTGTGTTTTCTTAGACCTATGTCAACAGCCTACGTTAATCAGAACTCTAGTTATAGAGGTTTGAGAGAAGAAAAATATTGAAAAAAATCTTGAATGCAAAGTTTATTCATAAATTCTTTTAATATATAAGATAGAATAAAATAAAATAAAATAAAATAAAATAAAATAAAATAAAATAAAATAAAATAAAATAATATAAAATAAAATAAAATAAAATAAAATAAAATAAAATAAAATAAAATAAAATTAAATAAAATACAATAAAATAAAATTTAGGTCTTGCTAATGTTAAAGGAATGGTAGCCGACAGGAAAGATAATCACCCCTGTTCTTGAAATCACTATCAAAAAAAAAAAAACAAGTAAGAAAATTATAGTCGGTCTAGACCGACTATACGATACCCTATACCATGCGTTTAGAAACCCTATCTCTTAGGCTCAACTAACTGGACATAGAAAATAAGCAAAAACCAAATTTGAGTGGGATTTTTATTAATTTTTTTGGCCGCAGATATAAAAAAGTTCATATCGGATGCTATATCTATAAAGGGGCTAGGTCCAAAAATGGACCGATCCTAATCATGTTTGGTAAAGTCTCTTGTATTTTGCAAAAATATGTACAAACAAAATTTGAGAAGAATCAGTGCAATATTTTTGTTTTTTAATAGATTTAACTGAAGATCGGGAAGCAGCTCTATATGGGGTCAAAGGGATCATTTTTGGACTACTCATTAGTGGATGTAATGAACGCATACAAACCCAATTTGAGTAAGATCTATATGACAATTTGGATCTTATGGCAATTTATGTCGATTTCATATGGGTAATTTGTATGGGGGCTAGGTCTGAACATGGACCGATTCTCACCAATTTCAATAGCGTTCATCCCATGGCCGATAAAAGCTTATATACCAAATTTCATCAAAATATATTGATATTTGCGACCTGCAGTTTGATTACAAACTTTACATGGACACACAGACGGACGGACGGACGGACGGACGGACGGACGGACGGACGGACATTGTTAAATCAACTCAGAAAGTGATTCTGATTCGATCGGTATAATTAAAGATGGGTCTAGGTCAAATATTTTTGGTTGTTACAAACAGCAGCACAAAGTCATTATACCCAAACCACATAGTGGTTTTATGCTGTTGTATGATTCCAATAAGAATATTTATACCCTATACCACTATGTGGTTTGGGTATAATGACTTTGTGCTGCTGTTTGTAACAACCAAAAATATTTGACCTAGACCCATCTTTAATTATACCGATCGAATCAGAATCACTTTCTGAGTTGATTTAACAATGTCCGTCCGTCCGTCCGTCCGTCCGTCCGTCTGTGTGTCCATGTAAAGCTTGTAATCAAACTGCAGGTCGCAAATATGAATATATTTTGACGAAATTTGGTATATAAGCTTTTATCGGCCATGGGATGAACGCTATTGAAATTGATGAGAATCGGTCCATGTTCAGACCTAGCCCCCATACAAATTACCCATATGAAATCGACATAAATTGCCATAAGATCCAAATTGACATATAGATCTTACTCAAATTGGGTTTGTATGCGTTCATTACATCCACTAATGAGTAGTCCAAAAATGATCCCTTTGACCCCATATAGAGCTGCTTCCCGATCTTCACTTAAATCTATTAAAATACAAAAATATTGCACTGATTCTTCTCAAATTTTGTTTGTATATATTTTTGCAAAATACAAGAGACTTTACCAAACATGATCAGGATCGCTCCATTTTTGGACCTAGTCCCTTTATAGATATAGCATCCGATATGAACTTTTTCATATCTGCAGCCAAAAAATTAATAAAAATCCCACTCAAATTTGGTTTTTGCTTATTTTCAATGTCCAGTTAGTTGGGCCTAAGAGATAGGGTTTCTAAACGCATGGTATAGGGTATCGTATAGTCGGTCTAGACCGACTATAATTTTCTTACTTGTTTTTCTTGTTTTAATTCACATAGAAAAGAATTTGTGAAATCGAAACAAATGGCCTTTTTTTCTACTAAACAGGTCTTAAAAGATAAAAAAAAAAACATTTGATATTTAAACTTTAAAGTGTTTTTTTATTGATCCTTGTCATTACTTTAAAAAATTTGACATTGGTTTTATGAAAAAAAAAAACGATTTTAAATACGTCTACATTTTCCGCTGTTTAAAAAAAATACTAGTAATCGCTGGTCGATGTTAATAAAACACACTTTTAAAGATGATGTTGTTTTATAACTATAATAAAAACTTTTTATTTGCACAATATATTTTTCGTTATAATTTTTTCAATTATAACATAGATTCTTTATACACTAATTATTACAAATAATTATTAATCACATTTTTTTTTATTTTTTTTTGCATGTGACTGCCACAACTTTGTTTATGTTCGAAACAGTAGTGATGCCAGTCATATCAAATTTATTTGAATGTCGAATTTTCTCTGGTGACGCCTAGCTTATTTCAAGAAGAGAAAGTCATTCTTAATTGAATGAAATTGAAGAACAAAAACAAGTAAAATGTTATTTTAAAAGGAAATATTTTTTTTTACTTTTTTATAAACTTAGGGAAAAAATAAGCAAAAATTAAACTGACTAAAGAACCATATGGAAACTCGGTTTCTAGATAACATATGGTTCTGAAGCTAAACCATATGTTTCATGTCATTTGGCAATAAAAAAAAATGATTTTGAAAAATACTTCGAAAATATAAAATTTGTGTTTTCAAGAAACCCAAAATTTCAATTCCATGTTATTTTAAATTCATTCTTATTCAAATAACAGCGTTTCAAGACCAGGGCTGAATATCAATATATTGTATAGAAAAAACTTACTTTGATATTTATTTCCATAAAATTTTTTGACATTATCGATCGTCTGGTCTAACGATCATGTTACATAAACATGAAGTTACCTTTTTATTAAATATAATAGACTTTGAATTTCTATTTATAACTCCGCATTCGATAAAAAAAAAACTCCCTTAATAAATTAAGCACAAGTGTAGAACAATATCAACAACATATTTTTTTTTAATATCACTTTTTCAGGTATATTTTCCTAAACTAAGGATCATATGATGACGATGAGTGACTTTCAGCAAAAAAAATAATTTTTTTCTTCATATTAAACAGTTATTATAACTTTCAAACGACACATAACCTGAACTTGTCGGTACAATATTGTTAAAAATAATTTTAATAATATTAGCCCACCTTTACGAGTTTTAACTATTTTTTCGCTTTTCACGTCATCCCATCTGGGAACTACAAAAGCGACAGCTCAAATTTTTAATATTTCTGAGTTTTAACATTTGTACCAATTTTTATTTTTATTTTTATTGAATTCTATAAATAGAAGTTTCTATATAACTCTGGACCGCCAAATACCTGATATTCATTTTGTAGATATTTTTGCAAATATTTTTTTTTTGTTCAACAAAATTTTTTATTTCTGATTAATATTGTTGATATTACATTATACCTAGCATTGCATTACACACTGCATACTATGCTACGTATGTGTAAGTTAGTTAAAATTATTTGCCGAATATACGCTAAATGCCTTTTGTTCTTAACATCTCAAATTTTAAAATTTTTTAAACAACATTTCATACACACTTTTTTCTGAAAAATTTTACGTAATGAATAGTCGGCTCTGCCCAATTTTAGATTTTAATCATTTAGCATAAAGTTGGTTTCCCCGTATTATTGTAATATTGTAATTTTACATAAACTATAGAAAAACAAACGAAAAACTTATCACTGTGATAAACATTTTTCTATATTAGGCGTACACAATTTTTAGTAATCAAAAAAGTGATGATAAGAATTTATTCCTGTAATGCATCCCTATTTGAGAAAAAAGGAACAACGTTTCCCAATTGTATCCACCTATTGCAAAAAAAAAATGCTGAATTCCTACTTTTGAATTTTCCTTTTTTTTCTGTTTGTATTCCATTTTCATCCTATTTTGTATATATGCAATAAAAATCGATGGTACTTAGTACAACCCTTATATACATACATATAGTCATATCTGGTGTTATGATTTTTAGTAAAGTTTCTTTTTTTAATAGGAAAACTTGTTGATTATCGATAAGAATGTCCAAAGGTTCAGGGTACCATAATTGTGCATATTAGAAAGAAATTTTAATATTTGATTTATTACAAATATTTTGCTTACGCAAAGGATACAGAAAATAAAATCAATTATTTTGTTCTTGCGTGGGAAAAAATAAAATTTTATTTTACATAGATAAGCATTTATAAGGATTTCTACAAATTATTTTCAAAATCAATGTTTTTCCAGTTAAATTCTAAGTCGATTTGAATTTTTGATTTTGATTTATTTTTCATGTAGCAGCCATACACACGTTATGTATGTTACAACATTACCAGATAATTTATCGTTAAAGCACTAATTTGCTAAAAGAATGTTCTTAATTCCACTTAAACCACATTCTAGCAAGTTCACATGACTTCAGTAACTGGCAAAAGCACCACCACTCCCCATTACAGTATGAATTACCCCCCCACACACAAATAAAAAAAACTATAATTTACTACTGAAGCTTACAATAACGTTTCTTCAGGCTGCTACGAACACAACAACAACCTCAAAACTAAATAATTGAAAGCCCTTAATTTAAATTAATCTACTTATAAGAACGAAAACGTATTCACGGTGATGCTATATGAAACAAAAAAAAAAAAAAAAACAAACCAAAATTGTTAAAATTTTGCGAATAACAGACAAAAATAGAGCTTTAAGTGATATTTCATCATCATCATCATCATCGTCATCATGAGTAATATAAAATACAACCACCACTAGCCAAAAATCAAACACCTAAAGTGCATATAAATAATGTAATCGAGATTGAGAGGTGGAAAAAGAAGAGGAAGAGAATGATTTGAACTTCGTGTCCTTTGTAATGCAAAATATCTTTACATAATGCTGCAAGGTGTTAGTGTGAGTTGAAAAAAAATCAACCAAATGTAGTCAATCACTTTTTAACAGTTGATATGTTGCTGTTAAGATGTTGGGCACTATGGGGTGAAGTTAACACAAAAGTGTACATACATTTCATTTTATAAAATTATCACTCATACGTTTAAGTATTGATATAATAACTATAATTAGCATCGCTAAGTTCAAAAAGTCCCTTTAAAAGAAATGTGTCTCCCTTTATACTTATGTACCTATTCCGAAAAAGAGGCCTTTTTAAAGAGTGCCTTATTTAAAAACTGCTTAGTTTAAAACAATACCTGTTCTTAGAAGTGTCTTTTTTTTTCTTTAAAAAAAATAAAGTAGTTTTTAGACAAAAGGTAAATTTTTAAGAAAAGGTACTTTCCTGGAAAATATACTTTTTAGAAAAGGTACTTTTTAGGAAAATTTATGTCCTTAGTATGATATACTTTTTTAAGAAATTGTACTTTTTTAAGAAAATGTGGTTTTAAGAAAAGGTTCTATTTTAAGAAAATTTAATTTTGTAAGATGACATACATTTTTAAGGAAATATACTTTTTTAAAAATTTACTTTTTTAAGAAAAGGTGCTTTTCAAGAAAATTTTATTTTTAAAAAAAGTTCACTTTTTTAAGAAAAGATACATTTTTAAGAAAAGGTACTTTTTTACAAAAACGTACTTTTTTACAAAAAGATACTTTTTAAAGAAATTAACTTTTCCCAGAAAATGTTCTTTTTATACCCTCCACACCTCAGTGGAGTGCCGTTTGTAAGGCATCGAAATAAATTCCGGAGACCCCAAAACCATATATTTTCTTGATCATTATAACAAGGGAAGTTGATTTAGCGATGACCGTCTGTCCATCTGTCTGTGGAAATCACGATCACGCCATCAATATCTAAGCTAGACCGTTCGTTTTTGCATAAAATCGTTTATTAACTTCCCTAAGGAGTTGCTGTTTAAAATCGTCAAAATCGGTTAAAGGGGTCACGAGATATGAATTAAACTTTCAAAAAAACTCTTGAAAAAAATAAAATTTTTCAGAGTGTTTGTTGTTTTTCTTAAGATATGTTGTATATGTTGTAATTTTTCTTATTATTGAAGTCATTGCAGTTGTGTGTATCTTAATACTGCACGTCTCACATTGGCCTAAGCAAGTATTGCCACATATTTTTTATCGATCAAATTAAAACTTCAATATTAAAAATTCATAAAAATATAAATATAATTAAAAAAATAAAAATAAAAATTAAATTTAAAAAATAAAAATTGAAAATTAAAAATTAAAAATTAAAAATTAAAAATTAAAAATTAAAAATTAAAAATTAAAAATTAAAAATTAAAAATTAAAAATTAAAAATTAAAAATTAAAAATTAAAAATAAAAAATTAAAAATTAAAAATTAAAAATTAAAAATTAAAAATTAAAAATTAAAAATTAAAAATTAAAAATTAAAAATTAAAAATTAAAAATTAAAAATTAAAAATTAAAAATTAAAAATTAAAAATTAAAAATTAAAAATTAAAAATTAAAAATTAAAAATTAAAAATTAAAAATTAAAAATTAAAAATTAAAAATTAAAAATTAAAAATTAAAAATTAAAAATTAAAAATTAAAAATTAAAAATTAAAAATTAAAAATTAAAAATTAAAAATTAAAAATTAAAAATTAAAAATTAAAAATTAAAAATTAAAAATTAAAAATTAAAAATTAAAAATTAAAAATTAAAAATTAAAAATTAAAAATTAAAAATTAAAAATTAAAAATTAAAAATTAAAAATTAAAAATTAAAAATTAAAAATTAAAAATTAAAAATTAAAAATTAAAAATTAAAAATTAAAAATTAAAAATTAAAAATTAAAAATTAAAAATTAAAAATTAAAAATTAAAAATTAAAAATTAAAAATTAAAAATTAAAAATTAAAAATTAAAAATTAAAAATTAAAAATTAAAAATTAAAAATTAAAAATTAAAAATTAAAAATTAAAAGGTGCTTTTTTAAGAAAGGATACTTTTTTAAGAAAAGATTCTTTTTAGAAAAAGTTAATTGTTAATTTTAATTTAATTTTAATTTTAATTAAAAGTTAATTTTAATTTTTTGGGAAAAATTACTTTTTTAAGAAAAGGAATTTTCAAGAAAAGCTACTTTTTGAAGAGAATGTCCTTTTTAAGGAAAATTTACTTTTTTTAAGAAAAGGTATTTTTTAAGTAAATTTTAATTTTTTAAAAGTACTCTACTTAGATGAATTTCCTTTTCTTAAAATGGTGAATTTTTTAAGTTTTTTTCTTGAAAAAGTAACTTCTCTTGAACAGTTTACTTCATTTAAAAAAGTAGATTTTTTTTTAAATTATCATTTTTAAAAATGTAGCTTTTGTTTTCTAAAGATAGAATTAAATTATAATCGAAGGCTGCCTACAGCAGGAAATATATTTTGAAAAGGGGAAAGGCTTCAACGGGAGCCTGACGTATCTTTACAACTAACTAGTTAGACGTAGTATATATCAGCAATCATGTTGGATCAAATGCTACTGAATTTCAATCTTAATCCGGTCTTTGGTGTTAACCTAATTCGTAATTCGTTCATTAATAGATTATTAATTCTAAACTTAAACACTGGCTTGAAAATACTTGGATTTCAATTTCAGGCCTGGCTTAATAAGCCAAATCTCTAATCAATAAACAGAAAGCACACTTCTAGGTTCAAGGCTGAGTTAGCAGGTTACGATCGGCTGATCGGAAAGCACACAGCAAGCTGGGATATCGGAAATATAACTAAAACTCAATTAGGCTACGTATACGTTTGGTACAATGTCTTCATCAGTTTATTTGAATAATTTATGTTTGGTACCACATCTTGAACAGTTTATTTGAAAATAAATAGCATTATTTAAAACATTCAAGTCCATAGTGCGTTGATGGAATATCCATGATTCTTTTCTCATTGTTTGGTGTTAAATAAGTGTATGGAGTACAAAATCAGTAAATGATTAGTTTAAGTTGTTGCAACAGGTTACTTTACACCTTATACATTCCAAACACTAAACACTGAAGCTGGGCAACAACAATTGGCAAATTTGAAAATCATGGGAAACTGTATGGCAATTGAAACACACCATCAGCACCACCATTACCATCATCACCACCACCACCACGTACAACCGCAATTACTCAAAGTTCAGTGTTTTTGTGCAGTTCTCTCTGCCATATTAGTTTGATTCTTACGTTTCAGTTTGATTTTCAAACTGAAGTTTAGTTCTTCTGTTGTTGTTGAACTTGAGGCTAAAGTTGAATCAACCGAAAAATGTTATTGTTATATCGAATAATTGCTTAACAAAATACAAACGAACTGTAAAACAGACAAGTCAAAGTAATACGTTTGACGTGTAAGGCAACAACATTTTTTTTATTCGAGTACTGTGCAGTGTCTGCGATTGTTGTTGCTGTGAGTTGCTCGCTAGTATTTATGTTCTGTTTATTGATGCTTATATTGTAGACGACTATCTAAGTGTGCAACATGTTCTTTTGTTGCATACTTTTGTAGTTGTTGTTTGGGCAGCAGTTGTAAATCGTTGCCAACAGCTAAATTATAGCATTTTATTTAAATTTTTGTTGTACTCGTATTTCCCTCCTCTCTCCTCCTCTCTTAAAGCAAACTAGAATTACTGAATTTGTGAAATTGTTAAAGTTCTTCTTGGTAGTTTGTTAAAGAACGTGAAAGAAATTATATTTTTATATGCGATGTTTCTTGTATTCGAAATTTAACTTTAAGGTTGCCAATTGGAAGGAAAGGTTTTACTGCATATTAGTAGATCATAGAATGGCCCTATTAGTTGCTCATATCTAGCAAAAAAAAAAGTGTGAGGTCATTCTAAAGAATCACTTTTTCATTTTTTTTTTTTTTTTATATTTATATACATCACCACCCAGGGGCTGTCCCATATTAAAGCAGTGCACTGTGTTGATATCAGTAAAATATGTAAGTAGGAAGGATAGGAGTAAGGATGCAGCAGTGTTTGCAGATATTTAACTTAAATTTATCCACAAGGTGGTCCCACTAGATTTTGAACTAGTCTTTATTTTGAGTTTGGCAATACCAATGTCAGCTGAGTTAGACTAGAAATTAGAAGTTAATATATGTGATTTACGAAATGAGTCGATTTACGCTTAAACGGCATTAGACAACGGAACGCTTGGAAGAAAATAGGAATTTTTTTATCGAAAAATCATCTTTTCTGACGAAGCTCACCTTCATCTCGGTGGTTACATCAGCAAGCAAAATTGTCGCAACTGGGCCACAGAAAATCCACACATGACTGCTGAAAAGCCAACGCACGATTTTTGGGCCGGCGATATCATTGAGTCATTTATCTTCATTGAGTCATTTATCTTCGAACATTCGAAAAACAAATGCATTACAGTGAATGGTGGGCGTACCGTGCAATAATAACTGATTATTAGTCGCCCATTTCCTTAAATATGGATCTGGACAACATTCAGTTTCACCAGGATGGTACGCCATACCAAGCAAGCCTTGAAACAATCGATCCGTTGCATGCTAAGTTTGAAAATCGCCTTATTAGCCGTTTTGGCGATAAGCATTGGCCACCGAGCAGCTGTGATTTGACCCCGTTTGACTATTATTTGTGGGGAACTGTTAAGGATGAATGTTATGCAAATCATCCAGAATCGATTGAGGTACTCAAAAAATTAATTAGTGAAGTCACCGTTAAAATACAGCTCCATACTGTTGAAAATATACTGATAAATTGGGTTCATCGTATGGGATACTGTAAACCCAGACGAAGAAGTTATTTGAATGGAATAGGGTTCTATAATTAAGTGAAATCCTTGCCATAATCGAAAAAAAAACTCACCAATTATATTGTAAGGTACAGGAAATACCTGGTTTTTACGGCTAATAAATGAATATTCAATATAATGCGTTATGCGGTCTGCTGGACAAAATAATACAAACGGATGAGATCTATTAGATAAGAGAGTGGTGCGATGAAAAACACGGGCTCTAGGGATGATTTCACTTATCTCGCAGAGCACTTTTCGTTGTAGTATCTATAATACAGTGTAACACAACCAACATACCGACGATGCTTCAGGTGTCAATAGAATTGGTTACCCTTCTGTCATTGATAACTACAATAGCCCTCCTTTGCACACGGTCCAGGAGCTTCAAAATAGACTGTGAAACCCCTGCCCATATAAGGGAGTTGTATTTTATTTATAGACGAATAAGGACGATATAAATAATAACAAGATCAGGTGAAGTAATTCTAACACTTATTTAGCTTTTTTCGATAATGTCTTTATTCCAACGGATCTCACTCAGAATATTCATGCTCAGACACCACCCTTTGAGATAGATGAGATTGATGACTTCATGGCCCGTCTAAGGTAAACACAATTGGCTCTTACGAGAAATAGAATCGACTGTCTTCACCCCATTCATAGATGGTCAGAGATTGAGCATGTCATTCATATATTACCTAATGCCCCCAATCTCCCTAAGACTTGGTCGTTAATCGAAGTAATATGAATAACAAATATTGCTGCCGTCTGCAAAAGAGTAGTTTGGATTGGAAGCTGGGCATAGAAGGTCATTAAGAAAAATAAGAAAAAGTGAAGGAGAAGGTGCGATCTCTGAGAAAACTCAATATAAATCGAGAGATATCATTAACAAAAAAGCGCTGTGCCACACCTGAGCGAATACCTTGATACCTAAATATCCAGAGAATCTGTAAATGGACTTTCTCCAACATTCCAAAAGAAGCGAAATCAGGTCACTCGAAAACGACTTCTACGAAAGCCATACTGTCTGTCGTTAAGTAATAAGTTGGTCTCTTAGTAGTTCACAAGATGGTAATTCACCACGCTCTCCATTATCTTTGAAAGCACAGAGTAAATTGCAATAGACCATAAGTTTACGAACCTATAGCTTCTGTCAATTATAATGGTCATACTTAATTCGTTCCAAACAGGTTTAAGACCATTTAAAGGTTAAAAACAAATCGCCTAAAGTGTTTGTTATTGCAAACCACCCTAACCATTTGACCATTTTTCATTATATGGCAGCTCTATTATTCACCCACAAAAGAACAACAATAAAACACCATAATAACTGCTTAGCGCATGTGCAATAAAAACTTAAAAAACGTGCAAATACCAAACGAGTCAGGTGCATTTTCATCAAGATAATAATAGACATAGACGGCAAACAAAAACAAAAAAGAAAAAAAAAAAGAAATAGCAGCAAAGCAACAACTACAATAACTACAACGATGGCGGTGGTTTCTATTATCTATTAAAATTTTACAACAACAACCACAACACTAGCAGCAGTTGCCTTATCGTATCTTGTAGCCAACAACAATTACAACAGCAACAAACCAATAATATCTCACACAAACGCAAATTATCCAAATAAGCTACAACAAAAACAACAACAAAAACTTCTCAACAATTTTAAAAATCCAATGTTAGATGTTAAATGAGCCCCCTTAACAAAATTTGTTAGAAAAGACTAACAAAACTATGTACTTGTATGATTATAATTAGAGAATTGAAAGAATTGATTATTTAACGGGGTAAATATAATAAAGTTACTGATCATTTGGATTCTCCAGGAGACTAATTTGGCTCTTAAGGGCTACAATGAAGATGTTTCCCTAAAAGCACTTGTTCATTTATCATGTTAACTCACAGCATTAGAGCATATTAATTCCAGACTACGTCTCTTTTCTCAAAATTACTTCTCTCCAACCACTGTATACAAATGTGTAATGGATGGTGCATCAGAGTGCATATTGGAAGCCAATGAGTGACAAGAAAAATATTAATTTGAGTCTTCTGGCCATGAAACAAACATCCAAGTGTATACATATGTAACACCAAATTACTAGGTTAGGTTTTAATGTGGTTGGCGATTACTGAGTATCCAAAATACTTTTCAAGTGTATTCCAGAACTTGAAAGATTCACAAACAAATACCTTGAAAATTAAAATAAAGTGGCCAGACGTAACGTCGTCCCACGCCTCCAAAGCAAACTTAAGGAGAATAGTGCATAGAAAAGGACACCAAGTAAAAAATTTGGTTTCCTTTTTTTTTACTTGTGTGTCTTTATTCGTAAGTACGATCCTTACGGTTAATTATGGAAAACTATTTCATTCATTCCTCTGCTGGCCTTGCAATAGTCCATGCAATCAAACGAATTTTACGATACATTTTCGGCATTATGAAGCTGAATTTTAGCAATAACTGCACTAATATCTTTTTCGGTAACTCAATTGACCCTGTCTGATTAGATCAATATTCATCGTTAATAACTCCCTCCAAAGGGGTCAAATTGTAGCTTCGTGGTGGGCAATGCACATCGCCAAAACGGCTCAATTTTCCCTCAAAATATCGATTTTTTCACGGATTGTTTGGCAGATTCATATCTTCGAAAATGGGCCACAGATCATCAGTTAACATTGCACGGTAGCGGCGCGCACTGTTCACTGTAACGCATTTACCTTAAAATATATTATTATAAGTTATTGCCATAACACAGCACACATTGGTGCTACCATACTTAGTTAAAAATGTTAAAAATGGTATAAAAAAAACGGCTGCTGAATGGGCAGCTCGATCGCATACAATAGATTCAATCATGTTTTTCGCATGGGGCCTTTGCAGAAGTCTTCAAAATGTGATGTTCTTGGTTACATTTTCACTGCAGTAAGTGAACGAAGCATACAGGGGTACTTGACCATAAAAGTTGACCGTACTTTTCAATAAAATGTCCGAGTTTTTTATTTAAAGTGTTTTAATATGAAGGGTGTGGCGAAATTTCGACTAGTTTTAGTAGGTTTTGAAGCTCCGACCCTCGGCTCCTGTTGTTGAATTATTTTTTTCTTAATTTTCTTTTTATTTTGTATTTTTATTTTAAATCCCACCCCTAATGCGTTTTGAACTCCTTCCTCAATCGAGAACTCTAGTGAAATTATATTTATAAACTGAAGGGTGTGGCGAAATTTCCGCTAGTTTTAGGGGGGTTTTGAACCTCCAACCATCGGGTCGTCTTTTAGAATTATATATATATATTTTTTTGCTTCAATTTATATTTTATATTTTGGCACTCTTTTTTATTAAAAATCACATCTGAAAATGTTTAATAGAACTCCTTCCTCAATCGAGAACTCCAGTGAAATTACATTTTTAAAACTTTTTTTTTATTTTAAATATCTTAACCGTTTTTATACCCACCACACCACTGTGCAGTTTGTCATTCCATTTGTAACGCAACGAAAAATGAATTCGCGGCCCGATAAAGTATTTAATATCAGTTTTCAAAAAAAAAATATTTTTGCTCGAAAAAAATCAAAAAAAATAAGGAAAAAAATTTATAGGCGATTTAGACCGACTTTACGATACCCTATACCATCCGTTTAGAGACTCTATCTCTTAGGTCCAACTAATTTTTTTCTGCAGATATGAAAAGTTCATTTCGGATGCTATATTTATATGGGGACTTGGTCGAAAAATGGACTGATCCTGACCATATTTGATAATGTCACTTATATTTTGCAAAAGTATATACAAACCAAATTTGAGGAAAATCTATGCAATATTTTTGTTTTTTGATAGATTTAAGTGAATATCGGGAAGCAGCTTTAAATGGGTAATATGACTAACATTAGTGGATGTAATAAACACACACAAACCCAATTTAACTGAGATTTATATGATAATTTAGATTTTTCTGGCAATTTAAGTCGATTTCATAGGGGTCATTTGTATGGGGATTATGTCTGAACATGCACCGATCTTCACCAATTTCAATATGGTTCATCATAGGACCGGTGGCAGGTTATGTACTAAATTTCATCAAAATATATTCATATTTGCGACCTGTAGTTCGATTACAAGGTTTGCATGAACACGCAGACAGACGGACGGACGGACATTGCCAAATCGACTCAGAAAGTTATTCTAAGTCGATCGATATAATAAAAGGTGGGTCTAGGTCAAATATTTTTGGTATTTACAAGCATCAGCACGAAGTCATTATACCTTAACCACATAGTGGTATAGAGTACAAAAAACTTTTATTTACGCGAAATTTTTTTTTTTTTTTTTCTTCATTCTTTATTTACAATCTATTTTACAATATTAAGCAAATTTGATAAAATAAAAATAAACTAACATTAGTTATTGATCTTCATTAAGATCAATAACACTATAAGTACATACGAGAGATCATAGTTCATTTATTTCTAATTAATATTTTTACAATAGAATATATATTTATTATTTTTACAATATGTACAAAAATCTTTATGTAATAAGTTACATTTTTTGAAATTAAAAATTAAGTTCTGAATGGCAGATCAAGTACGTGATGTCTATTTAGTCTTCTGACTTCTTCGCTTTCATCTAACAGCGATATGGCTAAAGGATTAACATGATCGCTTAATCTTTGTAAATATCGTTGGCTATAATTTCCTATTTCAGTTTTTACTTTCGGGATATCAAGGTCATTGTGTATGGTATTGTTAGAAACAAACCATGGAGCATTTATAATCATTCTTAAAGTTTTTGATTGAAATCTTTGAATAATTTCAATATTGGAATTACTTGTAGTTCCCCAGAGTTCAATCCGATAAGTCCAAACAGGCTTCAAAGTTGTTTTGTAAAGCACAATTTTATTTTCCAAACTCAATTCTGATTTTCGACCAAGAAGCCAGTACATTTTTTTCAATTTGTTGTCAACTTGAGTTCTTTTGGCTTTCACATGATCCTTCCATGTTAGCCTTCTGTCTAAACACATGCCCAAATATTTTACACTACTTTTTTGTGGAATTTGTGTACCATTAAAATTTATTTTTGGACAATCGCCTCGTCTTAGAGTAAACGTTACATGTGTAGATTTTTGTTCATTCACTTTGATATTCCAAGTAGTCAACCATGTTTGTAAGTTATCTATTTCATGTTGAATTAAATTTGATGCATCAGTTGCTGAGTTGTTAGAGGATATAAATGCTGTGTCGTCCGCGTAGGTTGCAACGGTTATTCCATTAACACAAGGCATGTCAGAGGTAAAAATAGTATACAAGACTGGCCCCAATACGCTCCCCTGAGGTATACCAGCTTCAATTTTTCGCAGAGTAGACATTTCATTGTTCACCTTAACATAAAAAGATCGTTCCTTTAAGTATGACTTAAGAACAAGGTAAAATGGAGCTGGAAGATCGAAAAAATTAAAATTAAAATTCTAAAAAGCAAAGGATTTCCTGAAAAAAAAAAAAAACCACAAAGATCAATATTGTGTACTTGAATCAGTTGTCCGATATTTAGTTCTATATGCTTTTGTTGCAGAAAAATGTCTTACACATTTCAATTTCGTTTGTCATTCCGTTTGTATGCATCGAAAAATTAATTTTCAACGCCATAAATTATATATAATTTTGATGCTTATAACAACTCGAGTCTATATAGCAATGTCCGTCTGTCTGTCCGTCCGTCTGCTTGTCTGTTGAAATCATGCTCATTCACAAAATAAACCATTAATATGATAAAACTTTTGACGATAATGTTGGCATTATTTCGGTTGTATTAAAAATGGGGTAATTCGGGCATTATTTCGGTTGTATTAAAAATGGGGTAATTCGGGCATTATTCTGCAAAGATATGACCCAAAATATAGAGGCACCTGCAAAAAATTCCAAAAATTTAGTTTGTTGTAATAATTAGTACTAGTATAGCCCAGCACTCGAAATTCGAGTGCAAATTCTAGGAAATATTATTTTTTCATTCAATTTTTGTCTAATCTATAATAATATAATAAGGGTACTCATGAAAACGCTTAAAATTAACATATGTGCAATTGGGCAAATTTGCGAGACTTGATTCATGAAGCCCCTTTTTAAACTATTGTGCAATTTTTAATTTAATCCGATATAAATGTCAAAACAAAAAAAAATTAAATAGAAACAGAGCATAAATAAATATTTTATCTAACAATAAAAATGCCCAAAGTAAGCGAAAAAAACTCTAAATTGCTGAAGGATTTTGAAGACATTCTTGTTGGTGAGTATTAACTTAAAAATTTGGACCAAATGACGGTAACTATAATTTATTTATATTTTTTTTATTATATTACCACTTTGATAAAATTGAACAGAAATTTTAAATTTTTTGAAACAAAAGTAAGCACAAAACAACTGACTTATTAATTGCACAATTAAACAGTTCAAGTTTACGAGACGAAATTGTCTGGCAAATTTAAAACAATTGTGCACAGTTACGAGGGTTTTAGGCATTATCATGAGTACCCTTAATATCATATAATACATATGTAAAAAATTTATGAATATTTAAATGAGCCTAAAGGTATGTTAATCAATTTAAGCAATTCACAGTTCAACACAGACCGTCTGATATATCATTTAAATCATTCGCATTAACAGGGTATAACGAATTATTATAAATATTTAATTGTATTTAATTTAATATATTTTGACATGTAAACATCTATGCGCTCAGGGGGGTGAAAATTTATTTCACAATACAATGACAAAAAAGCGTAAGGAAAAACCGGTGTAAGGTATATGTAAGTGTATTAGTGCAAAGATTATGATTTAAATTTATTTAGCTGACGCAACAACCAACAGAAAGCGCCATGAATGTATAGCAAACAACTGCAACCATCAAGCATAACGACCATAACAGTTGCTTGCTGTACATAGATGGCGCTTACTGTTTGATTTTAATTGATGTGTAAATATATGTTTACACATCTCCCCTGTGATCGTACTCACATAGATTTTTTAAGACAGATTATCATTCTCAACTTCTCCTCCATATGAACTATAACTATGTCAATTTTCACACTCCTCCGTGCCCGCATATTGCTTAAAAAGGGAACTAAAAATTTACCTTCATGTATTAATATATAGATTAAGTTTATCAAAATGTTTATTTTCTCAAGTATTAATGAGAACGTGAACCCAGATGCAAAAAATCTATAAAATACATGCAATTTTTTAAAATCATTGACTTTGAGTATGTTATTATAGAGGCATAGAGGCAAGCGAAGAATTTTATTTCTTAATGAATTGCAATCTTATTTACTAAGGTTTCTTAAATTTCATTGCTGCTGTTTTGGCCAGCTATTTAGGTCAAATACTGCTTTGTGCGATGACAAAGCTTCATTATAAAATAGAACCATACAATGTGCTCTATCTGTAGCTGTTTTTTTCTTCATGTAAACTTGTTCTTAAGATTATTTAAGATTATTTTATTACTAAATACAATAAATGTGATTTACAATTATTAATTCTTTTGCAGCTCTTTCTGCAATACATATAAATATATAATTTGCAGCATGTCCGTCCATATTAAGAGTTTATGTCTATTATTTGCACTTTATTATCACGTTAGTAGGAAACCAAGAAAAAAATATATATTTTTTTTTTTGGGAAACGTGTTGAAGAGAAACTTTAAAGTAAAACTTAAAATAACACAATCTTGGTAGTTTTTCTGAGCTCGTGTAAAATTTAAACACCCACCCACTTAAACAATGCCGATCTAAAATAGTTGGCCAGCCAACGAGTCAGTCAGCCAGCCAGACAGCCAAGCATAAAAATTTCTTAGTAGTAGCCACTAAAAATCAGCAATATTATCTATTGAAAAAAAAGGTGTTGGCCAGCCTTATAAAGTCTTTGGAAACTTATGGACACAAATATATGCCAACTACACCCAATTTTTTGAAAATATAACTAGTTCAACCTTGATATGAAAGACTGACTTGGTAATCGGTTGAATTTTTTTTTTTTTTTTTTTTTTCAATGTTTCAACTGGTAGTTGTGGTTATAAATTTGTGGTTTTTTAAGGAAAATAAACCTTTAACCTTTGATAAAGAATTGTACGAAAACATTAATATTAATGGTAGTGATATTGACCATTATTAATAAAAATAAATATTTAAAAAAAATACAATATTATAGTAATTTTTGAATAAATTAGTTGTAAAACAATTGTATTTAACTCTAAACTGAATTTTGTTAAAAAATTTGCAGATAAGAATTTGAAATAATGTTTGCTCTCATTGTTGGTAATTTTTCTAAATATTCTGTACTTTTAAACTTTCGACCAAGTCGGCTGGCTCTACTTCTAGCAATAAGAACTATAAAGTTATTTTAAAGGCAACGTGTCTGTCAAAATTCATAACGACGATCTTACTCGATCGATATAATAAAATGTGTGTCTAAGTATTTTATGAGATAACAATTATCAAGACGCCCTTAGCAAGATCAAATAATAACACAATATTTTATCTTACTACTGTGTTTTAGTGTCGCAACAAGTTGAGTATGTGATCATGATCTGATACTCGTTGTAAGTGTTAAAAACAAATTAACGTAATATCGAAAATTCCACATGTCCTGAAAAAATTATTGACACTTAAAGAAATAACTGCAAATTGCACTTGCGCATGAAACATGAAACATAAACTTTGTTTTTAGTTTTGGTTTTTTCCTTCTTTATCTTCTCTCATTCAGCAACAATATCAATATCAGAGACATAAACAAACATAAAAGAGATCATCTCGATACTTGGCAAATGCAAACATTCGAATACATATTCCAATAAACAAGATACAAACATGATACAAGTTCACCACCCAAAAGAAAAAAGTTAAAAAAATGGCAAACAGAAAAACTAAAGCAGAATAAACGTTTTGCTATGTCGACACTCTTTTGGCAAACATAAAATTTCAATTATCCACAAAGTAATAAATGTGAGCCAACAACAAAAGCTTAACAAGTAAGAAAGTCTGGACCGACTATATTATAGTCTACACCAAGAGTTTCGGCAAAGGGTCTTAGGTCTGCAAATGGTTAAATGAATAAGCATTAATCAAATTGGAGTGAGATGGTCATGTATTTGATCATATTAGATAAAATTAAATGGTGAATGATGCAAAAAATGGTCAAATCGCTCCCCGGACATTTTCGGATAATAGGAAATCCTTTCCAAATTCAAGAAGAAATTATTATATAATTCATATAAGGCATAGATGTTTGGTCTCCGAACAGCAGTTTTATATACAATGCATTCGCCTTTGGAACTGAAAAATTTTTAATTATTTCAAACCATGTAGTGGAGAGAGAATTCTAATGTTGACGTTTTGAAGCGGATCTTAATAATTTAAATAGTTTCCGAAAAGTACTCTTCAGTTACATATCAAAAATTTTATAATAAACTAGCTGTACACCGATGCGCTTCACTACACGCATCGCCATGAAAAAAAAATGGGAATAGATTTTGATTTTATCGATTTTTGTTTTTGCGATTTTAGATTCTTAAGGTTTTTATTTTGGCCAATTTTGGGCTTGGCGATTATTTTTTTTTTTGTTTTTATTATTATTAATTTTGGCGTTTTTCGATTTTGGTGATTTTTATTAATAGTGTTTCGGTTTTGGCGATTTTTGATTCTGGCGTTTTGTGTTTTTTGTGATTTTTGTTATTCGCGATTTTCGGTTTTTGGCTATTTTTGACTTTGGCGTTTCTGATTTTTTTTCCTATTTTTGGTGTACACCGATGCGTTTCGCTACACGCATCGTAACGAAAAAATGGGAATAGATTTTGATTTTGTTGATTTTTGTTTTTGCGATTTTAGATTCTTACGATTATGTGTTTTGGCCTTGGATTATTTTTTTTTTTTTTTTGTTTTGGTGATTTTTGTTTTTGTTATTATTGATTTGGCGTTTTTCGATTTTGATGATTTTTGTCAATAGCGATTTTCGGGTTTGGCGATTTTTGATTTTGGCGTTTTTTGTTTTTTTGCGATTTTTGTCATTCGCCATTTTCGGTTTTTGGCCATTTTTGACTTTGGCGTTTTTAATGGGAAAAAATGGGAATAGATTTTGATTATGTCGATTTTTGTTTTTGCTATTTTAGATTCTTACGATTTTGTGTCTTGGCCTTGGCGATTGCTATTTTTTGCGACTTCGTCTCTGGCGATTTTTGCTTTTGTTATTATTGATTTTGGGGTTTTTCGAATTTGGTGATTTTTGTCAATAGCGATTTTCGGTTTTGGCGATTTTTGATTTTGGCGTTTTTTGTTTTTTGCGATTTAACGATGTTTGATTTTGGCGATTTTTGGATTTAGCGATTTTTGGTTCTTACGATTTTTAATTTTGGCAATTTTTGATTTTGGCGATTTTCGATTTTGGCGATTTTTGGTTTTGACGATTTTTGGTTTTGACTATTTTTGACTTTGGCGATTTTTGCTTTTCGCGATTTTCGGTTCCGACAATTTTTGTTTTGACGATTTTTGTTTTCGGCGATTTTTGTTATTCCTGATTTCCGGTTTTGGCGATTTTTGACTTTGACTTTTTTTATTTTTTGTGATTTTGGCAATTTTTGATATTGGCGGTTCCACCTATATTTTCTACGACAACTCACATTGGTAATAAATGTACTTGTCAAAAGTTTCAAATGATCTGATCCCGCCCATTTTTTGTCCGACTACTCACATTAATAACTTCTGAATTCACACAAAGTTCCAAGGCTTTCTCTACTACAGTACTCTATATATATGACATTAAATGTTTACTTTGTATGGTGGGTGCCATGCCTATTGATCCAATCCTGCCTATTTTTCCCCGACTCTTCAAAATAGTCTGGTATATACATATACAAAGTTTCAGAACTTTTGCTACCGTAGTATTCCATATATTGATGTTAAAAATTCACTTTATATGGGAGATGTCACGCCCACTTTATAATCCAAAAAAGTATAGCCTATTTTTCCTTCCGGATAGGCAGTTACCTACTGTAAAAATTTCAAGACGACCGGTCCAGTATACAATGTGAGCTTTTCCATATCTGCTGGTATGGTCATTTTCTACGCACTCAAAATATAATGTCGTTAGAATCAACTGAAACCAAGTATTTATGTATGAAAACAAATGAATTTACGTCTAAAAACGGGACTATTACATTCGCAGTTGATGCCAAAGTATTTTTCGTTTATATTTATCAAAAAGTTCACATCGGATGCTATGTTTATGATTATCTGGTCGAAAAATTGACCGATCCTGACCATATTTGATAAAGTCACTTATTTTACTTATATACAAACTAAATTTGAGCAAATCTGTAGAACATTTTTGGCTTTCGATAAAATTTAAGTGAAGATCGGGTTTCAGCTTTATATGAGGGCTATGACTATGAATTGTCCTGTATGGTATATATTTGGACCACTGATTAATGGATGTAATAAACATACACAAACCCAATTTGACCGAGATCTATATGGTAATTGCCGCAATTTAAGTCGATTTAATAGGGGTCATTTGTAAGGGGACTAGGTCTGAACATGCACCGATTTTCACCAAATACAATAGCGTTCATCCTATGGCCTGAAGTTTGATTACAAGGTTCACATGGACACACGGGCGGACAGACGGACAGATGAACAGACGGATGGATGGACGGACGGACATCGCTAAATCGATTCAGAGAGATATTCTTAGTCGATCGGTGTAACAACAATATATTTTGCAGTTACAAACTTCAGCACAAAGTCATTAGACCCTGACCACATTGTGGTTGGTATAGGCTATAAAAAGGTAACATTAACTGGCCACCGAGATCTCCAGATCTGCCTTCACGTTCTTCTGCATGTGGGGCTATGTAAAAGCAAAGTGTACGCCAACAAGCATCAGACCGTTGACGGGCTCAAAGCAAACATTCGTGCCGAAATCACCAAAATATCGGTCGAAATACTCGAAAAAGTTGTCGAAAATGCTGCAAAAAGGGCACATTTTGCTGTGGTCTATAGAGTCGCCCACTTAATTGACGATGTATTTAAGAAAGTAGTCCAAATTAAATAAAAATATCTTATATATTAAATAAAAATGTCTTACCTAAAATGCAAAAGGCCGTAACTAACAAAAAATTCAAAATTGACTTTTTGTATTGCAGTTACGGCCTTTTACTTAAAAACAACTATTTTTCCATAAATTTTTTTTCATATATAAATCCATCTTTGTTTTTTAAGCTTGATTGCATAATTTGGGTACTAAGTTTAAAGTAGTTTTTGTTTTATGATGTTTTTTGCTTCTCCTGATGTAAAAAAATAAAAATGTTAGTTAGTTAGGTGACGATATAGAAATCTTTTGATTTTTAAGTTATTCAATATTTACACACTGACGTAAAAGCTGGAGCACCCCGTTAAAAAAAATAATAAGTTTAACTTCCTTAACAATAAATAGCAGGACTTTTTGGGCATTTAAAAAAACTCTCTATTTGAACCATTTCTAAAATAACTTGCCAACAATATTTTTTAAGAAATTTTATATATAAAAATTTAATTTCTTTAAATGTTAAAGGTCCAACTTATAAGAACCAAGGTCGTCTAAAGCAACATGGTGAAGTTGTGCTTCTGGTTTATTCGAAAAATCGAATAAAAACCAAAATTGTGTATCATAAATTACAAATTTATATATTTTATAAATCTATAGTATTGATTTATTTTAATTCTACGGAAAATATAGTCTTTTGGAAAAAGATTTTAACGCCTTCAAGTAGTGGCGGGATATGTCTGAAACTGATAAATAAAACTAGAAACTATTTTGAGTTAATTTTTGAAAACATTTAAACTAAATCGATTTGTTTTAAATAAATAGTTACAAACATCAATACTAATTCACAATACCCAAATGTAGGGTATAACAGACAATATTTAACACGTAATCCCTAAGTGAATCTAAATATTCAATACTGACCAGATAGAGTCCATAATATAAATAAACAACAATAAATGATCATGAAATAGTTGTTGAATGTAATGAAAGTGATTTTATTACGATTAATGTTTCAATAAATGTTTTCACGTTAAACAAGTTTGGGAACATTTATTACAACCAAAACTATCACTACAACAAACACCACAACTAATCCTTCTACTAAAGTAGAAGAAAAGTAGAAGACTGTGGTTAATCAAGGCCTGGTCTTCGTTAAGACGTCACGTAAATAACCGATTCTCTTAAATTGAGGAAACGCAATCAAATTTATTGCTAATTTCAGTTTTCAATTGCAGCATCTAAACTTCTTTCTCTCTACACCTAAGAACTTCCTTTGAAAAATTTTGCTTGAGGTTAATGGTGACGAAGTCGAACGACCGCACGGTTCATAGCGATACCAGTAATCCTATTTTCTTCAATGTCGTTCATTACATGCAGCAGTTTTCACAATGAAGAGTTTTGTCAGTATCAAATCGATTTTTAAAATTTCATTCAAGTTCTCGAACTCCACTTTATCCAGTATGCAATAGTGATCCCCGGCCAAAGCAGGTCATCGGTAAAAAATATTTTCATCTGTTTCCTCTCTTTCCCGTGGAATCCAATTAGGAAGTGCTCAGTAACGCACTCAGTTTGTGTAGAACAATCTTCTCTACGAAGTGACAGTATATTCTTGTTGAGGTCTTAACGGGCATGTACCTCCTGGTAAGGTTCTGTGGATTTTAGGATAATCTCGTAGGGTTCTGTAGTACTAAGTCGGTGGATTTACAAAATCGTGTTTTCAGACAGAATCAACTTTTGCATTCATCACCTCCTTCGTGTAACGGCAACATTACCACTGGGTAAAATATCGGAGCACTATCGATTTAAACTTATTCCTCACAAATCTTAATAATTTTCCCAGTTACTTCCGAAATTTTTTTAGCAACTAAATCTTTATTTTGCTTTAAAATCAATTTTGTTTAGAAATAAAAAAATGCAATCAAACCACTGTTTGTTATCTGAAGATGACTTTTTTTTTTTTAATTTGCTTTGAAAAAGTTTTTGCAAAACTTATGATCATGAAACGTTATTTTAGAGCAAACAAATTTGTTGGTTGCCATAATGTTAGCAGAGGTTAGAATTCAGTTGCTTATTGGTAGCTTTAATTCACAATGCAGCTTCTTCGACTTCTTCTTTTAAACGTATAATGCAGTGGAACATCTCCTCTTCTTAAACATAAAACTACTACTTCTGCTGATCGGGTTAGTTTACCTCATGTTGTTTCTATGATTTTTTTTTTTCGCCAGGCTGCTAAATATTCCAACTACTCGTACAACATAGTTGCAGTTCAGTTCAAATTCAATTGCCATTATGTTATGTTTTGAAAATTGGGTTTTTATGTTTTCATATGTTAGTGGATTCGTTTATTTTTGTTTCTTTTTCTCTCGTAGTTAGCCAAATATTCAAATTTTGCACTAAGCAAAACCACAAAAAAAAACAATAAACACGTTGTTTTATTGTAGTTTTTGGCACAGGTTTGTAATTTAGAATTTGTTTTTAATTGCCTGATTTAAATGGGATCATTAATGTACATTAAATTGATCACGTTTTTGTAATCAAATACCATAGAGGTGTGTGTAATTCAGGTGTTTTAAATAGATTTTATTTTGGAGGATTTAAATTGAAAAACAAAAATCATAATTTATGCGATTGAAATCTTGAAATAAAATTTATTTGTCGAATTAAGCGATTTGGTGTTATTTAATGTTTTTCAATTTTAAAGCAATATGCAGTTTACTCACCACGGCCCAACTTAGGCAGATGTATGTTGAAAGTGCTCAAAATCGGTAAGGAGAAGATGACAGAAATAATATTGGTTGCAAGACTCGAAAGTAGTGGAAAATCATAACATAAATTGGGAGGAAGATTCGAATTCCACACAAACATGATAAAAAAATATATACAGTTCGAGTATTAAAAAGTTCAAGTACGAGTATTAAAAGAATAAGAAAAACAAGTTTAGACTGAGTGTACGATACCCTATACCATGCGTTTAGAGAAAGCATCTTAGGTCAAACAAATTTGAGAGGCATTGGTGTTATATTTTTGCCTGTAGATATTGAAAAGTTATCCACAAAATAATAAACGTGAGCCAACAATAAAAGCTTAAAGGGTAAGAAAGTCTGGGCCGACTATATTATAGTCTCCATCATGAGTTTCGGCAAAGGGTCTTAGGTCCAAAAATAGTTAAATTAATAAGCATTAATCAAATTGGAGTGAGATGGTCATGTATTTGATCAGATAAAATTAATGGCGTTTTTATTTTCTTTTTTGCTATTTGCTATTTTGATTTTAACGATTTTTGATTTGGCGATTTTTGGTTTTACCGATTTTTGATTTTGGCGATTTTTAATTTTGACAATTTTCGGTTTTTGCGATTTTTGACTTTAGCGACTTTTGTTTTTCTTACAATTTCTATTATTCGCGATTTTCGGTTCCGACAATTTTTGTTTTTGGCGATTTTTGTTATTCACAATTTTCGGTTTTGGCGATTTCAACTTTGACGTTTTTTGTGTTTTGTGATTTTTGATGTTGGCGATTTTTGTTATTCGAGATTTTCGGTTTTGACAATTTTTGATTTTGGCGATTCCAACCATATTTTCCACGACTAATCATATTGGTTATTAATGTACTTCAAGTGGTGCCACGCCCACTAATCTGATACCGCCCATTTTTGCCCGACTAATCACATTAATAACTTAAGAACTCACACAAAGTTATATGACAATAAATGGTGGGCGCCACGCCCATTGGTCCAATCCCGCCCATTTTTTCCGCAACTCTTCAAAATAGTCCGATATGTACATGCATTACATAGTTTTAGAACTCTTGCTGTCGTAGTATTCCAGATATTAGGTGTTAAAAATTCACTTTATATGGGAGGTGTCACGCCCACTTGAAAATCCAAAAAAGTATAGCCTATTTTTCCTTCCGGACAGGCAGTTACCTACTGTAAAAATTTCAAGACGATCGGTCCAGTATACAATGGGAACTTTTACGTATCTGCTGATATGGTCATTTTCTATGCAATCAAAATATTTTGTCGTTAGAATTAACTGAAACTATATATTAAAATAAATGAATTTACTTCTCAAAACCGGACAATTACATTCTCAGTTGATGCCAAAGTATTTTTCATTTATATTTATCAAAAAGTTCATATCGGATGCTATATTTATATGGGGACTAGGTCGAAAAATGAACCGATCCTTACCATATTTGGTAAAGTCACTTATTTTACTTAAAAACAAATACAAACCAAATTTGAGAACAATCTGTGCAATATTTTTGTTCTTTGCTACGTTTAAGTGAAGATCGGGAAGCAGCTTTATGTGTGGGCTATGACTATGATTTATCCTATAGGGTTTATTTTTGTAGTACTGATTTACGGATGTAGTAAACACACATTAACCAAATTTTATCGAGATTTATACGATAATTACGATCTTGTAACAATTTAAACCGGTCTTATAGGGATCATTTGTATTGGGACTAGGTCTAAACATGCACAGATTTTCGGCAATTTAGATAACGTGGCCACTTAAAGCTCATATACCAAAACTTCATAAAAATATATTCATATTCGACACGTAGTTTGATTACAAGGTTTACATGGACACACAGACGGACGGGCAGACGCACGGACGGACGGACGGACAGAATTAAATCCACTCAGAGACTGATTCTGATTACAAACATTAGCATAAAGTCATTATATCCTGGGGTTCGTTTCAGTAGCTTCAATGGAGGTTTAGTTGTCAATGCGTTAATTTATATTGAAAAATATATTCCAGCTATTCAGAAATTTATAGTAAAATACCATCGAAGGCTACAATTGAAAACTTAAAACGAGGAAAAAACGAATTTTTGCGAAATGAAATTTACCAATATATGTGTTCATCAACTAAGACGAATTAAAACTTTTTGGGTAAACTTGAGGAGAAAGATATACAAAAAACTGCTTATACAAAAAATAAAATAAGAATAAAAACTATTGACACAAAGGGAATTCGAAGGTCCATGGCTGAAGTTCCGCAAAAAAAATTCGAAAGCAAACCTATGGGATTTATTGTATCGTATACCTCTCATGATTTTGTGCTGATTGACTCACCATTAATTATAATGATCGACTTAGAATTACTCTCTGAGTCGATTCCGTTCTTTTGCTTTTTTGCCCATTTAACATACTGTAGGTCGCAAATATGAATATATTTTTATGAAATTGAGTATATAGGCTTTTTTCGACGATCGCTATTGAAATTGGTGTAAGCGGTGCATAGTCATACTATATAAATAACCCGTATGAGTTCGACTTAAATTGCCCAAAGATCCAAATTATTGTCGGTCAAATTTGGTTTATGTGTCTTTATCATTTATTAATTATTATTAATCAGTATTCCCAAAAATAAACACTGTAGGGACATTTTTTAGCCACCGCACTAAGGGGTATTCAAAATCTTAAATTGCATGTGAACCCATGAAATTATTTTAATCGCACAGTTAATTGACCACTGAATCATGTTGTAACGATAAAATAACAATATAGTAAATTTTGCGCAGCCAGGAAACCGTTGAAGTTGAAGTTTTTCAATTAATTGATATGAAATTTTTTGATGAATCAAAAAAGGGCGATGTTTACGCTCTTTGAGAGTGCAGTAAACGCTTAAAGATAAGAGTTTTATTTAGTGTGCTAGTTAACTGATACATAAGTTACGTTTAAGTCAACAAGACGCTTCGTTTTGTACCCTTACTTAAGTTTAATTCCGGGTTTCTTAGGACCACTTAAAAATTGAGGAGTTAAAAAAATATGCCTGTATATTGGACGTTTTGTTTATGAGCCCCGTTTAGCCCCATTATGGGTACAGTTTGTAGTTTGACATATATTGAAACAAAATTTCGCAGGTAAAGGTTGCACAAACTTGCACTTCATGGTTTCCGAGGACGTCAAAAAACGGTTTTGTCGGAAAATTGGTAATATAATTGTTTTTGGAGGTCGCTGATTTCGAGTCTGAAGTCAAAATTTCAAAATGTAAATGGCGGACACAAAATGGCGGACCGTTTTTCTCAAAACTAAGCGCATTTCCAGTAAACTTTGTCTTAAGGGGTTTTCGGGGTCGCTGATCTCAAATCTAAAGTCAACATTTCAAAAATCAAAATAGCGGATACAAAATGGCAGACTATTTTTCTTAAAAACAAAATTAAACGCATTCACTTCAAATCTGGTCTTTACGGGTTTTCAGGGTACCTGCTTTTTAGACTGAATTGAGATTTTGGGTTCACAGATTTAAATTTTCTAGTTTTTTGAGGTTCCGACCTTTCATTTCGAGAAAAAAAACACACAAATTTGTGCTCGTGCCAGCGCGGATATTTTTTATTAAAAATTACTAAGCAAATCGTCTTTTTCACTGTCTTCCTCATCGAAACAACCGTAATCATCATCCTCATCGCGATAATCATCATAACTAACATTCTCATGTTCTCCCTCTTCATTTTCTTCTCGATACTCTTCTTCAGATAAAAAAAAGTTTTATTGTTTCTGGGCTCGATATTAATGGGTCAGATGTTAACAAAAGTCTGTTTAGCACGTCTCGGTTGTACGATTCAAATTTTTGCAACAACTTTGTTTCCATAAATTCCAGTCTTTCATCCATCAATGTCGACGACAAATTTTTCATAATGTCGTACAGACATTACCGGGAAAATTGGACACATTTTTGGGCACCTAAGAAAACGATTTTAACATTTTATTTCAAAATACCAACTGTCTTAGGTATGCTTTCTTGTTAAACGCAGCTCCATAGTAAATTCAGATTAAATTTAAATGAATGAAATGAAATGAAATTGGAAAACCAAATGCTTCTTATAAAAGTTTCAACAAAAATGTCATGTTAAACTTTTATGAAATTCTTTGTATACTCAGTTTATTAGTTTTGGTTCATGAACAACAAATTGCAGCAGGAAGCTATAATATGAAACACCAAAAATTCACAGTGACAAAAATTTGGACCTAAGTTATGAAATCAGTTTGGAGTAAATGTGTTTGATATTTTGATTTTCGAAATTTTGACTTCATATTTGAGATCAGTGACACCGAAAACCCCCTTAAAACAAAGTATAGTGGAAATGTGCTTGGTTAAAAAAAATGGTCCGCCATTTTGTGTCCGCCATTTTGATTTGTGAAATTTTGACTTCAGATTTGAAATCAGCGACCCCGAAAACTAAATAGTACACATATTTACGCAGATCGCAAGAGCCGTTTATATATTGCCAGCTTTTCAGTACAAATACCCCATAGTGCACCATTTGCTTCCCTATCTTCATTGAAATTTATAGACTGTTGAGAAAAATAGGTGACTTCACTTAATATGGTCATGATCGGTACATTTGTTCGCCATACATATCGAACCGAAGTATATTCATGAATGTAGTAATTAGCAACATGACAACTTCTTAGTTTCCCAAGTCTCAACTCAAACCAAGTACAAACTTGAAGTACTCTGGAACTTTAGTATGTAGAAGTGACATTCTGAGCAAACGGTCTCTGGGTAAATGCAACTGCTCTCTTCATGCCATTAAAACCTGGAAAATCTTAAAGTACTTTTGAAATTTGGAGCCATTCGGTTGGCGGTGCAGGCTCGAATCATTATTCGTGACGTCTATGAAATGGGCGCCGATGTGAAACCTCATGAGGCTTTGAGATAGCTTATTTGATAGCTTTCTGCTAAAAAAGCCTATATTAATTTATATCTAATACAAAATCTTCAAGGCCAAATAAGATCACTTTTTTAACGTTAATGTACAAATTTATAAAATGTTTCATAATTAATAAAACTGAATTATTTACTTTTTTTATACTTTATTCAAAAATATAAATATTATAATAAAGGGTCCGCCATCTAACGTTTTTTTTTTTTCAACTAGTGCTTATTGCGTGAATGGTAACACCTAGTTCATGTCTGATTTGACAGATAATTAGTTTTATCCTTCCGCTGAACGAATATGGTTGTGTATACGCTTGAACAACGCTGGGAAATATTTCGACATTACTTTGAAAATCATGGCAATGTTGCAGAATGTGTGCGAAAATTGTGTACAGATTTTGGAAGAAGAGAAGCACCGTCAGCTCCGTATGTTCGTTAACTTGTGAAAAAAGTGAAAGAAACTGGCATCCTCATCGATAAACCAAAGCGTGAAAAGTCAAAAACAGTGCGTACACCCGAGAATGTTGATGGTGTGGCAGAAAGTGTGCGTGAAGCGCCATCAACATCAATTCACCGTCGTTCTCAAGAATTGAACATTTCGGAGGCATCATTGAGACGAATTTTGCATAAAGACCTTGGTATGACGCCATACAAAGTCCAATTGGTTCAGGAGTTGGAGCCAACTGACCATCCAATGCGTTTTCGCTTCACTAAGTGGGCCTGCGATCGACTTACAGAAGATGCCGATTTTGCCAAAAAAAAAATCATCTTTTCAGATGAATCTCATTTTGATCTTGGCGGGTATATAAACAAGCAAAATTGACGCATTTGGGGCACAGAAAACCCGCACGCATACATTGAAAAGCCGATACACCCAAAACGAGTCACTGTTTGGTGCGAATTTTGGTCCAGAGGCATAATTGGGTCATTTTTCTTCGAAAATGAGCAAGGAGTGGCCGTTACAGTCAATGGCGATCGTTATCGGGCCATGTTGAACGAATTTTGGTTCACAAAAATTGAAGAGGAGGATATTGGCAACATTTGGTTTCAACAGGACGGCGCTACGTGCCATACAGCCGAAGCTACACTCGATGTTTTGCGCCTTGTTTTTGAAGATCGCATTATCAGCCGCAGAGCTGATGTCGTTTGGCCACCTTGGAGCTGCGATTTGACACCGTTGGACTATTATTTGTGGGGTGCCCTCAAAGATAAGTGTTACGCCAACAAGCCAGAGACAATTGACGCTTTAAAGAACAATACTCATGAAGCCATTGGTGAAATACCGCTGCACACAATCGATAACGTGCTTAAAAATTGGACCGATCGTGTAGGCTACTGCATGGCCAGCCGAGGCAGCCATTTGAATGAAATTATTTTCCATTATTAACCGGAAGGATTGTACTTTCAAGTAAAAAAAGAAATTTGAGATAATATGCAGTAATTTTTTTTTTATAGCATATTCAAAAAAAAAAGTTATTTGGCGGACCCTTTATTATAATCTATTTATAATTTAATAGGCTTGGCGATTTCTTGCGACCGATGTTTTGTTCTACCATTTTATCCTGATTTTGACCAAACGTATATTATTTGAAAGGTATTTCTTTTTAGCCGTTTTGCAGATTTACAGATTTTTAATTTTTTTCCTTTATTTTGAGTTAATTGCATTTAAAGTTGCTACTAACACATACATATAATAATACATATGCTATGTGTGTTTTATTAAATTTTTTAATGTGTTTTTAATGAGTTTGTTATCTTCATTCACAATAATAATAAACCATAAAAGTGCTGGTTTGTGAATTGGCTAAGTTGAAAAATAAAGCTGCCAAGAAATTGCACTCGAATTTCGAGCGCTGGAATCTGCTAATATATATAAACCATAATAACCAAATAAATATAATTTATTTGCTTTCAAATTTTGTGTTCTCTTCCTTCGCATTCTTAATTGTTAAATGAAAATTTTTCTGAAGATTTCACTGTGATTGCTAACACAAATTAGCCCAGCTGACTCAGCTCCTATTGAACTAAAGATCTATTGAACTAGAAGAGTCAACTACGAGTAGTTGAATATACCATACTGAACAAAACAGACAGCTCACTCAATTAAACTAGAAAGCACAACTCTAGTAGCAACAACTTTATTTTATTAGAGCTTCTTCGAATTCGGCATATAAAATTTATGCTTTATATCAGCAGGTTTATAAGGTATTAATTAAATTGTTTCCCATAGAAGTTGGAAGTTTCGTTTTATTCTGAAGTATGGCAAAAATTGTTAAATAATCATATACGTATCCTAAAATCATTGCCGTAACCCGCCGAAGTGCAGATTGGTCATAAAATATCTTGAGTTATTCAGATGAATCCAAGATTTTTAAATTACAGGGAAATGCTAACTTGATTTAATCGAAGAGAAAAATTAAATGGCAGCCATTAAAGTAGTGAGTCGGTCTAGACCGACTATACGATACCCTATACCATGCGTTTAGAGACCCTATCTGAGTGGGATTTTTATTAATTTTTTTGGCTGCAGATATGAAAAAGTTCATAACGGATGCTATGTCTATATGGGGACTAGGTCCAAAAATGGACCTATCCTGACCATGGTTGGTAAAGTCCCTTGTATTTTGGAAAAATATATACAAACAAAATTTGAAAAGAATCCGTGCAACATTTTTGTTTTTTGATAGATTTAAGTGAAGATCGGGAAGCAGCTCTATATGGGGCCTATGACTAAGAGTTGTCGCATAGGGATCATTTTTGGACCACTGATTAATGGATATAATAAACACATACAAACCCAATTTGACTAAGATTTATATGATAATCTGGATCTTATGGCAATTTATGTTGATTTCATAGGGGTCATTTGTATGGGGGCTAGGTCTGAACATGGACCGATTCTCACCAATTTTAATAGCGTTCATCCTATGACCGATAAATGCTCATGTACCAAACTTCATCAAAATATATTCATATTTGCGACCTGCACTTTGATTACAAGCTTTACATGGACACACAGACGGACGGACGGACGGTCATCGTTAAATCAAATCAGAGAGTGATTCTGATTCGATCGATATAATAAAAGATGGGTCTAGGTCAAATATTTTTGGTAGTTACAAACAGCAGCACAAAGTCATTATACCCAAACCACATAGTGGTATAGGGTATAAAAAGATTTTATGCCTGGCATGCGGATGTGGTGAGAACTTAATTCATGAGTTTATGATGGGTTAGTCATAGGAAAGAAGTTGTCTTTTATGGATGCTGTGACGCACATTTTAACATTTTTAAGAACGGCTTTAATAATTATCCACATCACTTTGAACTTTCCATATTCAATATAATTATTTCCTTACTTAAACTTTTCATAACTAGAAAACCCCAGTTAAGAATTATTCGATTAATCGACCAAATAAAAAAAATGCCGATCTAACAACTTGTGATTTTGGACTAACAAATAATCCTATCAATTTTTTTTCGATTAATCGGATAATCGAATAATTTTTAAATGCGTTTAAAATTTATATAAAAAGTAGTTGCTAAAACTTATTACAAGACACAGGATTTGATATACTTAAGAAATTTAAAATATGTGTTCTCTAAGTCTATTATTTTAAACCAGAAATCGCTAAAAAGAAATAAAATTAATTTGATTTTTAAAAGATTATTTTACAAAATAAAACTAATTTAAATTATTAATTGTTCTCTCCTGAATTTTTCATGAATTACATTTAAATGAGAAACAAATATAAAATATGATCTTAAAATATTTAGAGATATTATGATTATTTGTTTAAATTGTTTTTAATTTTTTAATTATATTATATCTCATTTTAATTTATTTTTTATGTCTATTTGTGTGATTGTTTATTAATTAAAAAGTTAAAGCCCGAATAATTGATAACCCTATTCATAACTGAATATCAAATTTTTAAATCAAAAATCGATTTTGGATTTCTCGATGAACGTTTTTGGATTTTTCGATATAAATTTATTCATTATTTAAATTTAAAAATTAACTTAATACAGACATTTTTAGCAAATGTTTATAATAATATCCAAAGAAGTTGTTATTTTCGAAACAATCTTTTAGAATCTCTTCACATTACACCTCTTTTATGACTAGATTAAGGAAACTTTGGCTATGAAATGCAACTACTTCATTTTATCTAATTAATGAATAAGTTTTGTATCTTAAACTTCTTATAAAGTTTTAGATATAATTTATACAAATCATTCAAATAAACTACCAAGAAAATAAAGAATAGCATTGATCCTTGAACCTATTACAAAGTGAAGCAATTAATAAAATGTACAATTACTTTACCTTTAGTAACAATAACAATAACAAAAAAAAAACACCCATAATTATCTGTGAAAATACCACCATTTTCCAATAATTTATAATGACTATTTAATAAATTAAGCTCCACAAAACTATTCAGCCAGTTACATACAAACCAAATTACCAAAGCCAGTAATTTTAATGTATTCGTAATTGCAAAAAGATAACAATACAAATATCCAAATTTAAATCAAGCGCAGAAAAAAAATATTTTAAATACAAAAAGAAACAAAAAAGTGACCTTCGACTCTGGTGTTGCAAACAATTGCTACCAAATGTTTCCGAATTTCAAATAAATACAGAACTTAAGCAATTTCTACACAAATCAGCAAAACTATTGTAAATTGTTATAACGCTGCAAGTTGCAAACAAATACAATAATCAACAATATCATAAAGAAAAAAAATATATATTAAAACAAATTATAATAAAAATATTTTTCAAGCAATAATAAACTGCTGTTTTTCTGCTGTTGATATTAGAAAATGCACCTAATCAGAAAATTGAAATCAGTGGCAAGTTTTAGTACGAATTTTATTTGGAGTCATATGTTAAATGTTATTATCGTTATTATTTTTATTTTTATGTTGGATTATGAATATGAATTGATTCCAAAAAATATTTATATGAATTTTCATTACCAGCTAAAATAGAGTGAAGTTGTTCATAGAATGTAACAACTACTATGGATGTAGATTTAAACAACTTACAAAGATGTTAGTATAAAGTTATTATGAAGAGATACACTTCGAAATAGGATTTAAGACTATCCGAATAAACTGGTACTGGTAAAACATATTTAATACCTTTCACCTGTGTCTTAAAGTCAATATAATTTATTCTTTTGAGGTACAAATTGTACTAAAATAAAACGTACTAAATTAACAAAAGGTATTTTTTTTAAAGATTTTTTAAGAAACGGCACTTTTTTAGGAAAGGTAATTTTTAAGAAAATATATTTGTCTAAGGAAAAGTACTTTTTTAAATTACTTTTGAAGAAAAGGTTTTTTGGGGGAAATGTACTTTTTGAAGAAAATATATTTTTTTCAAGAAAAGGTATTTTTATAATAAAATAACCATTTTATAGAGAAAATATTTTTTAAGAAAAAAAAAATTTTCCTGAAAAGGTAAATTTTTAGGGTAAAGGTTAAAAAATATAATGTACTTTTTGAAGAAAATGTACTTTTTTAAGAAAAGGTGCTTTGTAGGAAAAGGTATTTTTTAAAGAATATGTACTTTTTAATAACAAATACATTTTTAAATTTTAAAGAAAATGTACTTTTTAGAAAGATATTTTTCAAGAGAAGTAACTTCTTAAGTAAGGGTCCTTTTAAACAAAAGGCAATTTTTCAAGAAAAGCCGCATTTTAAAGAAAATATAATTTTTTTTAAATAGTTCTTTAAAATAGGTACTTATTTAAAAAAGTTACTTTTTTAAGAAAATTTACTTTTTTAAGAAAATGCATTTTTTTAAGAAAAGGTATTTTTTTAAGAAAAGTTACTTCTGTAAGAAATTTTTTTTTTTAAGAAGAGATACTTTTTTAAGAAAAGATGCTTTTTTAAGAAAAGGTGAGTAAGTTTTTAAGAAGAAGTACTTTTTTAAGGAAATATGAGTACTTTTTTTTAAGGAAAGATGAGTAATTTTTTAAAAAAATGCTCTGTTAAAAAAAAATATCTTTTTAAGAAAAGGCCCGCTAAAAAAATTTACTTGAAGAAGATACTTTTCTAAGAATGGATACTTTTGTCAGAAAAGGTACTTTTTCAAGAAAATGTCATTAAAAAAAAATTATACTTTTTTAAGATTTGATTTGGTTTTTATTGAGGCTTTAGATGTCTTTTATAAAAGTTTTAACAAACTATAATTTTATTTGAAAACTTAAAACTATATTGTATTATTTTAATATTATTAAAAATACGTGTATGCAACGTGCTTATACATAAAGTGAAAATTAAATGTTAAGAGTTTTACATTTATTAAAATAAAGTCAACTAGTGCCTGCTCCCAGCACTATTAATTATTTGTAGATAATTTCTACATTTAAGAACTTAAATCTAATAAATATTTAAATCTAATAAATTTGTAAGTAATTTCTACATTTAAGAACTTAAATCTAATAAATATTTAAAACTAAACTTAAAAACTAATCTTAAAAATAAACTTAAAACTAAACTTAAAAAAAAAAATATATATAAAATAATAAAATAAATTACCCTCTATGTTTGCCGGGAGTAGGACTGGAATAGAAGCTATAGCCAGGAATATTGTCAAGTTGTTCCCTTATTATACCAATAGCCGAAAGATAGTTCGTATTGGACCAACTAAATTCCGATTCGCTTGACAAAATGTCCTGCATTACATTACCTTCAAAGTTTATCACGCTTTCTACAAATTTCCTCATCAGATTGAGAGCATAATTAGATAGAGGAGATAATGAAGCCGTTTCATAAATAAATTGATTTGAGAATCTTTTTTCTCGGGACTCATAATTTTTTCCTATACACTTCCGTATAATATGACGTTCAAAAATTTCCATCTTCTTCATTACCGTTGCTGAGATACTAAACCATATAGGAAATGCGTAAAGAAGTATTGGTCTTATACTAACTTTATATAAGAGTAATTTAGTTTTCACCGGCAGAGATTTATTATTAAATAACCTTGAAAATGCACCTTTAACTCGATTAGCTTTATTCAAATTATAAACAGCATGTTTATTGAATTTTAAAAGTTTACTAAAATTGACCCCGAGGTATTTAAAGCTTTCCTTAAAAACAATTTCATTACCGCCCAGAAATAGTTTTAGTTTTTTACTCTCCGGAACCACAGTATATTTGCATTTTCCGGAAGCATTTCGTATGCACATTGCATTGCTCTTGGAGACATTAATTTTAATTCCCCAGTGAGAATAATATTCATTAACATGCGTCAGATGCAATGAAACTCGTTCCAGAGCAATAAGCGGCGACTCATCATGAGCGTATAAAAGAGAGTCATCCGCATAAAGTAAACCTAAAGAAAGTAACAATAGGTACTTTTTTTAAGAAATTATGAATTTTTGAGAAAATATACTTTTTTAAGAAAGTTTGCTTTTAAGAAAAGGAAGTTTTTTTATATTTTCTATAGCCAAATTTTGGACTTTAACCAAATTATTTAAACGTCCGTCTAGGCCGACAATAATTTTCCTACTTGTTATACCCACAACTATGTTGTCAGGGTATAATGACTTAATAATAATAATAATTCTTTATTTGCTAAAAAAAAAAAATTAACAATTAAAAGTTTGCAAAGGATTTTTAGAAAATATGCATATATAATAGATAAACGTTGTCAACAATGTTTTTATAAAACGTCTGTCGGAAAATAATGTGTTTAATTAAATTCATTTATTAAATATTCTCTATATTTTAATGTGACTGTTCGTAATTTACAACCATCTCCCAGTCTTCTTCTGTGTCGTAATCTAGTATCTGAATTATTTTTAGTTCTTCCAGTATTGGTTTACGAAAAGTGCATATTCTGAATTCTCTTAAAGCAGGACATCTTCAGAAGGACATGTACAGAATAGCTCACAACTAAGCAGTATTTTCGATAATATGCATGGTAATCTGTTATTATTGTACTGGAATAAAGGTTTACTAATATATTTAGCCTGAATATTTCGTGTTTCAATATGTTTGCTAACTTTAATTTAGGTGTAAAAATGCCTCAGGCCCCACATACTACAATATATCTCGAGGTTTTTATCATTTTTTGCAAAACTAATGCATACTCTGCCAAAAGCACTATGTTGTCGGCATATAACAAAAGTCTTATGTTGACACCATCTAAATTCAGACCGCCCTCAAAACTTTCATGCAAATCGTTTATATACAACGCGAATAAAAGAGGAGACAACAAACAACCCAGTTTTACTCCTGATTTTGTTGTAAAGTAATCGGAAATTTCTTCACCTGTCCATATGGCTGTTTCTGTATTACTGTAGATACTTTCAATCATTTTAACAAACTTATAAGACACATCCATACAATATAGTTGATAAATTAGCGCCTGCCTTGGTACATTGTCGAAAGCAGCTTTAAAATCTATGAAAAACGCAAAGACTTACTTTTTTTCTTCTATCTTAATCCTTACCAGGGCTGACAAGTTATAAATGTTATCAACTGTCGAATAATGTCTTCATTATCCTGCCTGATATTCTGTCATAATATTATTTGTTTCTACAAAATTATACAACCTTTCATTCAATACCCCCATCATGATCTCGACAATGCCACTATGTGGTTTGGGTATAATGACTTTGTGCTGCTGTTTGTAACTACCAAAAATATCTTTTATTATACCGATCGACTCAGAATCAGTTTCTGTGTCGATTTAGAGATGTCCGTCCGTCCACGTCCGTCTGTGTGTCCATGTAAGCTTTGTAATCAAACTACAGGTCGCAAATATGAATATATTTTAACGAAATTTGGTATATAAACTTCCATCGGCCATATCGGTCCATGTTCAGACCTAGTTCCCATAAAATGACCCCTATGAAATCGATTTAAATTGCCATAAGATCTAAATTATCATATAGATCTTACTCAAATTGGGTTTGTCTATGTTTATTAAATCCATTTATCAGTTGTCTAAAAATAAACCCCATATGGCAATTCTTTGTCATAGCCCCCATATAAAGCTGCTTCCCGATTTTCCCTTAAATCTATAAAAAAAAAACTAAAATATTTCACAGATTTGGTTTGTATTAATTTTTTTAATTATAAGTGACTTTGCCAAATATGGTCAGGATCGGTCCATTTTTGACCTAGACCGACTTTAATTTTCTTACTTGTTCTATATGGGAAAAAGAGTTATCAATTTTACTGTTATTAAAGATGTTGTTATACACCTCCAGCAGTTTTATATAGAATTCATTCATGGAATTCAAAAAAAGTTCGTAAGGCCCCTGATCTTCACCTGCAGCTTTGTTTAATTTCACCTTCTTTAATACGTTATTTAGTTCAATAATCGTAATAGGACCATCTAGTAAACGATTTTCAATGAAATGGGGTGCATACTGCATCTCTAGATTTGAGTGTGTAGGATTTAAAAGATTATGAAAGTGGGCTTTGAAATTTGCGGCCAAGACATCAGGGCCTATTAGCTACTTGTGGTTTCTTATCTCTTTAGCTACTTTCCACCATTCTTTGCTGTTTTTTATGCAGTTTATTTTATCTATAAGTTGCTTGTTATATTTATCTTTATCTTCTGCACTTTTAGATTTTCTGCATTTGTTTAAGAACTTGAAACTTTTTTCTCTTGCAGAATTTCATTTATGACTATACCAGTTCTGTTTACTTTCAAAAGTTTTGTGGTTAAATTTTGTTATAGGCGTGGACTTTTTTTATAACTTCACATAGCTTGACTAGGTTTAATTGGTTCGAATTTATGTTCACTAGATTTGCATCAAGTTTTCGCTGAAATTGCTCTTTTTTGAAATTATCCCAATATAATTTAGGAAAAAGCGATAGTTTTTTAATTGGTTCCTTTTATATTGCTACCTTTATGTTAAGCTTTATTGGCTAGTGGTCTGACCAAACTTTATCGTCGACTACAAACCCATCAACATAGCCTAGCATATCTTGTGCGGTTGCACAAAAATCGATCACAGATTCCCCCAATGTGCTTAAATATGTGAGCTTTCCTTCCGTGTCCCCTTGAGTTCTATCATTTAATATCGGCAAACTGTTGTCATTACAAACATCTAAAATTCGTCGACCATTAGCATTGTCGATTGATTTTCGTCCTTCCGTCCCAGCTATAAACAGTTCCTTATAAATATATATAATTTTTTTTGCAAGATCACCGATTCTTGCATTGAAATCGCCCATTAAAATTAGAGTTGAGTAATTATGTTCTTCAACCGCTGCAGTCGGTCTAAAATATATATGAAGGTATTATTGTAAAAGTTTTATTTTTGTGCAATATTTAATGATTAATGTGTCAGTTTCCGTTTTTATACCCTATACCACTATGTGGCTTGGGTATAATGACTTTGTGCTGCTGTTTGTAACTACCATAATTATTTGACCTAGACCCGTCTTTGATTATACCAATCACCTTCTGAGTCGTTTTAGCGATGTCCGTCCGTCCGTCTGTCCGTCTGTCCGTCTGTTTGTCCACGTAAACCTTCTAATCAAACTACAGGTCGCAAATATGAATATATTTTGATGAAATTTGGTATATAAGCTTTTAACGGCTATAGAATGAACGCTATTGAAATTGGTGAAAATTGGGCCATGTTCAGACCTAGTCCCCATATAAATGACCCATATGAAATCGACATAAATTGCCATAAGATCGAAATTATCGCATAGATCTTAGTCAAATTGGGTTTGTATGTGTTCATTGTATTCATTAATCAGTAGTCCAAAAAAAGCCCCTATAGGACAATGTTTAGTCGTATGCCCCATCTTCCCGATCTTCACTTAAATCTATCAAAAAACAAAAATATTGCACAGATTTTTTTCAAATTTGGTTTGTGTATAGCTTTTCAAAATATAAGTGACTTTACCAAATATAATCAGCATCGGTCCATTTTTCCACCTAGTCCCCATATAAATATAGCACCCGATATGAACTTTTTCATATCAGCAGCCAAAAAAATTAATAACAATGGCAGTCAAATTTGGTTTATGCTTATTTTCTATTTCCAATTAGTTGGACCGAAGAGATAGGTTCTCTAAACCATAGTATAGGGTATCGAATAGTCGGTCTGGACCGACTATAATTTTCTTTCTCGTTAGTTCATGCTTAATGCCTACTTCCGCCAGTTTTCTACTAACCACATGATATAATGACTTTGTGCTGATGTTTGTATCTACCAAAAATATTTGACCCATCTTTTACTATATCAATCATCTCAAAATCACTTTCTAAGTCGATTTAGCGACGTACTGCACTCCGTCCCTCCGTCCTCATGTCCGTCTGTCCGTCTGTGTGCCCACGAAAACCTTGTAATGAAACTACACGTCGCAAATACGAATGTATTTTGATGAAATTTAGTATATAGGCTTCTATTGTCCGTACGATGAGCACTATTGAAATTGGTGTAAATAGGCGCATGTTCAGACCTAGTTACTATACAAATGACCCCTATGAGATCGACTTAAATTGCCATAATCATATAGATCTCGGTCAAATTGGATTTGTGTATGTTTATTACATCCATTAATCAGTAGTCTAAAAATAAACTCTATAGGACAATTCTAAGTCATATCCCTCATACAAAGTTGATTCCCGATCTTCATTTAAATCTTTAAAAAAATATAAATATTACACAGATTTTTCTTAAATATGGTTTGTATATGTGTTTGCAAAAAATAAGTGACTTTACTAAATATGGTCAGGATCGGTCCATTTTTCCACTTAGTCCCCATATAAATATATCATCCGATATCAACTTCTTCATATCCGAAGGCAACTCAAATTTGGTTCATACTTATATTCTATATCCAATTAGTTATTATAGTCTATGTCTATAGTTAGTATAGTCGGTATAAACCGACAATAATTTTCCTCTTTGTTTTTTAAAGCACTCTTCAGACAAATGGCATATTTTTAAGAATAGTCCATGGCTGAAGCTCCAAAAAAAGTTAGAAAAACAAACCAATATGGGGTTAGTTTTTTTCAATTCAGTCCTATTTCGTACATTATATATAAAAAAAATTTAATCGAAAATGCTTCTTCTTCATTACTTTTTTAGTTGCTTATATTTTTTCATATATTTTGCTTATACGTAATTTCGCTTCTTTCGATGCCTTTTTGCTGGCTGCTACTTTTTCGAGAAAAACACCTATTTATGGTATTTCGTAAAAAAAATCCACGTTCGGTCAAAAATAGGAGTGATACCAAATTAAACTTGTATTTGTTCCACTTTAAACAGTATCAGTTTATTTTCGTTTTAGTATTAATTTTTAACTTGAACTTTCAATAATCCAAAATTGGGCTCCATTCTGCTTTGTTTTCGAGAAAAATTTATTTTTATTTAATTTATGATATTTTGTATAAAAATCCAATTAATCGTTATGATCGTGAAGGTTGATACGAGTAAGTATTGAGAACATTTGTTTGTTTTTTAACTGTTATTATGTGTGACATAAAAAAATAAATTTTAAATTAAGAGAACTTCATGTTGTGATTTCTAAAATCAAGTTCTTAGTTTTAAATTAATTCAATATTTATTTGACTCGGCTAAGGAACACTCCTTTTCTTCTTACAATGATATGTTATATATACTTACATATATGTATGTATAAACATGTAGCAATTGACAACTTCTATATTAAAATATTGTAAAATTTATGAATGAAACAAAATTAATGAATTCGTTCTTATAAATTCATAATGTAATTACTGTGTATTTTGTGTATGAGTTGAGTGTCTCTTTTTCACATTTTAATAAATCAATAAATAAACTTAAAAGTATGACAAAAAAAAAATCAATGTATAAATGTTTGATACAGGCATAACCATGAGTAGCCATGTTTGCGATATGTTGACATGAAAACATGTAATTAAATTCGTAGCAATTGTAAATAATAATATGGTAATTAAAATAGAGGCGTTGCTATGGGAAGAAACTGTATAAAGCTATTAAAAGTACACTGAAAATGTTTAGCATTATTAATGTTGACTTATGATTTAAATTATATACGATGGTTAATGCAAAAATTGCAATATTGGCTTTAGTTATAAGGAAACAATTGTTCAAGATGACGGTTTTCTTTTGGAACTTTAGGTTGTGTGCGGCTTACTAAAAACTGATAATCATACGTAACCCGAATAAATATGCCGCATTTTCTTGTTTTTAGATTTCAATAAGAGTGACTTTTTGTGGATTTCAAAAAAAGGAAATGGTTTCATTGACCACGCTGTGTTCAAAGTACAATAAGTTTATGCTTATATTGGTAACAATCAAAAATACTTGAGCTAACCCGCACGTTTTATAACACCGATCGACTGAGAGTTAGTTTCTTCGTCGTTTTAATGTTGTCCGTTCGTCCGTCCATATGTGCAGGTTGCAAATGTAAGAGTATTTGGATGAAATTCGACACAAAAGCTATCAAAAGCTCTCGTATATATTTGACTTCTAGTAAGTCCAGTTAATGGGTTAAATTATAATGATGTTAATTAAATACCAGGGTTTTAAATATCCAAATGAACAAATATGTAAGGTCCTTGTATTACAATATATTCCTGATTCAACGATCTTCAATGTTGCGTTCATCTAAAATTTTTATATGGAATACACAAAACAAATTTTTTCTTTTTTTCATACAAAATTTCTAGACGTATGTAAGATCCTTAAGGTATCTCGGAGAATCCCTGACAAATGTAGCGTTTTTCAGGCCGACATTCTTGTAATTCTCATAGCAACGAAAATAATTCTGGAACGGGATATGGATCCAACGACCAAAGACCTGCACTCAAATCACTGAAATCGAGGACCGTTAGATCAAAGTGTGCGAGGGAATGTATAGGGTCCCTTGACCAAATTCGGCAACACACCGTGAGGCTGATATGGATTCCAAAACATAGTGGGGTCAAAGGAAACGAGCTGATTGACGAGTATGCGCGGAAGGGCTCAGATTCTTTGAGCAGAACGATGAACACTGATATTAGAATCTCTCTATCCGAACTGGCGAATCTAATTGAAGAGGCAGCTGATCTTGAATTAAGGACAAGGTGGACATAACTGACCTATTGCAGATCCCAGATCCTATGACCCTTGCCTGATCCAAGGAGAATGAAAGCACTCCTTGGTTTTGGTAAAGGGACAATCAATTTCTTTTTTTTTAATTAACCAACACTCAGGGGATGCCCGATACAAATGCAGTGCATTGTTTTGATTTCAGGAAAATTGGTTATGGGAAGGAGGAGAGAGGGAGTAGTGTTTGTGGATATTTGGCTTACATTTTATTAGATAATAACTGTCAGGAAAGACCTCTGCGGGGAGTTCATTCCACATACGGCTAGTTCGACTGATAAACGAATTATCTCTGTAATGCGTTGTGCAATCAATGGATGTATTGCATTAGATGAGACCCCATCAAAATCTGAGAAAACTCGATATAAATCGAGAGAAGTCATTACCAACCAAAAATGTAATAAGCTTTGATACCAATGCACCGTGCCACATACGATCGAATGCCTTGGAGATATCCGGAGTAACCACTTTACTTTCGCCAAATTTGCGAATGGATCGACTCCAGCGCTCAGAAAGTAGAGCTAACAGGTCTTCCGTGGAACGATTTTAACGAAAGGCATACTGTCGATCATTAAGAAGTGAGTTGGCCTCTAGGTAGTTCACAAGATAGAAATTGATCATGCTCTCCATCACCTTTGAGAGCAGAGCAGATTGCAATTGCTTCGTAATTTTCAGTGTTATTAGCCCCACCCTTTTTAGGGATTGGTTGGAGGGAGAGGGAAAGACTCCCGCACGGTACGAAAGGCTGAAAAGGTTGGCCAATGGACTGGCCAGCACCAGTGCTGGTATACCATCCGGTCCCAAAGACTTATTAATGTTGAGATCCAAAAGAACCTTTTTTTACTGCACTTGCTCGAAACAATATTTTAGGCATAGTACAAGATACACTTTCAACTTCGGGCAGAGGTTGACCGCTTAGCTGTAAAAACGAGTTTTTTGCAAAAAGTTCAGCTAAAAGGTTAGCCTTATCAACCGGTTCAGTGAATATTTGGTCATTCATTAAAAGAGTTGGGATAGCAGAACTAGCATTATTCCTTACCCTTTTAACAAATGACCAAAAGCTCTTACTACACCGAGAAGCAGAGAGAAATTTAGCACGAAGACGCTGATAGTAATGAAACTTTTGGCGCCTTAGTGTTTTGGCACATTCAGTTCTCGCCTGTTTGCGTTGCAGTTTAGTGACGGAATTTTTATTTTCACGCCAATATCTGAATGCTTCCTCTCTGGATCTGACAGCATCTCTGCAAGTCTGGTTAAACCATAATTTTTGATTAAGTTTAGCCGAAATGTGCTTTGATGGAATGAATAATCGCATACCTAACACTATTACTTTTTCCACCATTTTCGCAGCAGCATCAACATTTTTATCCTGGAAACAAAGTTTCCAGTTGAAGTGCTTGAAAAAATCGTTGAGCTCAGTCCAGCGAGCCTTTTCGTAAATAAAAACTAAGCGCTTCATAACTGGTGCTGAAACACTTTGAAGTACAGAGTACGAAAAGGATGCGGAAATGGTGCAGTGATCCGAATTACCGGGAGAAGCAGAGAGAAATTTAGCACGAAGACGCTGATAGTAAAGAAACTTTTGGCGCCTTAGTGTTTTGGCACATTCAGTTCTCGCCTGTTTGCGTTGCAGTTTAGTGACGGAATTTTTATTTTCACGCCAATATCTGAATGCTTCCTCTCTGGATCTGACAGCATATCTGCAAGTCTGGTTAAACCATAATTTTTGATTAAGTTTAGCCGAAATGTGCTTTGATGGAATGAATAATCGCATACCTAACACTATTACTTTTTCCACCATTTTCGCAGCAGCATCAACATTTTTATCCTGGAAACAAAGTTTCCAGTTGAAGTGCTTGAAAAAATCGTTGAGCTCAGTCCAGCGAGCCTTTTCGTAAATAAAAACTAAGCGCTTCATAACTGGTGCTGAAACACTTTGAAGTACAAAGTACGAAAAGGATGCGGAAATGGTGCAGTGATCCGAATTACCGGGAGGTGCAAATATTTTCACTTCATGCTTATCAGGGTGTGAAGTGAGAAAATGGTCGGCAGTCTTTTGTCGTTGCTCTTCAATGCACGGAATCTGGGTTGGTTGATTCACTAGTTTCGCTAGATGATTATGCGCCGCAAAGAGCTCAACGTAACGACCTTGCAAACTTCTTGAGGGAATCTGGCTGGTTCAGAAGGGACATATAGCGGGAAAAGAGCTATTTCCCACTTTTCTTTTCCCCCATATCTATCAGTACCTTCCGATACTTTCTAAAGGGTATCACAAGCGCCCCGGTAGGTGAGTAGGTAGCGTGCTCGCCTATCATGCGGGGGTCGTGGGTTCGATTCCCACCAGAGGCTTTGGTCTGTCGCTGCAAAAAAAAAAAAAAGCCAAATTAGAATCTGCAGACAAGCCACTCTGCTTCGCGGAACTAGGCTTTAAAAAAAAAAAAAAAAAAAAAAAAAAAAAAAAAAAAAAACAAGGGCCCATATGGCCTCCGAATTTAATCGATTGCGGACGTGCACTCCATTTAACCGAACCTAACCCAAGATCCTTAAAAATAATATAAAATTTTTTCAATTGACTCATTGCAGTTTAAAGCACTTGTGACAAAGTGAAGGGTGCGTCATCTCTTATATTGGTAGGTGAATATTGTGTGTGTTATATTTATTTAACTTGGTGCTTTTCAATTCATTTAGACTACTTTTGGAAACAAACAATCAAACAAATCACGGCAAATGTGTTCTTTTTGTTGCATTTTCCATAATTTTTTCGAGCATCTCGGGCGATATAGCGATGCTTTCAGCACTAATTTTTGCTTTGAGATTTTTCACGCATTTTCGGGCAGACATATTGAGTCAACATCGATCGATATCGTTTCCCATCAACAGATTTATCTGTCTTAGTGATCGTTATGACGTAAACGCCGGCTCAAACAGTCGCTTTTTGGTCATGCATGAGTGTGTAAAATAAGTCTCGTCGGTCATCAAAATTTATTTCCTAAAGTCAGGTTTAGTTTAAACTATTCGAGCGAGGTCCAGTTTAAACTATTCGAGCCGTGTTGCAAGCAACGCGGACTATCTGTCAGCAAAATTCTTTGCACTATAGACGAAAAAATTACGCCAAAATGCTGAGCGCGGTCACTTTACGACTCATTTGGGTTCTCTTCAATACTCTTACTTACCGCTTCAACCAGTTCATTGGATCGTCTTGGGCATTAATGAACGGCATGTGGACGAATAGTGTTATCAGAGGGTTCTTCTTGGTCACGACATTTTCGACTATATGCACGTTGATTTAACACAACTGAGCCACTATTTTCCATGTACAGTTTCATTGTTTCGTTGCGTTATTGTCTGGTTGTAGGCATCTTAGCTGAGCGGGTACATCACATTTTACAGGTCCATTACATAGTTTTCTATTTGAAGTTTAAATAAGTGTTTTATGTATGTGTTAGTAGCAACTTTTAATGAATTTTACTCAAAAAAAATGTTCCAGACGGTGCAAATCTGTAAATATGGTGGGCAGCTAAAAAGAAATTCCTTTCAAAATTGGTCAAAATCGGTTGGTAACTAAAATGTTTATATCGGTCACAATAAATCGCGTTGCCTATTAATATTATAGATATAATAGGCATTTTTAATCTTTAGTCATCAACAAGTTTTGTGTGATTCGCATTTTGGGCTTCGAATGCCAGGTTCACTTTTTGTAAGTTATATCAATAAAAGTTTTTCGAATCATTGTACATATTTTTTAACAGTGACGTCTCAATCGATTTTTCATTAACAGCGCTAAAATGAGTTTTCATCAACTCAAGCCACAACTGCAGAATTTAATGGCTACCATCGAAATTTTTTTTGACAAATCGAAGTCTTTGTTAATCAACTTATAAAGGGTCCGCCAAATAACTTTTTTTTTTTTTGAAAATGCTATAAAAAAAAACTACTGAATATTATCTCAAATTTCTTTTTTAATTTGAAAGCACAATCCTTCCGGTTAATAATGGAAAATAATTTCATTCAAATGGCTGCCTCGGCTGGCCATGCAGTAGCCTACACGATCGGTCCAATTTTTAAGCACATTATCGATTGTGTGCAGCTGTATTTCACCAATGGCTTCACGAATATTGTCCTTTAAAGCGTCAATTGTCTCTGGCTTGTTGGCGTAACACTTATCTTTGAGGGCACCCCACAAATAATAGTCCAACGGTGTCAAATCGCAGCTCCGAGGTGGCCAAACGACATCAGCTCTGCGGCTGATAATGCGATCTTCAAAAACAGGGCGTAAAACATCGAGTGTAGCTTCGGCTGTGTGGCACGTAGCGCCGTCCTGTTGAAACCAAATGTTGCCAATATCCTCCTCTTCAATTTTTGTTAACAAAAATTCGTTCAACATGGCCCGATAACGATCGCCATTTTCGAAGAAAAATGGCCCAATTATGCCTCTGGACCAAAATCCGCACCAAACAGTAACTCGTTTTGGGTGTATCGGCTTTTCAGTGTATGCGTGCGGGTTTTCTGTGCCCCAAATGCGACAATTTTGCTCGTTTACATACCCGCCAAGATCAAAATGAGCTTCATCTGAAAAGATGATTTTTTTGGCAAAATCGGCATCTTCTGTAAGTCGATCGCAGGCCCACTTAGCGAAGCGAAAACGCATTGGATGGTCAGTTGGCTTCAACTCCTGATCCAATTGGACTTTGTATGGCGTCATACCTAGGACTTTATGCAAAATTCGTCTCAATGATGCCTCCGAAATGTTCAATTCTTGAGAACGACGGTGAATTGACACAGCAGCAATATTCTCGGGTGTACGCACTGTTTTTGGCTTTTCACGCTTTGGCTTATCAATGAGGATGCCAGTTTCTTTCACTTTTTTCACAAGATAACGAACATACGGAGCAGACGGTGCTTCTCTTCTTCCAAAATCCGTACGCAATTTTCGCACGCATTCTGCAACATTACCATGATTTTCAAAGTAATGTCGCAATATTTCCCAGCGTTGCTCAAGCGTATACGCAACCATAATCGTTCAGCGGAAGGATAAAACTAATTATCTGTCAAATCAGACATGAGCTAAGTGTTACCATTCACGAAATAAGCACTAGTTGAAAAAAAAACGTTAGATGGCGGACCCTTTATATCTTTTTATATGATTTATGTCTTTTTGATGAATTAGAGAAACAATTATGTTCAGCGCTAATTTTAATTTGTAAAAAAAAAATCGCTAAATCTAGCGCGAAAAGCGGTACGTTTGCATCGCTGCTCTCCAGTAAGAGATTTCAGTCGAGTGAAGAGGTTATCACTGAATGAAACGCCTATTTTGAGGACCTTAAGGAAACCTATTATATGGTTGGGTAAAAAAATTATTTAGAAATAAAAATCGTTTAAGCAAAAGGTCACTGAATTATCAATGGCCCTCATGTATACATAAATACAGAAATAATTAAAACATTTCTGCGCCTACAAAAAGCAAATCTTAAATCAGAACTAACCTGAACTTTAGCATAAAAAATTTAGATAATGAAATTTTAACTGAATTTTGAAGAGCATTTAAATTCATATTATGAAAACTAATTTAATTAATTTAATTATAAAATTCTTCTTGATAAGTTAATAAGAAAAACTTCCGCTATTGTAGTAGTAGCATTATCATATACAAAGTCCGAGATAAATTTCCACATTTTATTATTAACTTTGGCTTATTTTCCAATCTTAATGACTGCTTAATGTGCACTTTCATAATTTTAGCAACTATTAATCAAAATATTATTAATGAATTAACCATTCATAAATTGACTTAATTTATAAACGAGCTATTAATAATAAAAAAAAAGTATACCAATATTTTTTCCATATTTTCCAACCAACCGAAATACGATACACTTGTCTTGTTTGCTGAAGTTGAAGCTGAATGTTCAAAATATAGTGGCATGCTACAGAAATGTTGAATTGTTGAATTAATATAATTGTAAAATCATTTAAGAGACTATTAATGTATAACAAAACTTCTAATAAACTGGCAATAAATGTTGCATTTAACTAGTGAATATTGCATGTAGTCTCGTTACGTACTACTCGTACGACTATTTGAAACGATAAAAAGAAACGTGTTAGGATCATACATCAAAATTGCACTATGATATGCATTTTTCTTTTTTCATATTCAATGTCTATGAGTTTACACAAATCGTTTGTACTGCGTTTACATTATCACGGTAAAGATAAAATTTTCATATTCGATTTACTTTTTAATTATATTAAACTCTAGAATGCTGTGTATGGTACAAGATATTTTGAGTTTAAGCTGTATTTATAACGAATTATATTCGAATTTTATCATTTATTATTCCGATCGTTTCAGTATCTCTTTCTTTAGCTATATCTGCGTATTTATACTAAATTTGTAGTTAGACTACGGCTCGCGAGTAAAAATTGTTAAAAATCTATCTCAGACTTAAATCACCTTCAGTGGATACTATTATACATATCTTGGCCAAATTTGGTTCTCAGATGGGCTGATGGCCACTGTTTGCAAGCATTCTTTATATGGAAGCTTGTATTAAATTTTCGAAATCCTGTTTTGATTGTACACAGTGTTAATGTAATCATAAAAAGAGAATTACACTGTGCAACAGTCATTCTGGGGGGTGAGAAATCCCAAGTCAGCGTGAAAGTACTAGGCCAGTATAGTAAAACCTCCAAAGGGTTTGACATTCTACGACCATTATCTGAAATACGTCCTCACTAAAACAATACAATGAGTAATAATACTGTGTCCAATTGAAAACGAGACTTTTCAATTTACAGTTGCAAGAAAAAAATGCAACGCTGAGTCCAATGATCTTCTGTGCTTATAACTACATCCAAATAATCTTTTACCTTGGTTTTTATATTTTACAATTATCGTCAAATAATTTATGTCACTATATCTATATTATACAATTAAATGTTTTTATATTTTCTTATATAAGGAAAAACGGGATTATTCTGTGCGAGCAAAAAAAAATCCAACTGCTTGTAATTCATTTTTTTTTTATTAAAATTCTATTAATATTTATTGTTAAATAATACGTTAATCTAATATTTCCTGGCATAGCCATTGTTTGCTATTACCGCACTTATTCTAGAAGGCATCGAATCAACTAATGATATGATGGTATCGAGATATTTTTTCCCATTCTGTTTTTAAAACTTTTTCCAATTCGTTTAAATTTGAAGGATTTTTCTTCTTTACTTCTCGATCTACAAGCTCCCATAGATTTTCTATGGGAATGAGATCGGGGGATTGTGGCGCCCACTCCAAAACTTGCACGTCATTATTGCTTAACATGTTGCGAGTTAGGCGACTTGTGTGCTTGGGGTCATTCATCGTGTTGGAATATACTATCAGGGGACATTTTTTCACGAAGATGGGGTAGCATGTGCTATTCCAGAATCCCACAATATTTAATGGCATTCATAATTCCTTCAATTTTTGTAAGGGGGCCAACGCCATCACGTGAGAATGCACCTATTAATAAAATATAAATCCGTTGCATTAAATCTTTTATATGAAATGTCTTACCGCACACCATATTGATCCCCCGCCATGTTTGACTGTTGGCAAGTGATATCTAGGAGAATATCTTTGTTTAGGCGGCCTACGTACGTAATTTATTCCATCGGAGCCAAATAAATTAAATTTGCTTTCGTCGCTCCACAACACTTTGGCCCACTGCTCCTTTGATCAACCGATATATCGTTTTGCAAAGTCAAGGCGTTTCTTTTTGTTAACTCTACTAATGAGTGGTTTCTTTGCGGGTCGTCTTGCAAACAAATTAGCTTCATTTAATCAGCGTCTCGCAGTGTGAACACCAATAGAGACTCCTATGTGTTCATTTGCATAGCTAGCAACATCTACTGCCGTCTTTCGTGGATCAATTCTGACAACTTTTATCATTTGACGGTCTTGGCGGGCAGTAGTTTTTCGTGGACGACCACTTCCTGACTTTCTTTGCACGTTTTTTGTCAGATTAAATCGCGATGCAATTCGGCACAGCGTGGATTTATTAACTTTTAAATAGGAGCCCAATTTCACTCATGGCTTTACCATCTTCTAGAGCTTTAATAATAGCAGCTCTGCTATCAGCTGACAGCTGTTTCTTTTATGAAATCGGCAATGTACAAAGTTTAAAATAAATTTTTATTTTAATAACCATAATTAACTTACTTTTACCGTAGATTCATTACGTTGCATTTTTTTTTTTGCTCGCTCTAATTGTTCACTTTTTTCACTGAATTTAAAAAAACTGAACCTTTCACAAAGAAAAAAGAATCATAATGATATCTATAAGTATATTCTGATTACAAAGAATAAAAAAAACAAAAGAAAAGAGGAATTAGATACCATTATTAGCACAGAGACACACTCGAAGATCATTGGACTCAGCGTTGTATTTTTTTCCTTGCAACTGTATATTTCGAAGTACTAGTAATGTTCATGTCAATATCTTCGTTCGTTCAATAGTGCCACCCGTTATTGAAGAACTAAAAGTGAATTTGCCGATTTTTTCAATGACTGATTTTGTTGAACAAAGAAGTTCCATTAAATTTTGTTTACGGAGTTAAATTTCTGTTGCAGAAATCTTAAACATGTTTCGACATAACCTTCGGTGACCAAGCTATTTCAAAGAAATATTTACAGGTGGTGTAAGCAGTTCCATAAAGCCAGAGAAAGCATTAAAGACAAAGAGAGATTCAAAGATTTGGTACTAAAAAATCTCTGTATTACGATTCGAAATCTTGCTGATACTGTTGACATTTTAAAAGGATATGTTAGCCTAAAAAATGTGAAATCTCGATCGGTTCCAAAACCCCCAATTAAAAAAACCCTGTAAATATATCTAACTACCAGACTCAAGCGAAACATTATTATGGATAATGAGACAGATCAATGCCTACGACCTCGAAACAAATAGGTGAAACAACGTCACTCTAAAGTCGTTCAGAATTCAAAGTGACGAAGGCGGTCACAGAACAACCCGACCTGACATATAGATGGCGGTAGTCGTTTTAAAAAATTACTTAAATGAAAAGTGGCAACCTTAAAGTGGTCACTGTTATGTAATCCAATACTTTCGTTTGAAAGGTCTCGGTCCAACTATTATTAAAGCCGAGGGGGAGTCTGTTCCTTCGTTTACGACTATAAAATATTGGGTGGTAGAGTTTAATTGACGCTGTACGAGTTGCAAAGACGAATACCGTAATGGTCGACCAATTAAGATCCTCACGCCACAAGCTATTAAGAAAATCCACAAAATGTTATGGGATGAACGTCGGCTGAAAATGTGTGAGCTAGATGAAATAATAGGCATTTCAAAAAATACTATACATCGCATATTGACCGAACATTTTCTTACGATAAAAAAGGTATCGAAGCTATTGAATATCGCTGCGAAAAGTGTAGCGAGTCAAAAGGAGATTGATGTAAAAAATGAAGATAATTTTCCTTAATTTTTTGTTTTCTTTGTCAGGTTGGATTGTTCTATGACCGCCCTCCTATGTTGACAAAATTCTTCATTTATGCTTCCGAGGTCCCAAAGTGTTAACATACCAGGTATATTCAATTGTTTCTCAGGAAAAGGAATTCTACTACCTTTCATATTATGTCCAATTGGCATATGATTTTTTGGATCAAATGAAAATTCCCTAAATATGAGATTGGACAGATAAAGAGAAATAGCAGTCACTTAGTTTTTCGTGCTCTATAACTTATCTACATTTCATAGCGGCCTGCAGAATCCCCCTATGACACCTTCGTCGTCAGTTAATAAAATGAAGACGCCGCATCTCTTTTTAAAGTTTTTAGGTCAGTCTTTAAAATATAAAACTTCTATCGGTCTATCGGAACTAAGTTCATCTATTGGCTATTTCTATTTCCCTGATGAATTCTAATGAATATGAGGTAGTGCATGTTCATTAACAACTTCTGCGTAAGTGGAAAAAAATAGTATCTTGTTCATGATCCAACAAGATAATGTAACAGGACGAACAATGTCTAACTACTATAGAACAATATCTTACTTGATCAGATAGAGCATTTATGGGTTTTACTTGAGCGCAGCATTCGTCAGCCTCGAAGGAAATGTTAAAAGCGTCATATTGGATAATTGGGGTAAAATAAGTAAAGAGGATACTTGAGAGTTGGTTAAGTCGATGCCAAATTGGTTCACAGAGGTTCTAAGCCGGTAAGGATATTTCAAAAGTTGCTAACTTAAGCAATATTTAATATAAATTTAGTTTTTTTTTTGTATTATTTTGTTCTATTATTTTTTCTTTTTTACGCTTTTTAACTGCCCAGCAAAACTTTCCATTACATGTAATGAGCTTTAGAATAAGAAATCACCAGTGTTCAGTAGTTACTTTTCCGTTACGAAACCCATTATTTTAACATGGGGGTGTCATTGGAGGAAAGGCCTTACCGGCACCTTACTAGGTACTGATAAAAATAATTAGTAATTATTTCATTAAATTTAACTCACTAATTATAGTTTTTAGTAATACAAACAGTGGTCATTACCAGTAAGTAAAGGGTTTTTCAACAGGGACGCTACAAAAGTTGAAAGACAGGGACAGCAAACGATGCCATATTTCTTGCCGCTCTTTTGACATTTCTCTTCAGTAAGGTTTGCCATTTCATGACATACGAGCCAACAAAGAGTTGAAATTATTAAAATTCACTATCGAAATTCGGAGTCAGTGGCCTCAACGTTAAGAGCGCTACGTTCAATTTATGGTCGTCATAATCGTCCTAGCAGATCAACAATTGAGCGTCTAGTGGAAAAATTTGAACCCACAGGCACAGTACAAAATGTTCCCGTGCCAGTGAGACACAGAAGTGCCCGTATTATCGAGAATATTGCTGCCGCTGAGGTTTCAGTTGAAGAAAGCCCAAATGTGTCTCTCACACGTCGTTCTCAAGCGTTGGGCATCTCTGTGACGTCGTTGTGGTGAATTTTGCGAAAAGATCTCGGCCTACATCCTTACAAGATCAAATTGACGCAAGAACTGAAGCCGCTTGACCACCAGAAGCGTCGTATGTTCGTGAATTGGGCTGAGCAACAACTTGAAAATGATTCGGATTTTCATCGAAAAATCATCTCCAGCGATGAGTCTCATTTCTGGCTGAATGGCTTCGTCAATAAACAAAATATGCGTTATTGGTCAGACAGCAATCCACACGTACTCCATGAGTCATCATTGCGTCAAAAAAAATTACGGTTTGGTGCGGTTTATGGGCCGGCGGCATCATTGGGCCGTACTTCTTCCGTGATGATCAAGACCGGCACGTTACTGTGAATGGGAATCGCTACCGTTCAATGATAACCGAATATTTTTGGCCCCAATTGGATGATATGGACTTGGAGGTCATGTGGTTCCAACAGGACGGCGCCACAAGCCACACAGCGAATGTCACAATCAATTTATTGGAAACCAAGTTTGAAGAACGTGTTATCTCACGAAATGGTCCAGTCGATTGGCCGCCTCGGTCGTGCGATTTGACGCCGTTGGACTATTTCCTATGGGGCTACGTCAAGTCTATGGTCTATGCCAACAAGCCAGCGACGATTGATGAACTTCGTACGAATATCGAACGCGAAATTGCAGCAGTATCGGCCGATTTATGCTTGAAAACCGTCGAAAATTGGGTTCAGCATGTGGACTTCTGCAAGCGTGCCCGTGGTGGCCATGCAAAAGAGATCGATTTCCATACATAATGGCATCGGACGTACTTTCACAGGAATAAAGAATTTATGTTTTAATTAATTATTTTTATTTAAAAAAAGTTTTGTAGCGCTCTTATTGAAAAACCCTTTATTTACATAAATCATTACCAGGCAGTCCTTACATTTAGCTTGAAATTATTCAAAAGGTATGGGGTTAACTTTACCATGTAATGCAACGGTAATAACTAATCATTACCAAGGTTTTGCTGGGTGTATAAAATTTTATTAAAAGCAATAGTAAAGAACTAGACCGGCATTGTTATTATTTTTTTGCTTGGGACTAGGTCGACCCATTTTGACCATATCTTGTATAGTCACTTATTGTTTGCAAAAACATATACAAAACAATATATTTGCTTTTTGATAGACTTAGTGAAGATCGGGAAGAAGCATTATATGAGGGCTATGACTAAGAATTGTTCCACAGGGTCTATTTTCGGGCTATTGATTCATGGGTGTAACAAACACGCACAAACCAAATTTGTCCGAGATCTATATGAAAATTATGATTTCAGTCGATGTCATCTGTATGGGGACTAGGTCTGAACATGCACAATTTCAATAGTGTTCATCATATAGCCGATAAATTCTTATATACCAAATTCCATCAAAAAATATTCATATTTGCGACCTGTTGTCTGATTACAAGGTTTACATGGACAGACAGACGGATAGATGGACGGACATCGCTAAGTCGACTCAGAAACTGATTCTGAGTCAACCGGTATAATAAAATTGGTCTCGGTAAAATATTTTTGGTAGTTACATAGGGTATAAAAAAAAAATTATTTCATAATTTATTACAAAAAAAAATTATTCAGCTTAGTTAATTTTTGTTATTTTTTCGTAATAAGTGCACGTATACTTTCTCTAGTAAGTGTATGTATGTTTTCCTTATTTTTTTACAATATTAACTTCTATCTACTCTATATAACTTCTTTCCATAATCATTATATTTGATCTTCCAAATATCAATTTGTAATTCCCTTTACATATTAATATGAATAATTTGGTGTGGTTTAGTTTCTTCATTATAACTTTATATTGATCTTTGAAAGTTGTTTAAAACCACATCCATAGAGGTTGTTCTTTTTTTTAAGCAATGAAAAAGAAAAGCAAGGGAAGTTACCGCTGTCCAAACTTTTTCCTTAATAGTTGTAGATTGTTATTTTGATGATATGATTATGGATCTAAGTTTTGGGAGGAGTGATTATTTTATTTTGTAAAAGATATAAGATGGCAGCGTAAACACATGAATATAGTCATGTTACGATATTGTTAAAAAATAAAAGTAGTTTAATAATAATCGTATTTTAACACCTGGATAAATAGCAATAAATCGAAAAATTGGGGAATTATATAGGAGTACATATGTACATATTTCCAATTTCATGCAAACAACTTTTTTTGGCTACATTTTTTTTTAAAGCTTATTAGAAACTTAATTTATTCTTTCATTTCATATGCTGCTGCAACCAAAATAAAAATTATGTTGTTGACATTAAATATTTGACATAATTGATTTATACTCCCTCCGAAAAAAAATATCGAAAAATCAAACGAACAACACCCATAGAGTTTTTTTCCACGTTAAACTAAACATTACAAGTGTCATGTTAAGAGTTTGACCTGTGTTAATAATGTTATTTTAGCAACAGAAATATTGCTAAACAATTTTGTGACAACATCTATATTGTACTGCGATTACTACGAACACACACGTATATAGTTAGTTTTAGGTATATCGCTCGATATGTATCTGTGTAAAAGTTGTTTGTATTAATGTACTGTAGGTGAAGTGTGCTAAAACATGACAAATGACAAACAATTGTCAACCGGTACAACAATAGAGGCGCAATAGTGCTACATGTTCAAAAAAAAGTGTGTAAAGTTAACAGTGTTGTCAACTTAAAGTTTCGAAGTTGGCTTATTATTTTTGAAATGATTTATTTATGTAAACGATTTATGTTATTAAAGAAAATGAACAAACCAATTTTGTGGGTAATAAAAACTAAGTTAGAAGTTAATGTCGGTACATTTGGTTATAAACTATACCCTACATTATAAGTTCCGGATAAAGTCTAAATTCCAAAATTTATCAGAACTGAACCATTCTGGAAGAGGTGTTAAATGGACTTAAACACTTTGCTTTATTTAAAGTGAAACATTTGATCTTGAGCCTGATTAATTTCTATCTTAATATAATTTTTTTTTAAATAGTCATCCAGGTACTACAGATATATTTAACGTATTTTTTATAGAGCTTTTATAGTTTTCCATACGTTAACCCCCGCTTGCATATGGAAATGGATACTCGCGCATTAGTAAGGTGGCGATAGTATTCACCGATGTTATTTTGCTATATCTTTAAAATTAAAAGATATAATATCATAATTTTTCTTTTTTTTAAATGTTTATTTGGACTGTTAAGTTCTTTTTCCATTACTTTTTAAAGAAGATATCGGTCATGTTGTTGGTGACCGAATTTTCAATCATTCTGGCGAGAACTTTGGTCGATTTGCTATCGCACTCTTGTCAGATATTCTGTGTGAGAGGTTCCAGAGTTTGTGGTTTGTTTGCATAGACCAGCGAATTTAAAAAATCCCAAAGTCTGAAGCGGTCAAATCAGGCGATCTTTCCGGCCACTGCAAATCGCCACAACGAAAGACAATGTGACCAAGAAACTCATCCTTGAATGAGCTGTGTATGCAGTTGCACCGTCATGTAAGAACCTCAAATCCTCCAGTCCCAATTCATCAATTTACGGCAATAAACATTTGTCTGGTCGTCGTTAACGACTTATGCGCGACGTCTTTAGCCAAGGCGGTGACATTTTGGTCGGAACGAGCACTACGAGGCCTTACGGCACTTTTTCAGACACGTGTTTTCCAGTCTCTTCGCGGCAAGTGGCTAAATACCTTAGCGTTTGACTAGTTGGCATGGGATGACCGGGAATCTGCGCCAAAATTCATGTTGCGCCAAAATCACTAACGAGTTACTCCGTAAGAAAACAGTCACGAGTGTGTATCGACCTGAAATTTGTATCTGTTTATTTCAAAAATATAACAAGTAAGAGTATTAAATTCGACTGTGCTGAATCTTTGATACCCTCCACCCGTGTTCTAAACATATTATAACCATGGTTGTTAGCAGTAAGAGACAAAAAACTAAGAGACATTATCATGACGAGATTTTTACAATGATGTTTCAAATTAATAAAATTATTACAAAAATTTTAAATACTAGCAGATTCCAGCCCTCGAAATTCGAGCGCAAATTCTAGGAAATTTTATTTTTTCATTAAATAAAGACCCTTAAAGTATGCTAATCAATTATAGCTAATTCACAAATTAACACAAAAAGCAAACTCATTTTTATTACAAACACACTAACAAATTTAATAAACACACACATAGCATTATATAATTTTATGTATGTGTTAGTAGCGATTTTAAATGCAATTTACTCAAAATAAAGGAAAAAATTTAAAAATCTCTAAATCTGCAAAATGGCTAAAAATAAACACCTTTCAAATAATATACATTTGGTCAAAATCGGGATAAAACGGTAGAACAAAACATCAGTCACAAGAAATCGCCTAGCCTATTAATATTATAGATTTTCGTGCTTTTTAATTGAAGGCAATTATTAAATGCAATGAGCATAAATCTAAACACATATATTTACATTTTTGTTTGTCGTTTTATTAGCGATGCATACACATTTTTTTGCTTGTTGTTATTCACTTATACATTCGATATGAACATGTTCTGTTACGTATAAACATTTTGCACTATTTTTAGTTTTTTATATGAAATTTTATTGGAGTGTCTTTATATTTGAGCCTAGAGGTTCGAAATGAAATACCAAACTGCTGCAGATTATGACAAAGATTTTATTATTACCTACTCGGAAAGAAGAATGTTTTCAACAGACAGACAGACGGACATCGCAAGATCGACTTCTCCTATTATAAGGAATATATATAGTTTATGGGGTCTCCGAAATTTATTTCATGAGTTACAAATGCTCAGTGGTGTGGAGGGTATAAAAACAAAATTGACAGTCGCCAGTAGTTATAGCATCTTCCGTTGAAGTGGTACATTTTGAGCCACCTTACATATCTTAAGAAGAACAGATGAAGTGATTTAATTCATAAAACGGTTTAAAAAACATAGGTCCTTAAATGCTATATTCGACTGTTAAAAATGGCTAAACATAATTTAATTCAAACCTCTTTAGCTAATAGCATGTTCAGACGGCAAAATGATCCACTTGGTTCGCTCTCTGAATTACGATTACGAACCTTGGTGTTCAGGCGATTGTTCTTGTTTCATTTTGACGTTTATATTTCTTATGGATATATTTGAAGACCTTCCTTCTGCACTTTACGTTTCACTATTTCAATTTTTCAATTTTTGTTAAAATATATATAGGGTCCGCCAAATAACTTTTTTTTTTGAAAATGCTATAAAAAAAACTACTGAATATTATCTCAAATTTCTTTTTTTATTTGAAAGCACAATCCTTCCGGTTAACCATGGAAAATAATTTCATTCAAATGGCTGCCTCGGCTGGCCATGCAGTAGCCTACACGATCGGTCCAATTTTTAAGCACATTATCGATTGTGTGCAGCTGTATTTCACCAATGGCTTCACGAATATTGTCCTTTAAAGCGTCAATTGTGTCTGCCTTGTTGGAGTAACACTTATCTTTAAGGGCACCCCACAAATAATAGTCCAACGGTGTCAAATCGCAGCTCCGAGGTGGCCAAACGACATCAGCTCTGCGGCTGATAATGCGATCTTCAAAAACAGGGTGCAAAACATCGAGTTTAGTTTCGGCTGTGTGGCACGTAGCTCCGTCCTGTTGAAACCAAATGTTACCAATATCCTCCTCTTCAATTTTTGTGAACAAAAATGCGTTTAACATGGCCCGATAACGATCGCCATTGACTGTAACGGCCACTCCTTGCTCATTGGCCCAATTATGCCTCTGGACCAAAATCCGCACCAAACAGTGACTCGTTTTGGGTGTATCGGCTTTTCAATGTATGCGTGCGGGTTTTCTGTGCCCCAAATACGGCAATTTTGCTTGTTTACATACCCGCCAAGATCAAAATGACCTTCATCTGAAAAGATTATTTTTTTGGCGGAACCGGCATGTTCTGTAAATCGATCGCAGGTCCACTTAGCGAAGCGAAAACGCATTGGATGGTCAGTTGGCTTCAACTCCTGAACCAATTGGACTTTGTATGGCGTCATACCAAAGTCTTTATGCAAACTTCGTCTCAATGATGCCTCCGAAATGTTCAATTCTTGAGAACGACGGTGAATTGATGTTGATGGCGCTTCACGCACACTTTCTGCCACAGCAGCAATATTCTCGGGTGTACGCACTGTTTTTGGCTTTTCGCGCTTTGGTTTATCGATGAAGATGCCAGTTTCTTTCACTTTTTTCACAAGTTAACGAACATACGGAGCTGACGGTGCTTCTCTTCTTCCAAAATCTGTACACAATTTTCGCACACATTCTGCAACATTACCATGATTTTCAAAGTAATGTCGAAATATTTCCCAGCGTTGTTCAAGCGTATACACAACCATATTCGTTCAGCGGAAGGATAAAACTAATTATCTGTCAAATCAGACATGAGCTAAGTGTTACCATTCACGAAATAAGCACTAGTTGAAAAAAAAAAACCTTGGATGGCGGACCCTTTACATGTAAATATATACTTTTTATTTGTTAAATGTTTCTATTTATATTATTGCACACATTAATATTTTGTTTTTTCTTTGTTTATATATTTTTGACAGCTAGTTCAGATAAACTAGCGATAATTTTTTATCCAAACTGAAGATGACAGTAAATTTTTCGTGGTTCGCAGCAAGGCTCAAAATGAACCAAGATCGTTCGCTTGTAAAATATTGTATGGCGAAACATGTTGATTCAATCTTGAATGAGAGAGCGAACCTCGAATTTTGCTGTCCCTCTGAACATAGCATAACAAAAGAATCAACATAAGGAAATATTCAAAGAACAACCATTTGAATTCGTTGTTTAAGGTCTTCCGTATTACAACATATAATAAAGCAATACTGCCCATTGAAGAGTAATGAATTGGTATCTAACATGTTGATGCTTAACCTTTTCTAGTATCAAAGCAGTCATGGCTTCAAAAGTTTCACGTAATACTTTGTACGAAAGCGTCAATGGCATTTTAGAATTCTCTTCGAAGGAAAAGCACCTTTTTTGGAAACCGTAGAATTACAAATCGGCTTGAAGAATTGCAACCCCAAAAGGAAAGGCGTTTCTCCGGCATTATAAAATTGAAGCACATTACCCGCCCAAAAATGAAGGTATGCATATTCAGTGATCAACAACATTGAGACGAAGCTAATGCTAACGGCGTTGAAAGTATGGATGCTGAAGCTTTAAAAAAATTTAACAAGAACAAGAAATTGGTTACGAAATTGGCCAAATCTTATGATGCTTTCTTGGCTTCTAAATCTTTAATCAAACAGATTCCCCGTCTCTTGGGTCGCGGTTTGAACAAAGCTGGCAAGTTCGCTGGTCTTTTGTCTCATCAAGAATCCATGATGGGTAAGATCGAAGAAGTTAAATCCATTATCATATTCCAAATGCTTGTCTGTTGCCATCGTTCATGTTGATATAAAACAAGACGAATTAGAGCAAAACATTCATTTGTCCATCAATTTATTTGCTTGTCTGTTGAAGAAAAACTGGCAAAACGTGCGCTTTTTGCTCATTAAGTCATTCGAGGGCCCTCCCAACGTTTGTACTAAAGTGTAGTGTTATTTTATTTTTACATTGGGTAGAAGAAATATAACATAAATGACAAGATTTTATAACAAAGGAAAAAATTTTATAGCCAATTCCTTCCAGAGGGCATGTCAATTGTGTAGGATTTGAAACAATGACGGACTAACTTTGAATTTAACTGACAGTGGGCTTTAAGATGGACAATATGAGCAGACAGATTTTGAAATCAACTTACGATTAGTGGAAGTAGGCTATGACTTTAGACCTGCGGATTAATAAAGAGAGGGCATTTAGTTTTGAAAAACAGACAGACAACCGACAGTGAAAATGTATAATTTAAATATTATTGTCTGTTTTAAACTAATAAATAAAATTAATATTGAACTCGCCAAAATTCAAACATGTTTCAAAACAAAATAATAGCTTAAAACCCCATAATTTTTATTTCAAAACCTTATCTATAGGTGTATTCGGGTTACAATTTGCCCGTTAATCCAATGATCTACGCCAGAAGATGTGAAGTCATACATCCTGCATTTTTGGCCTTGTCTTTAACAATTTTTCAAACACAATGTTTTACCTATTGAAGGCTACCCATATATCTCCCTCAGAGATTGCGTCCTTTAATGACTTCCAAGTTCTTTAACCACTAAGTACTGAAAAATAAGCTTTCAAATTCGTAAAATCTGCTAAAGTTCTACATTGTTTGTATATTTTCTTGGAAAATGTCAAATTTCCACAACACTAAAAGCTTGGCGCCAAAAACACAACCTAACAAAAAATGTTAACTTTGGAACACAAGCATATAAACTATTGCTCTTGTCTGACAACACCAGTCCGTCTAATAGAACAAAGTTCAGCATGTTTAAAGAATGACTCATTTCATGTCTTGCTGGATATTACCACCACCAATGATTTGAATACTTCAGAAGAAAAATCGCATTATAATACATATAGAAAATATCAAACAGGCGTCTGTAAATTTACCACCTACACTTGGTTAGACGTTGTGTTGTTTTATTTATTTTATTTTTTTCTTTTTGCAACAATATTTAAAAATTTTATAAATTATTTTCGAGAATAGCACTTTATAGTTGGTTAAAGTTATAACAATGATCTTAGTTTTTTGTATTGGTTTAAGCTGCCTTTTGATTCAATCTTGGTTTACCTGTTGTATTTAGATTGCAGTACATACTCTCAATTAAAAATACTATAATTTACAATATAAAATGTGCACCCATTATACAATGTTTGCATGTAGATGCATGCATACTTAAGTATATCAAACTATTATAAACTTGTAACAAAAGTTTATTGAATTTTATTACCATTTTTAAAATTTATTGCAAATTGATTTAAATATTTTTTTTTGCAAATCATATTATAATATATACGACACTGAGAGAAAAATTGTTAATCATTTACATATTATTTGTGTTATTATGTAAATGACTACGATTAAGTCGTTATTTATCAATAAAAATATGCACAAATTTATCCCAAGATCCCAAATCTTCGAAAGCCTCGAGACGAAACTTCTGTTAAATTTTTATTTTATTCTTATAAATGAAGACTTTAATATAAATGTGTGTATTGCAAGTGACGTCTAGGATAGATGTAAGTCTGCAAGAGTAGCCAAAGAGAGTTGAAGAAGTTCAAGAAAAGTAGGTCATTGCCAAACGTGCAAATACCAGGCGGAACAAGTAAGAAAATTATTAGCAGTCTAGACCGAATATACAATACCCTACCATGCGTTTCGAGAGCAACAACTGGATATAGAAAATAAGCATAAACCAAATTTTAGTGCTATTGTTATTAATTTGTGGCGTGCAGATATGACAAAGCTCATATCTGATATTATTTCTATATGGGGACTCGGTCAAAAAATGGACCGACCATGACCATATTTAATAAAGTCATTCAATTTTCTCAAAAATATATAGAAACCAAAATTGAAAATAATCTATGCAATATTTTTGTTTTTGGATAGATTAGAGAGGATCGGGAACCAGCTTTCTATGGGGTCTACGACTAAAAATATTCCTACAAGGTCTATTTTTGGACTATTGATTAGTGGGTATAATAGACACACATATACCAAATTTTACCTATATATATATACGATAATCTGGATCTTATAACCATTTATGCCGGTCTGATAGGAGATATTTGTATTTGAGTTAGGTTTTTCGGTAGCGTTATAGTATCATTAAAATATATTCATATTTCCGGCCTGTAGTTTGATTACAAGTTTTTCATGGACACACAGACATACAGACGGACATCGCAAAATCGACTCCAAAAGTGATCGAAAGTCGATCGGTATAATAAAAGATGGGTCTATGTCAAATATTTTTGGTAGTTACAAACATCAGCACAAAGTCACTATACCCTGACCACATTGTGGTAAGGATTTAAAGAACCAATTCAGAAGATCAAATAATATCATAAGGAATTCATGACCGATTGTCTTTTGCCAAATTCAAGCCAAGTCTAGCAGTTAAAAATATCCTTTCAGAGGCTGACTTTTTAATTTTTCACTAAATATCTACATATGTCACACATTCATACGAGGGTGAGTTCAATAAGTCTTTAAAAATCATATAAGAATGTAAAACAAAGTATGTTTCTGAAAAATATCAAGTTGCAAAAGGCGACTGACAAATTTTTAGGCAAATCGATATTTTTGTACACTGCTGTCACCAAACACCTCTACTTGAAAGACAAAATTTCTGAAGAAATCAAAGATGAGTTAGACGAAGACTCCATGGCATATCTGTACCAGCGTTTAAGACTGTTTATAATTGGGTAAATGCATTTAAACGTTGTCTTACATCCACAAACGTTGAACCTCGTTCTGACATTACGTTGAGGCAGTTACTTTGGATATCCACGATATAGTTTTGAGTGTCCGACGAGTTAAAATGCATGAACGAATTGAGGACACGGGCATATCATCACATGGTTCAGTGCATTGAATTTTTCACTAAAAGTAGTTTATGTAAAGGCTATTGGCAAGATGGGTGCCGCGTTTGCTCCCGATTGAGTTTTTCCATCGCGATCCTAACGAATCTCTTCACCGATACATACATAACTGCTGATGAAACATGGATTCACCACTATACACCAATAAAAGCAATGCATTTTTACAGGTGAATCCGCCCCGACGGAGATATCAGAGGGTAAGGTTATGATCATGGTTTGGTTTTTGGGATATGCACAGAATTATCTTTAGTAAAAATTAAAAACAATAAATGAAGAATATTATTCATTGCTAGCAGAGTCCAGCCATCGAAATGCGAGTGCAAATTCTAGGATTTTTTTTTTTTCATTTAATAATAATGTTAAAGGAGCCGAGAGGTATGCTAATCAACACAGGGCTTTTGATATTTATAATAAACTCACAAACACAGTATGTGTTTTATGTATGTGCTAGTTGCAACTTTAAATGAGCAATACTCAAAAAAAATATTCTAGACGGTGCGAATTTGTAAATCTGGTGAATAGCTAAAGAGAAATAGCTTCCAAATGGGATATTTCTTAACAAAATCGGTTATTATATAAAGTAAGCACATTGGTCACAATAAATCGCCCTCCCTATTATAGATTATTGTGCCATTTAAGTGGAAGAAATCAAGAAAAAACGGCCCAATTTAACCAAAAAAAATTATCTTCCCTCAAAATAATGCTCAAGTGCGCACTTGTAGAGCAATCGAAATTTGGCTCGGCGGGAAAAGTTCCGAGTCGAATGAGGAGGTTATCTCTACCAAAGAAGCCTTTTTGGAGAATCTCTTGAAATCTTACTTAGTGGAGGACTTAAAAAATTGGATCAAGGCTGGATGAAGTGTATCGAAAAAAATAAAAAAATAAAACTTTAAAAAGCTGGATTTTCTGCATATTTGTAACGACTTATTGACTCAACCTCGTATGTAGCTCTCACTTTTTGTTTTAATTTAAAGCTACCATAATGTAAATTATTTACAATTTAACGGTAAATTACCGAAAAATCAGACAGCCAACATATTGTCACTTATTTAAAATTTTGCCTAAAAGCAACAAAAAAAAATACAAAGTTCAAGTACAGGTTACAAAAACATCACAAGCTCAAAAATTAACCAAGATTTTACAAAAACGATAATAACCTTTAAAAACAATATTGAGGGGACATATTTTTAGTGATATTATTCGAAAGAAAAATTGTAGTTCATAAACTTAACTTTTGAAACTGAACCAAACTGAAGTTTAGTTTAACATAATTTTTTTTTTATTCTTTTTGCCAAATCTTGACAACTGGAACTAAGATGCTGTTATAATGATAAATATTTTAAAGACAAAAACCAAGCAGTGATGCCAGCAGTGAGGCCCTATGGAAACCAAACAAATATGTTGCTCACCTTAAGAAGTATGTTTAAAGTACTCGTCGTACCGTAGTAGTGTTGGAATCTGTGTTTTTTACAACACCTTTTATAATTTTTTTTTTTTTGTCATACCAAATATTAAGGTTTGGCAAAATTTTACAAAAAAAAAGGGTTCCAAAGTTTCAATTGTTTTTTTTTTTATTTTTCAATAAGGGCTTACAGAAGCTTAGCGTTTGTATTTGTTGTTTTAACAATTAGAAGTTGTCAAAATTGATATTGTTTGTTTTTTGTATTTTGAAGTTTAACTTTTATACCGGGAACGTTATGACATTTGCATATCACTGTCATTAATGTGATGATTGGTTTTTTTTCTTTTCTTTGTTAGGAATATGAAATTTAGTTGAATTAAGTTCATCAAGATAATTATTTATTGGAAATTAATATTCAGCATATTTGAATTTCATTGGCAAAGTTATCGGAATTTTATTAGAAATGTCATCAACAAAATATGATAATTTTTTAACCTTAAACAAAAGTTGTGAAATATTTAAATTAATGGCACATTTTTTGGAAAACGAAAAAAGAACAAAAAAGTCGTTGCACATGAATCCATAATATACGTCTGAAACTAGAGACCAAATGGAGTAAATCTGCGTTTACAGTTCTTTATTTATTTGCTTTCAAATCTTAAATCTTATTTGCACTAAACTAATTAAAATCCTCAACATGTTTTTTTTTTTCGAAAGAATTTATTGCAAACTACAAAGAATATTGCAGGATAAAGTGTTCAAAGGATTTTATTGACAGGTGTGAAAGTTTATTTTTTAATTGAAAAAATTTTGAATTTTTCAAATTAAGAAAAATTAAGTAAAGCAGTTAAAATTTTTCATAGTTTTTCACCCAAAATAATTTTATGATCTCCACACCATTATGATGAGGGTATATATTAGGTTGTCAGTCACTTAAGTTTGTTTGTTATACAGGGTGGCGTACGAATCGTGCTACAAAAATAAAATTTAATAACATTTTTTTCTGTGCGAGTATTCGGCTTATATTTTTACTATTCGGCAGGTTACTATTTAGATATATCGAAATAAATGCTTGGGATACCGAAGAGAAGATTTGAATAGTGCAGCAGTGCCATAATTCTGTGGTTTTCTAGAATAACCGCGTATGTCATAAAATCAAAATGTTCAGGGGAGCCAAAAAACGTTATATTTGAAATTATGGGCCCAATATAAAGATTTTAGAGCTTTTTACTTAACAGCTCTGTAGATATGGGTAATAAATACTTTATATAAAATTTTGAATAAAAAATCTTCAGAGGAATAGATCCTAGAGAAGGACGAAAAAACAATATGTAAATTACACTTAAAGTGTGTGCAGACAAAACAACTTATGTCGACAAATATCGTTTTCTTTGAACAAGAAAACTACCAATTCAACCACCCATGTAGACATAATTTGTTGTTGCTTGAAAAATGGATTTTTTTTCGTCTGCAAAAAGTTAACGGGATTTAGGATGATAATATAACAACGTATCAAGAATAATAGTGACAAAAAATAACAGAAATAAACACAAAAGTTTTTATAAGTGGTTATCAACTGAAAAATAATCCAAATTATTTTGCATTTTTTTTTTTCATTAATAACAATGTATGTCGCTATGTGTCGTTTTCTGAGAAAATAATTTGTCAGCGACCACAGTAGGTTGACATACGTCGTTAGTGCTGCAAATTAATTTAATAAACATTTAAGTTACGTCGTTATTTATAGAAAAAGCTCAGAAATGGTCAATATTTTTTTTTTAATTTGAACACATGTAAAGAGCGTTAAAAATTAATATATTTGGCATCGTTAACTCAAAACTGACAAAAATGGACATACGCGGTTATTCCAGAAAACCACAGAATTTGTAGTTCTTCTTTTCCGCCCAAAGGGAATTAAGACGGAAGTTTGGCGGTACTCCCCCGAGAGATTGTTAAACATGTGTGCCGAATCTCGAAGCATCGCACGGGTTCAAGACACAATCGCGGCTGTAGCATCGCCAATTTAAGCAAATCCAAGCGTTTCGACTCGAAACTTATCGGCACAAATTGGAACTAGCAGATGGTCATTACAACGGATAATTCATGATGACTTAAACTTGTTTCCGTACAAAGTCCAAAATACAAGCAAGTTAAGCCCTCTGGATTTGCTATTCGCCTGGAATTTTGCAAAAAAAAAAAAAAATTTTTGAAATGGCCGAAGAAGACAACAGCTTGATAAATTGCTTGTTTATATCTGATCTAAATCCACAATGCTCTATAAGACGCAACTGCGCCCAGAACGAGTCACTGTGTAGTGCGAAGTTTCATCAAGGTGCATTGTGGTGCCATACTTATTTGAAGAAAACGGTATAACAGTGCCTGGCAATGGGGAACGTTATTTAAAGATCTTGAAGGAGTTTTTTTTTACCCATAACTACGCCGAAGACGCATCCGTTTGAACAGCTTTTGGTTCCAGCAAGATGGAGCAATTGCACACATAGCCAGCTCGGTTATGGCGGAGCTCCAACGAATATTCCCTAACAAATTGATATCCAGAAACTCCACTTTCCGCTGGCACCCTGACCTGACTGCACCAGACCTTTTTTTAAGGGGTTATGTCAAGCAAGAGCTTTAAAAAACGAAACCAAGGAATTTGACTGAATTAAAGCAGTCCATTAAAACAATGAGTGATTCGATCCCGATTTCAATCCTTCAGGCCGCAATAAATAATTTGCTGATCAGGTGTCGCATAAGCGTGGATGATTACGGTCTATCATCTTCAAAAACAATTACTTATACTAGCTGATTCCAGCACTCGAAATACGAGTGCAAATTCCAGGAAATTTTATTTTTTCATTTAATAAAGACCCTAAAGGTATGCTTCACAATTCAAATCATTTTAAATGAAGAAAACAAACTCAACACATTAACACAAATCCATTAACAAATTTAGTAAACACACATAGCATTGTATAATTTTATGTATGTGTTAGTAGCAACTTTAAACGATCATAACTCTAAAAAAATATTCCAGACGATGAAAATCTGTAAATCTGGGTAACAACTAAAAAGAAATACCTTTCAAATGATAAATTTTTTCTCAAAATCGGAGTAAAACTGTGAAACTTACATCGGTCACAAGCAATCGCCTTGCCTATTAATATCATAGATTTAATTAAATTGAATTGTCTATACAATAAAAAAAAAAACAAATTAAATACAATGATTAAAAAAAAGTTATTCGAATTCCTTATAACTAGCGAAGTAAAGGATGACCGTCAGTCCGTCTGTAGAAATCATCATTCATAATTTTTTGACTGTCTAACGCTGTAAACGCGACTTCTGTAAAAAAACACCTTTTCTGAAAAACTACATATTCCTTTAAAAATATTTTTTTTTAAAAAATATCTTTTCTAAAAAATACCCTCTCTAAAAAGAGTATATTCTTGAAAAATAAGTACCTTTTCTAAAAGAAAGTGCCTTAACAAAAAAAATGCCTATGTATTAAAAAAAAGTATCTTTTCTTTAAAAAGTATCCTTTATTTTAAATGTATTTTTTCTTGAAACAATACATTTTCTTAAAAAAATACCTCTTTAAAATATGTACATTTTCTAAAAGAAGTACATCTTCTAAAAAACTACTTCTTCTAAAAAAATACCTTTTAAAAAGCATATTTTCTTAACAAAAGTGGCCTTTCTAAAAAACGTACCTTTTTTGAATAAAATATCCTTTATAAAAAAGTTCCTTTTCTAAAAAAAGTAGCTTACTTAAAAAATACCTTTTCTAAAGGAGTATTCTAAAAAAAAGCTTTTCTAAAAAGTACCTTTTCTATGAAAGCATATTTTCTAAAAAAAAATCCTTTTCTAAAAAGTATCTTTTCTGAAAAACTACCTTTCCTAAAAAAGTACCTTTTCTACCTTTTTTATTTTAAAAAAAAGTACATTTTTTAAAAATGTAAATTTTCTAAAAAGTACAATTTTTTTAAAAACGTACATTTTCTTAAAAAAGTATCTTTTCTTATTCTAATAAAAAATCGCTTTTCTAAAACAAAAACATTTTCTAAAAAAATACCTTTTTTAAAAAAAGTACCTTTCTTAAAAAATAACTTTTCTAAAAAATAAATTTTCTAAAAAAGCACCAGTTCTAAAAAAATATCTTTTCTAAAAAGTACATTTTCTATAAAAGTTTATTTTATTAAAAAAGTACCTATTATAAAAAGTACCTTTTCTAAAAGGAGTACCTTTTCTAAAAAAGTACCTTTTTTAAAAAAGTATCTTTTCTAAATATAATAACTTTTTGTAAAAAGTACCTTTTGTAAAAAAGTACATTTTCTAAATAAGTACCATTTGTAAAAAATGTAAATTTTCTATAAAAAGTATCTTTTTTTAAAAAGTATATTTTCTTAAAAAAGTATATTTCCTTAAAAAAAAAACATTTTCTAAAAAAGATACATTTTCTTTAAAAAAAAAAGTACCTTCTCTTAAAAGTACCTTCTAAAAAAAGCACTGTTTCTTAAAGAGTACCTTTTCTTAAAAGAGTATGGCTGACTTCATAAATGCAGTTTGCAACGCAACACTGCAATGCGTTGTTTCATAAACACAGTAGACTTAGTTTGAGACATGAGCCAGATTTCAGCTGCAGTTTTTGGAAACAGTGCTTTGCCTTGTAAATGAATTTCTTTGCAGTGTTGCTGCAAAAAAGTATCTTTCCTAAAAATAGTACCTTTGCTAAAAAAAATATATTATCTTAAAAAGTATATTTTGCAAAAAAAAAGTACCATTTCTAAAATAAGTAGCTTTTCAAAAAACATTAACTTTTTTTAACCTTTTTAACAAAAAAAAGTACCTTTTTTAAAAAACACCTCTTCTAATAAAAGTAACTAAACTAAAATATCTTTTATAAAAAAATCTAAAAAAAAAGTACCTTTTCCAAGAAAGTAACTTTTCTAAAAAAATTACCTTTTCGAAAAGTATATTCTCTAAAAAAAGGATTTTTTCCATATGTCCCATTTTTATTTTTCTTCTATTCTCCACATTTTCCAACCGATTTTTTTAAAGCTGACTTGAGTCGACAGAGGATAGTTTTAGCTTTCAGACCATACCAAAAGTGGCACATGTATTCTCAGGACCTAAGACGGTGACCCCAAAGTTTGAAAATATTGCTTTTTTCTAATGATATTTGGACGTCATTAATGCGGACGTTATTGAACCGAAAACATTAAAATTTTGATATAACATGGACCAGTAGAAACAGCAAAATATTTGGAATCGGTTTATTATTCAGCAAAATTTAGTACGGGTAAAAAAGATGTTTTATAGTTTTATATTTTTATTAAATTAAAAAAAATTATAATATTAAATCAACAACTAATAAAATTTAAATAAAAGGACTCAGAAAAAGATTAATTCAAAACATCTTAAAAATATAAAATCAATTATGGTAATCTTCGAAGCAATTACAGTTTTTTGTGAAACAAAAAGGTTTTTACAAAAGACCCGATTTTCCTTTCCATTTTTAGTACAAACTAAAAAAGTAGTAATCAATTCTCTGTGATCTATATTTGAAAATTTACAACAAATACAAAACCAAAGCTACAGTTATTTATGTAAAAAATAAAAAACACAAATCACTGACTTGCTTTGAGCGGAGTAAATTAGTTGCTAATTTTGATCGTTGACGACCAATGGGATATATATGGCCCATGGATTTTTTCCTTGAAGGAATTAAAAAAAAAATTTTTGACGACATTTTTGTTTAGAAATGTTGGATCGTTAAGTACGAATCCACAAAAAAAATATTTTCCAGCAGTTTAAGTTTGGTTGTGAAAAGGTTAAAAATAAAAAGTATCTTTACTCGAAAAAGTACCTTTTCTAAAATAAGTATTTTTCTAAAAAAGTAAGTTTCCTTAAAAAGTATATTTTCTTTAAACAAAGGTACTTTTTCTACAAAAAGAGCATTTTCTAATATAAGTACCATTTATAAAAAACTACCTTTTCTACAAAAGGACATTTTCTAAAAAAAAAGTACCATTTGTAAAAAAATACCTTTTCTAAAAAAATACCTTTATTAAAACAGTATATTTTCTTAAAAAGTATATTTTCTTTAAAATGTATATTTTCTTCAAAAAAAATTATATTTCTAAATAAAGGCACTTTGATTAAAAAGTGTTTTTTCTTAAAAAAGTACAGTTTCTTTTAAAAGTATATTTTCTTTAAAAAAAAGTTACCTTTTCTTAAAAAATAAACTTTGTTAAAAAGTTACCTTATCTTAAAAAAATGAATTTTCTTAAAACTGTGCATTTTATTGTCTAAAGGTGTTTAGTTGGTAATTCCTGAAGGCGACCGATTAAAACGGGCGCTTATTATCTTACTATTTTAGTGATATTTGTAAAGTCAGTTTTATCACAGAGCTGAGTTGTGCAAACCGTCTCCTACGAGAAAAAAAACATGCGAATCCATCCTAGGATATGTCACTTCTACAAAGCGGTGGTAAATTGGTCGCTTGTCAGAACTAATACTTCACAAGTGGCCAATTTAACATCGCCATGTAAAGGAACCATTCTTGTGACTTCTCCCATAGGGACTTTAATCGGTTATTAATAATTCATCGTCATTCTTAATATCAAGTGAATTGCTTTATTTGTACATGTCATGAATTAAATCTGACAAGATTAGGCTATAAAGAGGCTCGAGATCACAGGTTTTTACTTAAAATTAAAACAAAAACATTATCCATTTGTTTTAAAAAAAAGTGAGTTGTATTCTGCAAACAGCTGTTTCAGGTTGAGTCACCAGCCCTCATCAGTAACCAAAAAGGTATAAGAGCTTGAAATTATTCCCTTATAATAAATTCTAAGTTTGATAAGTGCAATTAAATTTATACATTTCTTTTTTTTCCTAGTCCCTCTTAGAAAAGTAAGATATTTCAAAGTTGCTTTTGGAGTCTACTCGACGGCGCTTGGATTAAGGCTGGCAATAAAGGAACTGAAGCAAGATGGGTCTGATGGGACCACTTTATCCCGATCCTAGTATTGGAGCTACCAACGACCTCTAGACAGGTAATCGGCAAAAAACCACCATACTACAAAAAACGCATCGGTATCATTCAGGTTACTTCTCCCTCAAGCTGCTATCCGAGGGATGTCTGAGTGACATTATATCAGGACATACTGAGTCTAACACCTTAAATAGTAAGCAGTTTGGGTAAGTCAAAAAGAGTAATTGCTTCTTGGTACTTACAAGTGAATAGCAAACGGAAAGCTTTTAATAAACATCTGTAGGTACAATCGAAAATTCAGTTGGCAAATTTTTTATCCTGTGTGCTTCAGAGTTAATTATTTCTTTGAAAACCCATTAAGAATTAAAATATTAGTAACTTGTACTAAAATCTTAAAGATATTGTTAAGCAATGGGCTCCGTTACTTGCAGAGTTCTGCCTGCAACTAACATTTTCATTGAAACTGCATTTATTGAGTTTATCTGCAGAATTCTAGTGAAATTAACATCATGAAATATTTGTTTAGTAAACTTACAAATTGAGCATGTTTTCTCTTCGCAAGCTCAGAATAATAAATTATAGTAATATAAACCTTTAAAAGGTTAATGACTCATCACATAAACAAATCATATCCACAAAAAAAAAAAGTGTAAATAAAACTATTAAATAACTAAGAAAATTTTCATAAATCCTTGAAGTAATATATTCAAGTCAATGCACTCAGAAACATAACAAAAACATCACCTTATTATTCCAATAGGCTATCAAACTCAGAAATCACAAAGAATCTCACTAATAATCGGATAAACATGTGCGTATTCAAGTAACAACAAGAATACTCGCACCAAACTACAATCACCAAACTATATACGAGTATAAGAAAATTCTTCCGCAATAATTTGAATATGAGTATGTAGATAAATACGTATGTATTCAACTACAAATAATATAATCAAATTCAATACTTAACTACTTCATTTAGTTGTCTTACGTCTTGGTCAACGCCCTCAATGTGAAGCTGTTATCGAAACACATCATCACTAGACTATAAACGATTTTATAACTGTGTGGTAGGCTTAGAAAAAACAGAGGAATGTTCTATTTCACAAATATGTTAATATTGAACAAAACCACACAAAAAGCACCTTGTACGTATGTTAGGCATAGTAATATGTATTACGTAGATGTAGATGCGTAAAGTTAATAAATATTTATTAGAAATGTTAGAGATGATGATTTATTCCGAAAAAAAAAATAAATGTACGAATAAAAAACACAAACAAATATATATAATTTTAGTTAGAGAACAGTTTCCTCACATGTTTTCATCATCATTTTTTTTTTTTTTTTTTTACAAAAACATCAATTGAAAAGCTAAAGTTCCATGAAACGGAAATGTTTCATTTTTATTTGTAAGCAGCATACAGAAAATATAACAAACCGCTGTATTGGTTTTTGAATGTGTTAAGATTATGTACTTTTTATTTCCGTCTAGTGTTGCCATACAAACATGTTATTGGGGGGTTTGTATATTTGCTAATGTTTACTTGATACATTGGCGCTTTGCTATGCTATTCTATGGAAAATGTTATTCAAGGGTTTTACTTCGCTGCGCTGCTACGCATAACAAGTCAAAGCTGCGATTATATCGAATGCGAATGATTTAATAAGAGAAATTCTCTCGAAATTCTCACAAACACGGTTTTCGTGTGCTAGAAATACATTGAATGGTATTATAAGCGACTAGCTTGCTACTAGCGACGCTATTTATACTATAAGACACTTGTCAACTTGACACTACTACTCTGTTGTTATACACACATTATACACAACACAAAACACAGTGCAGTGCTCATATAATTTTATAAATTTTTTCTTAAAAAACAGTAAGAAAATTAACAAAAACGTTTTTAAACTCTACACAAATTCCTTAATTAGCAATTGCTCTAGAATTTGTGTTGAAAAACTAAAAGAAATTAGCAAAATTTCTAGTGGAAAATTTTGTGATATTCTGGCAATTGAAAAGGTTATAGAAGAAAAAACAAAAAGACCAATTAAGATTAATGAAATTGATTTTAATGGTAACACTTTTTTTTCGCATGGAGCTAAAACAAGGACTGTATAATAAGAGGATGGTCAAACTGATTTGGCCTTAGTGAGGCCGCAGAAATTAATAGGGAAAACTTGTTGCGGGCTTGCAAGTGCCTTTGGATGAAGCCAATGGCTATGGAGCCAAATATTTGGAAATATGGCTGAGGCCAAGAAATACTGGAATAAAATGTATATGTATATGGAAGGAATTATATCGTAAAAGTATTTATATATTTTGTTTATATTTTTTTGTAATACATAAATAAATAAATACTGAATATAAATTTCTTTGTTGAATCATTAATGTTACAAAAAAGAAAAAAAGTAAGTAAATAAAAATGAAAAAAAAAAGAAAAATAATTACAATTGAAAGACAAACAAGTTATTGTACAGTGTGCGATTCGAACATGGGCGTCAAAGTTGTAGCGCCAGCGCTCTATGCACTCCACCAGCAAAATGTTCGAGGGCCGGTTTGCTAATACATTAATTGTATTTTTATGGATGCATTAAAAAATATGTGAAGAAAGCAATGCAGGCATGATTGAAACAATTGAAGCCAATGGAAAAAAATTTGGCCTATCATATATTTGTGTGTGGCATTGAGAAAAAATGAAGTGAAGCTGTTTGCTTTGCCAAAAGAAAAAAAAAAGAAATAATCAGAAAAAAGTAATTATACCCTATACCACTATGTGGTTTGGGTATAATGACTTTGTGCTGCTGTTTGTAACAACCAAAAATATTTGACCTAGACCCATCTTTAATTATACCGATCGAATCAGAATCACTTTCTGAGTTGATTTAACAATGTCCGTCCGTCCGTCTGTGTGTCCATGTAAAGCTTGTAATCAAACTGCAGGTCGCAAATATGAATATATTTTGCTGAAATTTGGTAAAAAAGCTTTTATCGGCCATGGGATGAACGCTATTGAAATTGGTGAGAATCGGTTCATGTTCAGACCAAGCCCCCATACAAATTACCCCTATGAAATCGACATAAATTGCCATAAGATCCAAATTGTCATATAGATCTTACTCAAATTGGGTTTAGTATGCGTTCAATACGTCCATTAATGAGTAGTCCAAAAATTATCCCTTTGGCCCCATATAGAGCTGCTTCCCGATCTTCACTTAAATCTATTAAAAAACAAAAATATTGCACTGATTCTTCTCAGATTTTGTTTGTATATATTTTTGCAAAATACAAGAGACTTTACCAAACATGATCAGGATCGGTCCATTTTCGGACCTAGTCCCCATATAGATATAGCATCCGATATGAACTTTTTCATATCTGCAGCCAAAAAAATGTATAAAAATCAGACTCAAATTTGGTGTTTGCTTATTTTCTATTGTCCAGTTAGTTGGGCCTAAGAGATAGGCCGACTATAATTTTTTTACTTGTTTTTATATGAATAATCGAAAAGAAGACTGGAAAAAAAAATCTTTTTCGCCAACTCTGGGATTTGAAGATTGGCCACAAAAATCACAGCATTACCACTAAACGCACTCAGCTACCAACACATTTTGAGATTTTCCTTCTAGTACATTACCCGTTTCCTTTATTATGCATACTAACACAAAAAATGCGAAAAACCTTTTGCCCATGAATGTATATGTATATTCAAATTGAAAACTGTCGAGATCGATCAGTTCCGGTCAATATATTGGAAAAAGTGAGAAAGCATTATATTCGAGAAAATTGGAGAAAATCTCCAATTTTCCATTGTAAGCAGTTACTGTAAATCCAACCAAAGTAGTAATAGAAATGAAAAAAGACATTTCTTTTATTACAGTGGAGTCTATACTTTAAAAGTGAAAAGTGTTGTGTTTGAGAAATTCCCAAAAAAAAAAAATCAAAAAAAAACATTCACCAAAGAATTTTTAAGTTTAAATAAAAATAAAAACAATTTGCAGTTCAAATTTAAATTAAACATTTAAATTAAAATTTTCCAAAAACAATTTTTTAAGAAAAAACTTTAATTTTTTGCCAAAAAACAAATTTAAACTAATTAAAAAACGGTTTAATTTCAAAAAAAAAATGAGATTACACAAATTATAAATAATTCAAAAAAAAAAAAACAACTACAAGTAAATTCAGGTAAGTGAAAAGTATGTTATAATCTTTATATATATGTATGTATGTATAAAATATGAAATGAAAAAAAAAAATTCAATACATATTAATGCATATAAATAGTTATACTTTATACCACTATGTGGTCTGGGTATAACGACTTTGTACTAATATTTGTTACTAACAAAAATATTTAACCTAAACCCATCTCTTATTATACCGATCGACTCAGAGTCACTTTTTGAGTACATTTTATAAAATATATATTATGTAAAATATATATTACATAAAATATTTATGAAATATATTAAATAACAAATTATATTAATATATGTAAATAGTTATACTTTATACAACCATGTGGTCTGGGTATAACGCATTTGTTACTAACTAATGTTTCTAACTAACAAAAATATTTTACCTAAACCCATCTTTCGTTGCACCTATCGTAACGACTTCCTGCTCAAATTTGTAACAATATATTATATATATAGTAATAATATTTGTTTTATTATTGATACAGAGTTTATAGAAATGTCTAACACAATCGTAAAGGCCTCTGAGGAGGAAAGTAATAGCCGCAAAGCTTTATTAAAATTTATAAATACGTTGGTTGAACATAAATGTTTATGGCAGATACGGCACCCGATGGCGTCCGACAAAGCTCAAAGGAATGCCGCATATGATGCCCTGCTAAATGTTTTGTTGGAAACAGAACAAAATGCAACACAGAAGACTGTGAAAAACAAAATTCAACGTACGCAATATTTATTTCATTTAGTTTATTTAATAATAAAAATTTTCTTCCTTTTTATAGTTTTAAGGGGTAATACTTATAGAGAATTAAGAAAAACTAAGGAGAATCCAAAACATATCGTGAAGCTTTGGTACTATAACTTGACGCTGCCACTTATACAATATTGGAGGGAAGACGCTTCCGATGATGATAAATCAAAAAAGAAGCAAGTAAAGAAGGATAAAAACTGTAAAGAGAAGCAAGAGGAACTTATGAATACGGTACAGAAGGAAGTAATATTTCTGTATAATAATACTATAGATATTTGTTTAAAAAGAAAAATATTCCATTACAGGAAGAAGCAATACTTGCCTCACTGACGCAGGAAGAGGAAGCGCCAGAACTAATATGCGAAGAACCCATACTAGCCCCGTCGCCTGATGTGACACAGGAAGAGGAAACGCCACATTGTTCGTATGATTGGAGGAAGAAAAATGTGGCGCAAAATATTCAGCAAAAACCATCGCAAGTAAGAATTGAATTGAATTTAATACTTTTCATTACAGTTCTCCTCCCAACTGAAGCAGGAAGTGCCACAGTGTTCATCTGTGGTTACGAAACCGTCCGTGGTTCTACTACCAGAAACAAAACATGTGGTCAATTATTCCGATTTGGTATATGACGAGTACGACGCATTTGGACTCGTCGTAACATCGGAGTTGGAGGAGATGGAACAAAATATTAAAGCAAAAATGAAAATTAGTCAGATTGTGTCCAAATATATGATACAGTCCTTGCCTTGGCCTAGTGGTTTTATCATTTCCAGGCTAGGCCATGCTCCGGCAAAAAAATGTAATTGCCCCTCAAATATTGGGCGAATATCAATCAGCAATATATTATTATTATTATCAGCAATACATATTAGTAAATTACTAAGTAAATGCACCTAAACTGTTGGCTAAAACTCAAATGAGTGAGTATATCACCCTACGAGTGACCATTAATTATAGATATTAAAAATAACATCCGGCGCAAGTTTTTCACACACATGCATATTAGAGTGGTCCTTAAAATTTAAAATGCGATTTTGGGGATAGGCGGTGTGTCCAGTTTGCTACCTTTCAATAAAATCTAATAAATGTTAAGTTTGGGGATAATCGGATAAAGAAAAGTCGCGTCGGAAATCGACTGAAAATTTCATGTGTGTTTATATGGGGAATATATGATTTTTTTTTGAGATTTTACGAAAATTTCGTTTTATAGTTTAATTTTTGCCACAAGTTGCTGTGAGAATCAGGATCAGTATGAAATTATCTTTCCAAAAAGTTATAAAAGTTCAAAATCGAATGAAAATTCGCAAAGAAATACCAAATGCTCCAGTCCACTTTTGTGCCAAAAAAAAACTAGGCCATGAAATTTGATAGCACTTTTTTAAATTTGAGAAATTGATTAAAGCCATAATTTTTTTTTTTTGTCCCTATACTTATAAGTAATCAGATATGAAGTATTGTTTTATTACGTTGTTAACCTATTGCGAAATGAGACCAAAGATGGAAAATTTTTTTGATAAAATTTTGGAAACTCCTTTTTTAAGTTTTAAAAAATTTTCTTAAACAAAATTTCAAAAAATGGATCTGGCACTTTAAGGTTTTGTTAAATATATATTAGAGATTAACTGTGTGGATTTTTAAGTAAATTCCGCTGCCAGAATTTTTTTTACAAAGAATTTTTTTGCGGATTTCGAGAAAAATTAGTTTTTTGTGAAATATTCAGTAAATGTACTCTTTCTAAATACTTTGTATCAAAAATTTATCAGTTTTCTACTCTTTAATGTTACATTTTATCTTAATAGCCTAGGGTTTCTAAAAAAAATAACATGACCCCATTAACCCATTTGGACTTGTGGTCGCATATGACGCCAAGCTAATGAAAGACAATTTATTTAAAAAATTCAAATATTTTGTAAGTGCTGTTGAATTTTTAGATGTGACGCCTAAAATATAATACCTATTGCAAAAACTAGGGTTGCGAAAACTGAGCGACAAATATTAAGAGACAACTATATTTATTTATTTGGGTATTGATTATAATGTAAAATAGCAATAAACTAAATTGTTTGAGTTATGTACATGGTCTGGGTTTGGTCGCATCGCTCCGCCACAGGCTGCTCAAATTCAATATTATAACCAATATTGGGTACGGTTACCATTTCAACCCATTCGATCCCACTGTATTCGCTTGAGTACAGAAAAACGTCAATTTTGTGATGCTATATCTCACAAGTTACTATTTTTTTTTTAAGAGTTTTTTGTTATACATATTAGTTAAGAGTGTAGAAAATTAATTTATCGAAATGGAAACAAAAAAATGTAACGGTAAATTTGTACACTCTTTTTTGCCAAAATCATTTTCGTTTTTGAAATTTTTCACGTTTCACTGCAATTTGCTTGAAATTAATTAGTTCAAAATTTAAAAAAAAAATTGTAAGAAAATTGTGAAAAATCTTATTTGGTAAGCATATGTATTGTATGTTAGCTTAATGCATGAAACACAGTGATGACAGCGGCTACACGGCTACAGCCTGTCAAAAATAAAATACATACGTTTATATGAAAACGATTATTTTGACACCAACACAGCTACACGGCAACACGACAACTTTTGTCGATGTAGACAACTTAGGATAATTTCAATTTTTGCTGGCTACAAAACAAAAATAGTGTTGACAATATAACTAAATATGTAAAAGAAAGTAGTGCTATGAAATATTTTATTTTGTGAAAAAAAAAATCAAAACATGAAATGCTATAATTTCATTAATAATCAAAAGGGGTTCAAATTTATTTATTTATTTTTACGTTATAATAATGCATTATAAATAAGTAATTGTATATTTAAGTAAAGTTTATATAGAATCATGCATGTTTTTCTATTTTTATACAGTAAAAAAAGATATATAATTTATTTATTGTTTTTTATTTATGAAAACAATGATGGTTATTTTTTAAAAATTGCATTATTTTTCTATTATTGGAATAGGCTTTCTGTTGCTGGGTCATGCGCAAACGAGAAAAACCTTCTACTACAATTAAAAAGCAGATTTGCGTCTTTGACAATTTTAATTTGAATGAGCTGTTAAAAGCTTTAGAAAAACGCGATGTTTTTTTATTAGCAGTATTATTAATTACAATGCTTTTATTTTCTAACCATTTTTATACTAATATTTAGAAATTATAAAGATGGGATATATTAAACGATCTCTGCCGTCTAATTTGGCAGCGACTCCAGCACAAAAGAAAGAATCGGCGGCACTGGTACGCCGGTTTTAAGTCGCAGGACTTGGACCAGATCAACTCCACTTTTTATATGGAACAAGATTACATATTTTTTGTGGGGTGAAGATTTTGTTTTTCTAATTTTTAAAAACGGATGACCGCCTAGTTCGGCAGCACTTAACAAAGAATCAGCGACGGCGACAAGTCGGTTTTAAGCTAAATAACTTGGACCTCTAGACATACATAGAAAAATCCTTTTAATGTCAAAAGTTTTTTTTACAATTACATTGAAATCTCAGGAGCTATTGAACCGATTTTGATGAATTTAAATAACAATCATATTAAATAGCACACTGGTGTAAAGCGTATAAAAACTGTTTTCTGTTTAATTTAAATGTTCTGTGAATTTTGGGACAGCCTTTATAAGTATATTTTAAAAGCTGTCAACATTAAAAAGCATGTCTGATAGCGGAAATAAACTTGGGAATTCCTAAGTTTTCAAAAAAAAAAAAAATCATTGGTTTATGGGCGAAAGTTATATCAATATCATAAAATATGATTATTTAATATTTTTGAATTTAATATTTATGCTATATTCTGTGTTAATTTAGCCATAAAACGAAATATAAGAATGTTTCCCTCACGGCAGAAGCTTTAAAGTTGCGATTAATAATGAAACATCATCTCCAAAAACCATTACCACAGGGTTACCTCAAGGATCAGTCTTGTCGCCATTGCTTTACTCGATATATACATCCGATTTCAAAGTCCCGAAATATATGAAAATTGCTTACTACGCAGATGATACTGCGTTAATTTCTTCAAACAAACTTACAAGTGCACTCCTGAAGAAAATGGAAAAGGGACTTGTAAATTGCAGTAAATATTTTCACAAATGGAAAATCAAAATTAATCCAAACAAGACCCAAGCAATTATTTTTCCGTTCAACAAATCTCCCAAAAGATTGCCAAGACGTCATCTTCATATTGGAAATAATACCATAAATGTAGTTAATCATGTCAAATATCTCGGAGTTGTCTTGGACAAAAAGCTTACTTTTAAACAACATATTATGGCTACGTGCCAAAAAGCTATAAAATCATTTAAAGCATTATGGCCACTTCTAAATAGAAGGTCATTTCTAAACCCCAAAAACAAAAATCTCCTATTCAAAAGTGTTATAAGGCCAATATTAACATACGCGTGTCCTATTTGGAGTGACGCTGCCAACTGCCACCTAAAACGCTTACAAATTATACAAAACAAATGTCTTAAAATGATAAATAAAAAGCCCTGGAGGTATCCTACAAATCTTCTTCATGAAGAAACAGGTTATGAAAAAATTATCGATTTCATAACAAGGATTAACAACAATTATTTTGCCAAAATTGAAAATTCCTCTTACCCACTGATAAGAGAATGTAGAGAAGTAACGTAAAATTAAAAAGAAATCACCAAATTGAAAATTATATGCTTACAGAGGTCTATTATTTCTAATAAACCTTCTATAAGCATATAAATATTTTCAGATAGTATTTGAATTTATTAAATCATATAAAGGTTTTTTCCCTCCCATTTTCCTTTAAAAATCATTAAAAAATAAAATAAAAACTATTTAATGTCTTTAGATCCGATATATTATTTGTTGAAATATCTATGTAAAGATAAGATCTCATATGTAAATATCAAATTTGTTAAAATATGTAAATAAAGGAAGAATATATAATTGAAATTGAAGAATGTTTCCCATCTTCCATTTATAAAGTCACACATAAAATAAAAGTTCACCGAAAAGCATTAGAGGGTTAATAATTAACAATGATGTTATCATAATTTCTATTATTATTTCAATAATAACTGTATAACTCACCTTAGGCAGCATAATATTGATATTATTTTCATATTACATATTAATCAGGCCTTGATAATTACTTATTTCTTTACTAATTTTGTTAGGATCATTTGATATATTTATTTAAAAAGGATATTTCATGATTTTAAACTCGATGGTGAGCACTCGATTATATCGCGTAATTATTGAAATATTTACTTAAAAATTATTTTTTATTTTAAACTAGATCTCGAACACTCTTAATATCGCGGTAACAACGACGAACATAAAAGCATTATATTAATTTAATACAAGTAAACGATATATTTTATTTTTCATATAAATATATTAAACAGGCTTTGATATTTATTTCTTTATTAATTTTCCACGGATTCACTTGAAATATTTACTTTAAAAAACTTTTTTTGATTTTAATCTCGATCTCGAACACTCTTAATATCGCGGTAACAACAACAAACATAAACAGCATAATATCAATATAATGAGAGTAAAGGGTTTTTTCATATACATAAATATATTAATCAGGCCTTGATATTTATTTCTTTATTAATTTTACACGGATCACTTGAAATATTTACTTAAAACGGATTTTTTAAAAAATTTTTAACTCGATCTCGAAGACTTTTTAATATCGGGTAACAACAACGAACACACGAAATACAAAACATTAAATAAACGTAATGTTGCTGCAGCAGCGACGCAACTAGCTTAATTTTACATTAATACAAGACACATTTTCCTTATTATTTCACTTCAAGCAAACACTAAATATACCTATATTCACTTATATTATTTTAACACTTTTAAAATATTGTTATTAAAACTTCACTGCTTAAAATATTGTTATTGAAAAGAACAAGAAAACGTTTACAACTAAAATGTATTACCGACAAACAACGACAATTGATTAAGGTTGCTGCTGCAGCTGCTCAACTAGCTTAATTTTACATTAATACAAGACACATTTTCCTTATTATTTCACTTCACACAAACACCAAAAGTACCTATGTTCACTTAAATCATTTTAACACTTTTTTAATATTATAATTAAAATTTCACTGCATAAAATATTTTTATTGAAAAGAACAAAAACGTTTACAAACAAAATGTATAAATGTATTACCGACAAACAACAACTGACTGAGTGACATTTGCTACTTATTTTTTGCAATACAGCAACACTGATTATAACGGTTAAATGAGTGTAGGAGTTACCATTGTTGTTATTTAAAAATTATTTTTGCAATTATTCCCATTAACAGATTTTGATTGAATTTTATGTTTATTCGAGATTATTGTATTAAAATAATCAATAAAATTTTAGGGTTAAAGGGTTTTTAGTATTAATTTCATGTTGTTGGATTATTAAATGTAAAGCTCTGTTTTATATTTTGCTCTGATTTTACTAAAAAATATAATTATTTTCTATAATAATTTTAAATTGAGAAAAGTTTTAAAAGTAATAAAAAATCATAACAAAAGTTTTTAAGAAATATTTTCTACATAAATATTTTTTGTAATTATTGAAACTGATTTTTTAAATTTGTTTAATTGGAGGATTAAGTTTTTTTTATGTATTAACTAAATCATTTTTATTGGAGTTTTTTAAATATATTTTTGTTAATTTAAATTTAAAATTGTAATGACGCAGCTGAAATGCTGGCTTTTTATTTAAATGTTTAACAGAATAGTACCATACAACACAACCCTGTTAAATATAACAACTCTTCGAATAACGTAAGCAACCGCAGACCAATGCTGTTTACGTTAACGTTATGAAAATGTCGCACACGAATTATTCGTGTGTTTTTTTTGTAAAAATAACAGTTGTATTTATCGTAGGCCAAAAGTCATGTATTGAAAATTTCACCGGCCCGGGGTTCGGCCATTATGAAATATTTCATGCAATTTTCCAATTATTTTCTATAGTTGGTAAGTCAAATTTTTTAAATTAACATTTAATTGACATTTTATCGGAAAATTCTCTTTAGTTGTTCATTCCTTACTAAAAAAAATATATATATACGAAACAAATATATATTTTAAAATGAGTGAAAGAGAAATTCCCAAAAATAAAATTGATAAGAACCTGGAACCATGAAACATTTTATCATACCGCTCTTGCTTCCCACCAACAGATACAATGGTTCATGCAATTTTTAAGAAATTTTCATAAATAGTACCAAATTGATCAACTATTCACGTGAATACTAGTAGAATAATGCAATAAACGCAGATAGAAGGAAAAAATTAAAATATTTAAGAGAATTAAACGGATGAAAAAGTTTGTCAATGAGAAAAAATATTCTTTAAAAAAAACTGATTAACAAAAATGCCATACTAAGAAAACACAAAAAAGAATGACAAAAGTTGCAACTAAAAGCAGATAAAAATTGTTCAAAGAAGTGGTGGTCAAATTAAAAAGAACCAAAAAAAGCTGAGATTCTCTTGAAAGAAAAAAAAGAAAGGAAGCAAGAAGAAATCACGCAAATCTGCGAATTAATTAAAGAAAACTTTGTGAGTTTAACAAAAAACCATAAAGTGATGTTTTATTGCGATGAAAAAAGAAAAATCAAACAAATTTTAATCTGATAAATAATATACATAAATAAAACATTGCAAAGAAAAGATTAGCTTAATAAAAAAAAAATTAAATTACCAAAAAAGGTAAAAAAAGTTATTTCTAAGATCAGAGTGTCAATAGTTTCAAGAAATTTTCGTTGGTAATCCAAAATCTGATAAAAAAAACTTCAGTTTTATTTTCTGCCACAAATGTAATTTTAATTTTTGCAAACAATTTTGTGTGAACGTTGTGTATGTGGCTGGTGGCTCTCATTGCGTATACGTGTTGAAGAAGCCTTCGCTACGGGTTTGTTAAACGAGCCGCCGCCTTCACCAATTCGTTGTTCTATCTTCGGGTTTTATTTCGGAAGGAAATACAACTAAAGCAACAAGCCCTACCAATATTCTGCTTGCTCCATATCATTGCTACACCTTCGTTAACCACAATACGGTCAACCACATCTTCATGTTGTGGTATTTTTTTTGGCCTCATTTGAAGAAATTTGCAGGATCGTTTATTAGCAATTTCAAAACAATTTGACGGGCGGCAGGCAATTGCTTTTAATATAGGGACCGATCATAATGTTCCTTATTAATTGTTAATCTTTAATTTCGTCGTCTATCTGTTGGTATTAAAAAGGTAGGGTACATTTATTTTAAACTATAATTCCAAAAATTACTCATCTAACCTTTATTTTCTAGTTGATTATTGTTTGTTTGGTTTGTTTATTAAAAAGAGGTAATTTTTAAATTAAAGTAAATTTTTCATTTTTGCATTGCAAGCATATATCTCTAGGCGTTGTAAAACGAACTCATTCGGAAAAGAAACATCTACTTACTAAGAAGTTTTTCCTCAGTTTACAAAACAAATTTAAACTCCAGATTCTGATATGGTATCCCATGTGCTTTTTTATTAAAAAGCTCCTTCTTTATAAGTAACGCCCCAGACTTGTAATCAGTTAATTCACTCAAATTTAAATATTTAGAGTACATACATACATTAAAGGAACACTCCCAATCTCATATTTCAAAACTAATAAATTAAATTTTTCACTTCCTAAAAAAGCATCAATGCACCTAAAATTAAAACTGTCACACTACCAAACAAAAAAATAAGAACAAATTTACTAGCTGAATTGTTTTTCTTTTTATTTTCTAATAAATTATTAAACTATTTATTAGTTCATTACTTTTAACAAATTTTGTGTATGTAAAAAATATCCGTACATTTGATACAAAAAACCTAAAAAAAACTAATACAAAAAACCTAATTTAATTCAAATATTGCCCAAGTTTGTAACTTTTAGGATAATCTCTGCGCTTTAGGATTTCTGAGAGCCGATTTGGCATCGACTTAATCAACTTTAAAAAATCCTCTTTAGTTATTTTACCCACTCATCCAAAATGATGTTTTTTAACATATCCTTTAATTTTATGATGACGGACTCTGAGCTCCAGTAAATTCCACAAATAAGAATAATATCGGGTGATTAAACTTGTGCTTTCAATTGATTCTTAGTATTGTAGAGCAACCACAGATTGACATTGTGTGCCATATGTTTTGGATGTATTTCGCCCATTGCCAGTTGTGCGCTTTGTCTTAAATTTTGTTTTAATATGTTAATTTATCCAATTTGATCCTTTATAAACTCAAATATGAGATTACCAACCCCGTTGTCTGCCATACAACACCAAACTATAATGCCAAACCATAACTGTAGACAAAAGATTTTCTTTTTTTATTTAGTTAAGCTTTTTCTCCAATCCAAACTAACTTGTTTCGTTCAATGTCGAAAATGTAAAACTTTCTTTCATGTGAAAATAAAACACGTTCTCAAAATTCTGGACCCTTCATTACATAGTCATTTCTAAAGTCCATAAAATAAAATAAACTAGAGGACCCCTGCTGCTCCGCAGCATTATATTATATTAATATAATTTGCCAAGAGAAGTTAACGTACAGTAATGCCAAAATATGCCAAGAGAAGTTAACGTACAGTAAAAGTAAAGTTGATTGTCCACGCATAACTTTCCTCAAACCCAACGAATTTGCCAAGAGAAGTTAACGTACAGTAATGCCAAAATATGCCAAGATAAGTTAACGTACAGTAAAAGTAAAGTTGATTCTCCACGCATAACTTTCCTCAAACCCAACGAATTTAAGCAGCTCAAAAGAAGGAGCTTGATCCACTGAGTGTTCTTAGACCTATGTCAACAGCCTACGTTAATTAGAACTCTAGTTATAGAGGTTTGAGAGAAGAAAAATATTGAAAAAAATCTTGAATGCAAAGTTTATTCATAAATTCTTTTAATATATAATAAATAATAAAACATACTCTCTCTACCATGATATTCAGATTTTTAAAAATTTTGCGAACGGTCTCTTCAATAATGTCTTTGCTGAAGGATTCTTTGAAATTATAACTAAATTGGACAGCAGTAATTTTGGGATTGGGTTTTACTGACGCCAAAATAGTTCGCTTTTGGCGACCAGTTAGTTTTGGATCAGTCGCCTCTCCAAAACTAGCTGGTCGGGGTTTTGACAAATTTGATTAGGTGGATTTGTAGTTTTGAACGACGTTCTGCACTGAGGATTGGCTTCTATCTATGATACGATCTATTTCACCAAAAAAATTTCTCTCATTTCTAGGCTTTGCTATAATTTTTCTCTGCTTATCATCGATCTATTTGATTTTGGGACTCATCTCACAATGTAGTTTCCAAAAGAAATATTATCGAGTCAACTTTATTCAAGCAAGTTTGTTTTCTTATGAAATAAAATCGATGTAACAGAAGTTTACTCCGTTGCATAACTCGTGGGATGCCCATAATTGTAAATCTACGAATACTTCTTCCGGCACTTATAGTTGCCATAGTATGTTTTTGGCATTTTAAGTAAAAACATTTAAGTACAAACGTTTCGGAAGTTTTTTTTTTTTTTTTTTTTTTTTTTTGAAAAACAACTAAAATTTAAATATTTTATATTTTATTTTGATTTTTTTAATATTTAATATTTTCATCATGAAGTGTACGGACACTTTTTCTAGCAAGTGTGTTTTTTATTTCAAATTAGAGATGATAAATCAATGAGTCATCAGATGTTAAATCACACATCGATGATAATGCTAAACTTTTCGTGGTATTTAATATACCACAACAATTTTAGGGTGTTTTGTATATTAATGTTTGAATTTAAAAACCGTAAAATACCGTAATTTCCCGTAACATCTTATTGTCGAATTGCAACACGAAGCTCTAAACAAACACAACATTGGTGTCTTGTGAACGTTTCTTTCTTTCAATATGTTGTTTTTTTTAATATACATACGTATTAAACTTAAAATGAGTACTCATACAACAAAAAAATATATAAAAATTATTTTCTTTATTTACAAACTCAATGATAACAATTAGTTGAAATAATGAAAAAAACAAAAAAATTATAGTCTGTTTTGACCTATACTATGCGTTTGAAGAGAGGGTCTTGGATCCAATTTTGCTGAGGCTGTAACTGGATATATAAATTAAGCATAGAGAAAATTTTATGCCTATTGTTATTAATTTATGGCTGAGTTCATAACTGATGTAATTTTTATATGGAGACTTGTTCCAAAAATGGATCGATCATTACCATATTTAGTAGTCACTTTTCTAAAAATTTAAAACAAATTTTAAAAAATCTATGCAATATATTTTTGTTTTTTTTTTTTTAAAGAGATTTAAGTGAAGATCGGTAAGCAGCTTATATGGGGGACTATGACTTTTAATGGTCATACTGGACTTATTTTTAAACTACTGATTAGTGGGTATAATGGACACATACATATACAAAAAATTTAATCGATAAACAGTTAGTGACAATACAAAGAATTATATCATAAAATTAAAATCGCTATTATTAATTTAAAAATTTTTGTTTTATTTATTTAAAAAAGAAAAAAATATTAACATAAAATAGATTAACTTCAGAAAAAAATAATAAAACCTTTACTTTGCAATAATTGAAAACTTTCCCTCTATTTTTGGTTTGAATATTTTGTTGGGTATCTATTATTTTTTAGTATTGCTTCACAACCCCCATGCATAGAGTCCATTAAATTGTTGATGATATCTATTAAAATTTTTTGCCACTCTGAATTAACTGCCTCTATGAGATCTGTCTTGTTTTTGTAATTGCGTGCCCATATTTTTCGGTCTACAATTTCACATAGATTTTCTATGGCATTGAGATCTTCCAAAACACTAACTGCATTAGATTGTACTCATTCGGTTACAACTTTAGAGATGTGTTTTGGTTCTTTGGTATGTTGGAACTTCCAGACCAGGGGCATATTTTCATCCGCGTTTGAATACATTACGTCATTTACAATTTGACTGTATCCGATTCCAGTTAAAGTATCCTTTACTACATGAACTGGACACATTCCTTGGCCCGAAAAACAACCCAATCCATAGTATTGCCACCGCTAAGCTTAACAGTTTATTTTCTATATTTTGGGTCTAGTCGTTTTTCGTTTGATCGTTGTACATGGCCTTTTAAATTAAACTTGAACTCATCTCAAAAGAGAACAGTATTTCAATTCAGTCTTCACCAGTTCATGTGTTCTTTAGGAAAATATGTGCGAGCCACGCGATTTTTCTCTAATATCAGTGGTTTCTTCACAGGACGATAACAACTAAGATCAGCCCCAATTACTCGGCGGGATACAGTTCGAGAACATATTTTTAGTTTCAGATTGTCAATGAGTTTAATTTTTTAAACTCTTGCTATTGAATTATCCCGTCTTCACACGTTTTACCGGGCCTGCCGGCTAAATGTTGAGTAACTATTTCTAGATAATTTTTGAAATTATGGATTTATTGATAGAATATTTCTCACAAAAAACTTTGGCTTTATACTAGCACTAAAATCTTCTATTCTGGTTTTTAACGCTTCACAAAACGTAATTCTTGCCATTATTTTATAATAATTTATTATTAGATTAAAACATTACAATTGTATTAATTGTATTTGAAAAACAGTTGAAAGAAATTGTCATAAACTATAATATCTAAATAAAGGCTAACAATTTATACTTTATTTTTTTATTTTATTTATTTAGCGCTATTTTGCTATTAAAAAAATAATTCACTAATCTTACAAACTATGGATTATTTACAATTATAAAAATGTTTGTTTAACAAAAATAATAATTTTACGTTTAAATACATAAAAGTTATTTTAATTTTTTTATTCTAAAGGAATTTCATTATATAATTTAAGACCTTTATACAATAATAAATTTTGATGAAAATTCCTTCTGCTAAGATTTAGCCTAAAGTCGCTAGCACTACGTAAATTGTAAGGTTGAACGTCAGCTTCATAAACTAGCTGCTGCTGCAAGTAATTCGGTATTCATTCTAAATATAAATATCAAGACATTCATCACCAGTCTTTGATTGACAGAAAGCCATTGCAATTTTTGTAACATGTCATTTATATGGGTTAATTCATGACACCGTATAATACATCTCATACCCCTATTTTCTAGCTTTTGAACGCTCCCCTTCATCTGCTGACTACCAAGAACGTTGAATAATATTCTAAATGCGGTTTTACAGTTGTGTTATATATTCGTATGGGAGAAATAGTTGAAATTTGATTTCGAATTCTTCTTAGAAAGTAAATTTTTTTTGAAATCTTTTTGCAAATATATTCAAAGCGTAAGTCAAACTTCAGGTTTTTGTCTGCAATGACACCAAGCTATTTTATTTCTGCAACTTGTTCTATCGTCACACCTTCAATACTTATGCTCTCGTCCGTTGTTCCATTTATAACCATTGCTTTTGTTTTACTAGTATTTAACTTTAATTTGTTAATTTTAAGATATTTCTCTACTCCTTTTAACTCATTATTTAGATACCGCACACATTTTTCATCCGGAAACATGCATACTTTCGCATTTGTTAAGACCTTTTTTAAATCATTAATATATACTAACAGATTTCAGCGCTCGAAATTCGAGTGCAATTTCTTGGCAGCTTTATTTTTCAACTTAGCCAATTCACAAACCAACACTTTTATGGTTTATTATTATTGTGAATGAAGATAACAAACTCATTAACAAACACATTAACAAATTTAATAAAACACACATAGCATATGTATAATTTTATGCATGTGTTAGTAGCAACTTTAAATGCAATTTACTCAAAATAAAGGAAAAAATTTAAAAATCTGTAAATCTGCAAAGCGGCTAAAAAATCGCCTAGCCTATTAATATTATAGATAAGGAACAGTAGAGTTTCCAAAACTGCCCCTTGAGGTACTCCTATATTTACATTTTTTATTTCAGATATGTAATCTCCACATTTTGTTATTTGCATTCTTTCTCCCAAGTAACTGTTAAACCATTTTAATTCAGCGTTTTTTATTCTATACTTTTTCAACTTCTCCATTAATATTTCTCTATTAGTCGTCTCAAATGCTCGTTTCAAGTCAAAGAAAACTGCTACCACATAATTATTATTTGCCACTTCAGTTTTCCATTGAGTTAAGATATAAAAGGGATTCACAACTATTCATACCATATCCATTTTTTATTGTTTTAATCAACTCTTTTACAGAAGTTTAAAAGTTTCTATTGGTTTGTCATCACTAAAAAAATACTTATTTTCTTTTATTTATTTTTATTTTAAATTGTATTTTTCGTAATAAATCTGTTATCTTTCAGTAGAACACACATAAGAGTGATTTTTCAAAAAAATACATAAATTTAGGACTTAACTCAAAACTATTAAAAAAACAAAATTGGCAAATTTAGAATTCTGTAGAAGTTTTCACCCACTCTTTGATTGTTATACGTCGCGATATTTTTATTTTGTTTGATAGGGGTTATTTGTATGGGACCGAGGTACGAACATGTCCTTTGACCGATAAAAGCTAAAATACCAAATTTCATCAAAACATATTCATATTTCAGATCTGTAGTTTGATAACAAAGTTTACATGGACACAGAAATCGACTCAGAATATGATTCTATTATACACTTTCAGTGTAACTGCCAGAAATAATGATCAAATCATGTTAAAAATTATTAAATAACGCGTTGTCTTCTGGAATCGCGTTGTCTTCTGGATTCTGAATTTCACCAAAAATTTTGTTTAAACAATTGTTGATGTTTAAGACTGAGTTTTTGGTATGACAATTAAACTTATGCCGTTTTCTTTTCTGACAAAAAATGTCGCATTTTATTTGCACTTATTTCGATAAGTGGATTTATTATATATTCTTAATTAAGAGCAGCTTATCTTATACATCAATCGAAAATACTCGAAGTGCTGTGTTCATAAAGTGCCAATAACTTTTGATATTATCATCTTTGTAGTTATAGGATGAAAACATTTAAAAAAGGGGAACAATGGGGAACTATTCTCTCTTGACTTGAAAGATGTTAATGGCTGCATTTTTTTGCGATTTACGAGGGCTCAAATTTGAGACCTTTCGATTGATGTATGTATAAGGTAAGTTGATTTTAATTTAGAATATATAAAAAAATATAATTTAGTTTAGATTTTTTAACTCTTATAAATTTCAAATTATTTTATTAAAGTGAGTTTAACTAATGTAAGTTTAGTTGAGATTCCAAAAACTCGTGTTATAAATTTAAACTAACTATAACCCAAAAAATTCGCTCTAGGTCGAGTTTTTGGGATGTTCGTTAAACTTAGTCTAGTTACACTTGCACTGATATCTTCCAAACTATTTGAGTAAAGCGTTAAAAATAATCGTGAGTTTTTCTAACTATGTTTTATTAACATCCCATGAAACTATTTGATTAACTAAGTTTACGTGACATCTCAAAATTCAGTCTAAATCTCCTCTTTTATATTTTTGGTGAACTTGCGTTAATTACTTTAGAAAATAATTGGATTATGCATCGAAGTGTTATCCTAGCCTTCGTTTGAATATGAAACTTGATACCACAGCCCCTTTTAAATTCCTAAAATCCCACACTCTAGTTGACCTAACATAAAAGGATTTTGCATACATGGACAAAGTTGTATGAGGGTATTCTCCTTAAAGTTGCACAAAATCAATGAATTGTTCCTACTACGGATAAAAGGTAAATTTTAACACTATAACTGCCGGATAAATACCTAGTTAGCCACACGTAATCGTAATCTAACGTGTTAGCTGTTTTTTTTTTTTTTACATGAAAAGCATTTATAACAGTTACCGAACTGAACTGTAACGTAACCGGAACGTCCCAACCTGTTGAAAATAGATTTTTGTACATGACATTTGTGATTTTTGTACGTGACAAAGCAACATCCTAGTTCGTTTTTTACATTCTATAATTGCACTAAATGCCATCGTTACATTTACGACGATTACATTTTAACAATGTGTGGCTAACTCGGCCGTTAGTCATGGCAGCGAAAAATGGGCTACAATTTATTAAACAACCCTTGTACCTTAATGGGAGTAATGATGATAAGAACATCATGCATATAATTCAAACAGAACTGAATGATTTGATTATGCATTGAAAATGCATTACAGAAGAAATGCATATGTCTCTTTGTGTGCAACACCGTTGTGGTCTCAAACACACTTGTATGGATGATTAAAAAAAGTGCATTTACTTTTTTTGTTGTAAAGAGATTTTATTTTTCTCTTTTCTTCTTGTTTTTATTTGTATTGAACTACATATGTATGTACATGCAAACATATGTACATACATACATACATATGGAGTTGACAATTGTTAATGTTCTCTTAAAAGTTAATATTTTATATATAAAAATGAGGGAAAAATAAATTTTCTAGATGAAAAAATTTTTTGGTATCAAAAATAAAAAAATTAATTTTTAATATTTTTTGCTTCCACTTTTCATTGCAGTTATGTTGCTTGGATTTATTTTATTTAAAATAAAAATCCTCAAGTAAGCTCAAGCTAAACTTGTAAGATTCTTTCATTAAAAAGAATTCTTATTTTGAAATTATACATTTCTGCGTAAAGTAGAATGTTTTCACCCATTAAAAACTTTATAACATACATACAAAAGAATGCAAGTGGTAATTCGATATTTGGAGGAAATAGCGCATCAGAAGAATCTACAAAAATGGAAGCAGAAAGTTTGAAAAACGAAAACATAAATAAGGAAATTGAATGTGAGAGTCACGATGTGAATGAAGTCAAGGAAATTGATACTAAAGAGGTATCAGTAACTTCTAAGAATGAAGACAAAGATACTGAAAATGAAGAAAAAACGGGTAAGGAAGACGAAAAAGAAAGTAGTGCTGATGAAAAAATAAAAATCGACGACGAGCAATCAAAACTCATAACGGTAAAAACAACCTCTCAATTTGAATTTTTCGATGATGATATCGAAGCACAAATTGAGAGTAGCATCATGTTAAAGAAGCCTGTAAAGGTTGCGTCCACAAATGGCACTGAAATATTAGAAGTTAAAAAAACCTCAAACGCAGCTTGTAGTATTGTTATCAGTCATGATTATAATCGTAATCAGGCCTTAACACCCATTGACGATGAATTGCAAGATTTTCGCAATGATCCATCAGAAGAAGTCTTAGGTATGACATCATCGCCCGCCTCTAATCATCAGAATGCAGATGATTTTTGTTCCTTAGGCAGTGCGGAGGAAGTTAAGGAAAGAGATGCAAGTATAGCTGAAGACTTTCCAACCGAAGAGGAAGATGAGGAGGATTTAGAGGGCGAACAGAAAGATAAAATAACAGAGTTTGAAGAGGGAGAATCGGAAAACGAACCCGATATCGATGATAAAGATATAGTAGAAGTCGAATACGAAGAGGAGGTATTTTTGGATCTAGAACACTTTCAAAGTAAGTAGAAGCAAATAAATATTTAGTAAAAATTTACTTTATTAAAATCATTAATTTTTTTTAAATCAATGTTAGCCTTGAAAAACATTATATATTTTTTTAAAATTCAAATTTTTATATTAATTGAAATGAAAGTAAAATTTTTTGTTTATTAAATAGGGTAAATATTTAAAGATCAAAACAAGTAAGAGTATTAAATTCGGCTGGGCCGAATCTTTGGTACCCTCCACCTGCATCTTAAACTCAATATTACAAACTATATTGGGTACCGCCACCACTTTAAAACTGTTATCGTTAATGAAATTTTAATTTCGAATACCAATTAAATTTAAAGTTAATTGATTTTCTTGTTGATCAGTTTCTATTACAATTTCTTGTTATAAAAAACAATTCGTTACTATTTGAAAAATGACATTATTTTTCTTTTACTATAATAGAAAACCCGTAATGAAATTCATTATATAACGCAACCAGCGTTATAACACCCAAAGTTTGATCCCTATAAGAAAGATTTGAGATAATTCATGATAAATAAACTGATTCTTTGCTAAAAATTTACAGATATTAATATTAAAAAAAGCTAATTTTAAAATATTTTTATAAGAATTAGCTAGTAATTTTTGATTTTTAATTTTTAATAATTTTTCGTTATTAATTTTTTATTTTTCATTTTTTATTTTTAATTTTTAATATTAATTTTTAATTTTTAATTTTGAATTTTTAATTTTTAATTTTTAATTTTTAATTTTTAATTTTTAATTTTTAATTTTTAATTTTAATTTTAATTTTTAATTTTTAATTTTTAATTTTTAATTTTTAATTTTTAATTTTTAATTTTTAATTTTTAATTTTAATTTTTAATTTTTCATTTTCCATTTTCAACTTTTTATTTTCCATTTTAAATTTTTCATTTTCCATTTTTCGTTTTTATTTTCCATTTTTCATAATCCACTTTCCATTTTTAATTTTTAATTTTCCATTTTTCATTTTCCATTTTTTATTTTTCAATTTTCATTTTTCACTTTTAATTTTTCATGTTTCGGTTTTAATTTTTAATTTTTCAATTTTCATTTTCCATTTTTCAATTTTAACTTTTCATTTTTCAGTTTTAATTTTTCATTTTATTTTTCACTTTCCATTTTTCATTTTTCAATTTTCATTTTTTCTTTTTCATTAGGAATTATATTTTTTCTTTCATATTGGCGATTTTTTTTACTATATCGTGATAACGATAAAAAAATATGTGGCAATACTACTAAATAGCGCATGGTAGTTGTGTTTGTTCGTATGATTGCATAATTTTTTTGTGGCTTTTTTTTGAACTATGAATGTTGTTGTACAACTATTATGTTCAACCACTAAAATATTACAACAAACACACTGGGTTTTATGTTTCTTTTAGAGGTATCTACTTATTTTTGCTCGTATCTAAGCACAATTATACCCGATTTACCCCATTTTAAATACCAACCTGGTGGGAATAATGGTAAATGATATTGTCGTAACTTTACACAGTTAAATGTTTTTTTTTTTTTTTGTGAATGAGCGTGATTTCAAAAGCCAGACGGACAACGCTATATCAACTATAGCTGTGATAAGGATCAAGATTATATATACTTTATGGGGTCGGAAATAAGTTTTTCGATGCGTTACAAACGGAATGACAAACCACTGAGGTGTGGAGGGTATAATAAGGTCATTTCAAAATTCTGAATATGTAAAAACTAAAGAAAAACCAACAAAACCACTTTTCACTTCATTGATATTCGGTTTTTTTTAGTACATAAACTTTTAAATATGTATAATTAAACAATGCTTAATTGTAAATCAATATCTCTCGTTGACTTTCGAAAGACAATTAGCATGTTGAAAATAATTTTTTGTATGTACTCAGTACTGATTTTATTCCATTCTTCCTGGAGCCTTCCTTTTAGTATACTTATCGAAGAAACAGTGTTCTCATGAACACTGCGATCTAAATAGTTTCATAAATTTTCGATAGGATTCATATCAGGAGATTGAACTGCCGTATCAATAACTTTTGACGTATCAACAACAAATATAAGACTAAATTGGGAAACAGGTTTGAAATTTTGACGGACAACGAGACTATAGCTTTCCCAATGAATAAATCTAGAATAAACAGCCAAGAATCAGTAGGGTACTTGCACTCTCATTTGTCATATGCACGGGCAGCCCGGGTTAAAAAGGCTAGTAATGCCAGAGAGGTAAAGGGGGAACATAATAATTTAATTAAAGATGTCAATTATATGGACAATACACCTAGAAAACAGATCTCTAATCTCTTCAGAACATCAGCGGCGGAAAGTCTGAACAACGATGCATTTACGGCTAGAGTTAATGAACAAAAATAAAAGAAAACGGTCGGAAAGTGCACTTGTCGAGCTCAAGCGCCAACTGATTTCATGAATATTGGTGGCCAGGTCCAGTTTAGTGGGTTCCGCACAGGGGGAGGAATTTAATAAAATAAAGTTATCCGTATTCAATCTGCAATTTAAAAAATTGCAATAAAACTACTGCAATATAACATACAAAGCCTAAAGAACAAGGGAAACCAAAAATTATTAGAATTGTTTCTGGAAAGTAATATTATTGATATAGCACATATTGTGGGGAGGGTTATAAAGCCCCTTAGAAATAAAAACAGCTGAAATTCTGATTAGGCGGAGGAATATGTTACTACAATATAATGAATATTCTTTGGCGCGACAAATCGCGTGAATTGGTGCTAAGTTATATGTCAGAACTCGACAGGAGGTGTAACAAAACACTACACTTCTCCACTCATGAAAAAAAATCCCTGTTAGTTTTTTCAATTCTTATTTATTTACATTTAACAGCCAAACTAAACGAAATTAGAAAATGCGTAATCCTCTCTCCCTTAAATTTGATTTCCCCGTCTGTTTAGAAAAGGAATATTTTTTCTCGGGAAAAAACTCCGCGGGAATATTCAGTATCGGGCTGATTGTTACTGAGGAATTGCTATACAAAACAATAAATATTTTCGAAATTTTTATGAAGTTTTCATGAATTTGATTTCCTATATCTCGTTTCTCTTTCCAGGCAATAATGTTATTGTTTTGTGTGATACCGAACTGAATGCTTCTAATGCCTCCATCGGTACCAATAACACCGCAGATGATCCTTTGGCCATAGCATGTGAAGAACAAGAAGCATTTGCCGCTGACAAAGCAGCTGCGTTAGAGGAATTAAATTTACTCAACACTTCACAAACATCACAGGATGATGATACAACAACGACCATAGATGATGATTTACAATGGTTAAAAACCGATTTGGAGGAGCCGCAACCAGCATCCAACAGCCAAGTGCTGTTGATAAAAGAACGCAATGGTGAGGGTTCAGATTCTGGCTTAGGCAGTGAGACTTCAGCTTTGCACACTACTGCCACAAGTATAACCGATACTAGCCAATTGAATACAATAGCCACAGCAACGCCTCTTCACACTCCCCCCACACAAATGAAATCGAAAGCTAGTGAGAAAATGATAGCGTCTAATTTACTGCAATTGCCTATAAAATCACCACCAACGGTTCATACTGCTGCTAAACCCTTTAGATCAAATTTAAAAAGACGTTTAGAAGTCGACGATGATGTTGACGGTTTGGGTAATATAACGTCCTCATCATCTTCCTCAACGGCTTTAAGTGAGCACAGTACACTGAATGGCTGTTTACAAAAGAAACCAAAGCGTTCAATTAATTTCGATACCGTAGAGGTCTATTACTTTCCCAGACAACAGGGCTTCAGTTGTGTGCCTTCTGCTGGAGGTTGTACTTTGGGTATGGGTGCTAGACATGTCGGTGTTAAAACGCTCTCCTTAGCTGAACATGCTGCCGAATTACGACGTGCTCATCGCATGCAATTGCAAGAAATTAATCCTAGAGGATCTTCCAGTGATGACAGTGAAGAATCCGAAGAAGATTATCTTAGTGAAGGTAGTGGCTCTGATTTAGATGGCGAAACAAATGGTTTTCTACAGCCCGTGTCGCCTAAACAAAGGAGAGCGCTGCTCAAAGCTGCCGGCATACGTAAAATAGATCCCAGTGAAAAGGCCGATTGTCGTAATATTCGCAATAGTCGAGAAGTTTGTGGTTGTAGTTGTCGCGACTTTTGTGATCCCGAGACTTGTGCTTGTTCTCAATCGGGCATTAAATGTCAAGTTGATCGTGATATGTTTCCTTGCGGTTGTTCGCGTGATGCTTGCGGCAATACTATCGGACGTGTCGAATTCAATCCCGCTCGTGTACGCACCCACTTTATACACACTTTAATGCGTTTGGAAATGGAAAATCGTCAACAACAAAATCCCTATACGTCTGTCGTGGCCTCAGTTTCTTCCTCGAATTTAATACAAACTACCAACCAAACACCTTCCACGTATTATCAATCGCTCAATTTGCAAACACAATCGAATTATAGTTCGGGTTATGCTTCACCGGCTTATAATACTGCCTCAGAACTAAATCATCAACAAACGGCTGCCAGTTCATATTATCATCCACAAACTCCTTCCACCGCAAATATATTGTACGCGCAACAGCAACCTTCATTGGAAATGACTCACAATAGCAGTTCGACTGTCACAACATCGTCGCCGACGTCGTCGTCGCAATATGGCATAGATAGTTTGGATTCAAGTATTTTCGGCGGATCAACAACAGCCGCACCACCATCATATGGTGAATTAATACCGATAGCATCGTATCATTATGCAAATGCTCAATCACAGGTTAGTAATGCTGTAATTTAATATTTATGCAAAATAGATACAATAAATTATTTTTGAAAGTTTCCTCATTAAAAAAAAAATGAATTAAAGGTTTATGTCATACAAATGCGTCATTGCAACCTTTATATTTTGTATCAAACCAGAGCCTAAGTTCACAACCTGCAAATCTTGCATAACTCTGAAAAAAAATATTATGATCCGAAATAGATCTAACAATAACCTAAAAAATAACTGAAATTTTCTAATTATCTTACTTAAAACAAGTGAGAAAATTATAGTCGGTCTGGACCGATAATACGCTACCCTACACCATGATTTTAGAGAAAGGGTCGTAGGTCCAACTAATTGGATATAGAAAGTAAGTATTTACCAAATTGGAATTGCATTATTATAGATTTGTGGCCGCAGATCTGAAAAAGTTCATATCGGTATTTATTTTTATATGAGGATTCTTTCAAAAAATAGGAGGATCAAGACCATTTTTAGCAAAGTCACTTATTTTTCTCACAAACATAAACTAAATTTGAAACAAAAAATCAATGTAAAATTTTTCTGTTTTGATATATTAAAATGAAAATCGGTAAACAACTTTAAATGGGGACTATGCTAAAGAATGGTCTTTCAGGGTTAATTTTTAGATTACTTAATTTGACCTAAACTTTTATGATGATATAGATCTTATAGCAATATACCCTATACCACTATGTGGTGAGGGTATGAGGAGTTTGTGCTATTGTTTGTGACAACCAAATATATTTGACTTCTTATTATAATGTCCGTCCGTACATTCGCCCGTCTATGTGTCCATGTAAACCATGTAATCGAACTTCAGGTCGAAAATATGAATATATTTTGATGGAATAGGATAAACGCTATTAAAATTGATGAAAATCGGAGCATGTTCAAACCTAGCTCCAATACAAATAACCCCTATCAAATCTACTAAAATGATTGTAAGATCCAGATTATCATACATACATATATATCGACAAAATTTGGTATATGTGTGTCTATTATAGCCTCTAATCAATATACCCACTAAGCAGCAGAAAAATCATTTGTTATTCTGTTTTTAAAAACTTTATTCTTGCTATTATTTTATAATAATTATAAGATTAAAACACTAAAAAATACTTTACTTTTTATATATTTTGTTTCGTACCATCTTCTACTTTTATTGTTTTAATCAATTCTGGTACACAATTTTAAAAGTTTCCATTGTTTTGACGTCACTAAAAAAATGTCATTCTATTTGTTTTTATAACCTCCACACCACTGGAGTGTTTGTAACGCATTGAAATATGTTCCGGATGCCCCACATCACGATCACATCCGCAATATCTAAGCTAGACCGTTCGTTGTTGTATATAAAATCATTTATTAATATCCCAAAGGAGTTGCTATTTAAAAGCGTCATAATCGGTTAAAAGAGTCACGAGATATGAATGAAATATGTTTGTTGTTCTTCTTAAAATATGTTGCACTTCTTATTGTTGAAGTCGCATTATATATATTTATTTGTGCACTTTACTCCTGCAAGGAGCATAGGGCCGTCGAATTGGCCTAAGTAAGCATTTTTTATCGTTATCACGATATAATACCATTTTTTTAAAAAGTATCCTTAAAAATTTTAATTTCTTTCTTTAGTTTCTTACCTGTTTTTATAATTTTTTGTAAATTAACATATCTTATTATTAACATATTAACATATGATCTGATTTATGAGATGCCAGTCCGGATTTCAGTTTCGTTTTAGTCGTGCCAACGTATACCTCTGGGCATATATTGGACTCGTCTGCATTACAACTATTTTTATAAACTAAGTTCGATTTATCACAATTTTCCAATTTGGATTTGGTTTTACTAAGTAGTTTTTTAAGTGTATTGTCTGTCTTAAATGCTAATTCATTTGTTTCTTTAAATAAAATAAAATAAAAATAATATAAATATTAGTACTCTTGAGTCTTTCCGATAAGCCTGTATAGGTATACGTCATTGATTTATGTATTTCGGTGATTTTTCTATTATCGATTCTACATTTTTCTTTTTGTTTTTTGCGTATCTTATAAACCTTTAATGATTTTAACAGGAAAGTCATTCTTCTTGAATATACATATTTCGTATTTTGTCCATGTTTCTTATATGAAATTCTTCGTCACTAATTTTTAACACTCTATTGATGAAACTTACAGCCGTATTGATAATCGTTCTTCTTGGGTGTTTAGAGTAAAAACTAATCAATCTCCATGAAGCCATTGGTTTTTGATACCAATCTACTTTAAACACGTTTCCTTGTCTTAATATAATACAATCTAAATGGGGTAACATGCTCTCTTTTTCAATTTCCATAGTGAATTGTTACCCTATTTAGGCATTTTCGTGGTTTTTTAATTGGAAGAATATATTAAATGCATTAACCATAATTTCATATAAAAAAATAAAAATGGTAAAAAAATATTTGTACGTACAGAACATAACATGTACATATACATACATACATACATACATATATGTGTATCAGCGATGCATACACATTTTGTACATGTGAAAAAAAAACATCAACAAGAAAAAAGTGTATGCATCGCTGTCATGGTTGACACGGATTTTTTGTTGCGCAACTATTTTTCAATTCTCTTTTAAAGTTGCTTTAATGTTCACACAGAGAAATTTATTGCCGCAACTTTTCGTCTTCGTTTTCTCTTGCTTTCAAATTCTTACGTTTTTGACAGTTCGTTTTATTTAGTTTGTGTAAAAAAATTTATTATTGGTTCAAAGTGAAAAATCTATTTGTGTGAAAAAAAAAATAAATAATAAAAAAAAAATAAAATAAATGAAATAATAATTTTTCACAGCAAAGTAAAGAATGAAAAGAAATGTCAAATAATAACCTGCAGCTAACTTCGTGTTTATAATTAGAATGGCGCAACAAAACGAATTGCCGAGTACAAGCAACTCCGCACCAAATACACCTCTTCGTTCCCCTAACTCCTACAAATTAAAAAGTTGCGCAACAAAAATTGCCTTGTGTGAACTGGGACTATTAAACAAACAAAAATGTAAACACACACTATTACATTTTTGTTTGTTTTTTATATGATTATCTTAACATAATCGTACGTCATTTCTCACCTACTGTGGGCGTCAAAATACAGTAAACATCAATTTTTCATATTTAAATTGTCTTATTGCAAAGTTGTTATTGACTTAGATACCATTTAAGACCCATTTACACGATACCACTCAGTCGTATGATTTTTCGTGTTTCAATTTACTAGAAATCATTTTAAGTTGTACTAATTAATAATAACTAAAAAGTTGCAAATTTGTTAGAAAAAGTTTAGGTTCTTCCTCGAAATATAAATAAGTCAATGTTCCACTTTTACTTTATTTTGACCCGAAAATCGGATGCATTTCCACTTTCGAGAGATTTGCGCAATGTTCCCCCGCTTGATTTGATTTCATGCTTTGTAGTAGACAATCTCTAAAGGCTAGTTCACACTATCACACTTTGTAATACGACCTGTCAAAAATCAAGTATTATGAAAAAGTCGTACCATGTAAAAAGCATATGTTATGAAATTCACAGTCTGTAGGATTTTATTTTCGATGTCTGATGCTTTTAGAAACACTAGCAGATTCCAGGCTCGAAATTCGAGTGCAATTTCTAGGCAACTTTATTTTTTAACTTAGCCAATTCACAAACCAACACTTTTATGGTTTATTATTATTGTGAATGAAGATAACAAACTCATTAACAAACCCATTAACAAATTTAATAAAACACACATAAGTAGCATATGCATAATTTTATGTACATATGTGGTAGTAGCAAATTTTAATGCAATTTACTCAAAATAAAGGAAAAAATTTAAAAATCTGTAAATCTGCAAAACGGCTAAAAAGAAATACCTTTCACATAATATACATTTGGTAGGTCAGCGGTTTCTTAGAACGAATTCTCAGATTCTGATAAATTTTTTTTCTAATGAAACATTTCTCAAATTCCAATTGATTGTATTATTGATAAGTTTCTCAAATTCTAATTGATTATTCTATTGAAAGATTCTCAGATTGTGATAAATTTTTGTATTGATTAAATTAATATTCAATTTCTTTATTTTTATTTTCCTTCATTCCAGGGAGCACCATACAATTCCTATCACAATACTACAATTTATCATAATGCCACTACAACTACACTTAATACTCCGCCGAACACCTATAGTTCGTGTGCCGTACCATCCATACCACCATATGGTACAGCCACAACTACAGAAGCCACAGTACTTTATCATAGCGTTACAAGTTTAACAACACTCGAAACAACAACAGCTCCTTCATGTAATATAAGTGATACAACATCATTAGAGTCAGAAGTGGGAGCTAGTTTTATAAGCTTATCATCACCGATGGCCAGTTCCTCAAGATTATCACAAATCAATGATTTATTGCAACATAATCGTAATGCTGCTACAGCATTAGTGGCAGTAACATCGCAATCCACAGAGGAAGCTTTATCATTGTCCTCATGTAGTTCACAAATTAATGGTACCAGTATTTATAGTGCCAGTTCAACTTCATCGTTTCAAACGCCACCTATATTAGATGTCCCTAAAAGCTGTATGGTGTTTGAAGAATTGCATTCAGTGGCTGTAGGTGAAAATAAAAAATTATCAGAATTGACAGCAACAGCGTTACAAGCACTGCCATCTTTAACAACCGCAAAGTCTACAGTAGTTGCAGAATCATCTATTTTGAATACAGAATTTTTACAACACACTCCCTTGTGTATAGATGATAACGAGAAGGAGGATACTGTAGTGCCTACGGCATCTTCAGAACCTACTACTGCTTTAGAAGTAGCAGCTAGAAATTAAAAGTATTGCTGTCTTTTTGGTATAAGTTCTTTTTATTTAACTTTATTTTAGCAAAAAGAAACAAGTATTTAGTTAAGTTCCAATTTTAATTGTAGCAATAAGAGTTAAACAAATAACAAAATAACTTGAAATTGAAAAAAAAAACAAACGGCAACATCAACATACACACACACTAGACAAGCAAAATAATCAAACCAATTTGTCGTATTATTCTTAAAAAAAAAGAAAAACCAATACTTAAACTAAAGCAAAGGATGATAAACTTTAAATATATATAACGAAATTATAGAAACTTCTGCTAAATAATCGTAAGTTCATCATTTTCTGTTTTTAAACCCAGCCCTTTCCTGTTTTGGTTACCCTTAACTAGTTGTTTAACTACAGCATTGAATAACCTTACTTCAGCTCTGCCTTTGACCTGTAAAATCTATTACAGTTAAGATTGAAACAGGAGGAAATAAATTTTTCTAAAATGAAATTTTTACACCAAATATTTCAGATTAAAAAAAAATCTGTTTTTATATAGGAAAATTGTTTATATCTTTAAAAAGTTTTCAAATAGAATAAATCTTGATCAACCCGGTTTTGACTTTCACATAAAATAAAACAATTCAACACAATTCCGTGTTCTAGCTTTCACTTCCATATCCTATTTAATTGTTATTTTTGATCAGAAGATCCTCAGTGAAAGCAATTAGAACATACATGTATAATTTTTTAGGATTTCTGAAGAATTTACAAATTTTTAAAAAGTTTGCTATCGAAAAGTTGCTCAGATTTTGAACAAGCTTTCTTAAGAAAATATATCTAATTTATCAATAGAAAAATGGCTTAAAATTCGAACAAAAAAGGTATTTTAAAAACATTTCATTTTATTTGAAATCACAACATTTTCCTCAACCTCATTTTTTAAAAACAAATTTCCACGTTTCAACCTCCCCTCCTTGACACCTTTGTTCTTCTCAATCTTAATCTTTTATTGACTCGATCTCTCAAAATAGTTTTCTTCACCTCTCCTTAAGGAGAATATTTTTAATATTTAAGTTTTGTCAGAAGTTTTTTTTCTAAATAAATCTGATTATTTCAGTTAATTTCTTTATTTGTATAGAAACTATATTTTTTTAAGATCCTAAAATATTACTCCCTTATAATGTTACGCAAATCCGCTTAAGCGCTTGTATATAAAGATTAAGTTGGTTTCATAAACCCTACCTACCCCAGCTGGTTACAATTTCAGCAAAAATTAGTCCTTGTTTTAACAAAAAAAAAAATAAATTGTTTTTATTCTTTTTATATTTTAAATTTACTCTGTAAACAACACAAATTTAAGTAATTATTTAATTTAATGTTTATAAAATTACTTTATCTGTTTCTCTTCTTTAATGAATTTGTTTGCGTTACGTTTTCCCCGCCTTTATTTAGTTATTATTATTAAAGACTTTACATTTTAAGATCTTGTTTTTCTATATCAATCCTTTAAGGTTTTGTTTTCAGACTTGATTTTCCATTTAATATATAAAAAAAGGAAATATTCAATTAACATGAAATTGAAGTCTTGTTCAATATTGTAGTTTATTATTATTAAATCAAATTATAATTTATTAAATTTTTAAATAAAATAAAACCAATATACCGAAAATATTTGCAAAATTAAAAAAACAAGTATTCCCTTAATTATTTTACATTATTACATCTTTTATTCAAAAAGATGTATGATTATAATAACGATCTAAAGATTGCTTACAAAAAAATGTGTACACTTTATTTATTAGTAACTCAAAATCTGAAAAAGTTTTTTTTTTTTAAATTTCATATCACATAATGAATATTCTTAAGTAATTCATTTAAAAGAATTTAACTGTCATTTGAGAACATTTTGGTATTTATATCATGGATAAGCTTTTGTACATCAAAATTTCCAATCTTTTTAACAACTGATACCCAAGCTATTAATTTTTTTTTTTTTGAACTAGTGGCTACTTTAGATGTTTCTCAAATAATCTGTTTCATTTGTAAAATTATTTTTGATATAAAACATTGCCACACAAATGTTATATATTTCGCCATCGACGACACAATCATGGTATTGTCGTACTCATTATTGACAGATATTTATTATTATTATTAGCCACTTGGTGTTTTCAAATGCGACTTTCTAGCGTCCTTGTGTTGTAGTGAATCTGTTTTTATCAATTTAGTCTTTGACAACGACTCTAAAAAAAATTTGTTACCGTTGATCATAAGAATTTTTTAAGATGGAAAAAAACCGCTAAACAGTTTGAATTATTAATAGCGGAACTTGAAAGTAAACCGAATAAAATAAAAAAAAAAAAAAATTAGCAAAAGGGTTTCATAGAGGATCAACTCCTAATAATTTTAAGCAAGACTGGGTGGGCATAATTGAATTCCATTGCACCACCAATCAGAGATAATAGTTGGCAATATTACACTTCTATTCTTCTCTAAATTTAATAAAAAGTGGGTAGATGACTCTTTGCAATACATTGAGTGTGTCTTCCAACATTATAGATACGATGGGTTGTGATAATCCTAGACAAAAATCCCAACACTAAATTGGTATGAACCTTGTGCCAAGAATCGTAATGTTATATTAGAAATAAATGTTGATTGTACTCCACTCCTTATTGAGGCTCTATTTTCCAAAACCATTATCAGCCCAATTACGAATATTCTCAAGGAATTTCTTTCTCACGGAAAATACTTTTCTCGAGAAAAAAATCCTCCAATTATAAATTCCGCGTGAACAAAAAAATGAATAAGTGGCATCATCAAATTTCGAAGCCAGTTGTTTTGCTGAAATTTAAATTTCGAATACCAATTAAATTTAAAGTTAATTCCTTTTCTTGTTGGCCAGTTTCTATTATAATTTATTGTTATAAAAAACAATTATCGTGGCTTCTATAGAAAGAATTCGTTACTATTTGAAAAATGGCATTATTTTTCTTTTACTAGTGTAGAAAAACCCTAATAAAATTCATTATATAACGCAGCCAGCGTTACAACACCCAAAGTTTGATCCCAATAAGAAAGTTTTGAGATCATTCATGATAATTAAAAAAAATAAACTGATTCTTTGCTAAAAATTTCCAGATTTTTATCTGAATTAGCTACTAATTTTTAATCTTTAATCTTTAATTTTCAATTTTTAATTTTACATTTTTAGTTTTTAATTTTTATTTTCCATTCTTCATTTTACATTTTTCAATTTTCATTTTTTATTTTCCATTTTCAATTTTCATTTTCCATTTTTCCTTTTTCGTTTTCCATTTTTAGTTTTTCATTTTTAATATTTCATTTTCGATTTTTCATTTTTCATTTTCCATTTATCATTTTCCATTTTCTATTTTTCAATTTTCGTTTTCCATTTTTAATTTTTCAATTTTTAATTTTAAATTTTACATTTTTAGTTTTTATTTTTCTATTTCCATTCTTCATTTTCCATTTTTTAATTTTCATTTTTTACTTTCCATTTTTCATTTTCAATTTTCATTTTTAATTTTCCATTTTTCCATTTTCGTTTTCCATTTTTAGTTTTTCATTTTTAATTTTCCATTTTTAAATTTTCATTTTCCATTTTTCATTTTCCGTTTTTAAATTTTCATTTAGCATTTTTAATTTTGATTTTCCATTTGCCATTTTTAATTTTTCAATTTTAATTTTTAATTTTCCATTTTAAATTTTTAATTTTTCATTTTCCGTTTTCCATTTTTCAATTTTCAATTTTAATTTTTCATTTCCCATATTCCATTTTCTATTTTTCATTTTCCATTTTTCATTTTTAATTTCTCATTTTTAATTTTCCATTTTTCATATTCCATTTTCCATTTTTCATTGTCCATTTTTCAATTTTCATTTTCCATTTTTAATTTTTCATTTTTTATTTTCCATTTTTAATTTTTCAATTTTCATTTTCCATTTCCAATTTTTAATATTTAACTTTTATTTTTTTTATTAATTTTTAATATTTTATTTTAATGATAAAAAATATGTGGTAAAACTTGCTTAGGCCAATGTGACACATGCAGTATTAATATACACACAACTGTAATGACTTCAACAATACGAAGAATTACAACATATCCAACATATCTTAAGAAAAACAACAAACACACTGAAAAATTTAATTTTTTCAAAGTTTCATTCATAACTCGTGACCACTTCGACCGATTTTGACGATTTTAAACAGCAACTCCTTTGGGATGTTAATAAACGATTTTATACAACGAACGGTCTAGCTTGGATATTGACGGCGTGATCGTGATTTTCACAGACAGACGAACAGACGGTCATCGGTAAATCATCTTCCCTTATTATGATGATCAAGAAAATATATTGTTTTGGGGTCTCAGGAATTTATTTCGATGCCTTACAAACGGAATGACAAACCTATATATACCCTCTGCCACTGAGGTGTGGAGGGTATAAAAATGATGCCTGGTTTTCACTATGTCATATAAACTGACAACAAACAATTGCCCCAACTGACATCTCGTAATTTTCTATTCATTACGTTTGCATTACATCTGATAAACGAACAAAAAATCTGGCTGTCAAACACAAACAAATTGCCAACATGCTGGCAATTTTATTTTAGATGTCAAATGTTGACAGAGATTGTAAATGACAAGACACTAAACCCCGTTTTCATACAACTGACAATAATTGACAACAATTGCCATTGAAAATGACATAATGAAAACCAGGCATGAATAGCATAGATAATTTGCGAGCACTTGTGGAGGAAATTAGTGTTGTAGAATAACAACAACGAAATAGCCAAAGGATTGCTAGAAGTCAATTGCGGGCTGAATTTATGAAAAACGCAATCAATGCCTGATTTGGCTTTCATTAAAGTTAACAAAAATTGAAGTTGGGCTTTATTTGTGGTCTTCAACCTACAAGAACAATAAAATATTAATTTATAAACTCTCTCTTTTAAATCATACTCTCTGTCTGTCTGTCGTGGGGCAACCCCATTCCACTTATCCAATTCATCTGAAACTAGTCTTGTTGTGACTACAGATTTATTTTAGGGTGGTCACGCACAGTCACGGAGTGATCTAAATGTCATTTCCCCTCATCCGATCGATCGGAAACTTGGTCCATACACTTGCTGTGAAAAAAGATTAACTTTGACGTAGTCACGCACAGTCACGGAGAGATTTAAAACGTATTTCCCCTCATCAAATCAATCTGAAACTTGGTCGATATACTTGCTGTAAAGAAAGATTTACTTCGACATAGTCATGCAGTCACGGAGTGATTTAGAACCCATTTCTCCTTATCCGGAAATTTTTTGAGGGAAAAACCCAAATTCAAGTGCATTGAGAATAACTACATTTTTCCCCTCGAATTTTTTTCCGAAGAAATTTTTATTCACAATAAGGGAAAAGGGTGAAATTTCATGCGGAATTTTTGTTTAGAATTTTGCTGTACAAATTCGGTTTTTTATGACAGCGACGTCGACAACAACTTACACAATAGGGAGAATATCTATATGGTTTGGAAACGTTCTAATTGGATTATTCATCTGTTATTGTTGATTTCGCTTTTTCATACTAATCACTCACATTAATTTTTTTTCATTTTTATGACTCATCAATTATATTCTGTATTAATCTATCAGTTCTATTTTTTGCTATAAAAAAACAATTACAGAATATCTTCCCAAACTTCTAGCAGCAAATCACTCAGGAAAACGTCCGTATTTTCAGTGCTTTTTTTTTTGTTTGTACCATTGGCCAACTAAAGAGCTTTTTATTGCTTTCAAATTCACCAAGTTCACTAACTAAATTTTTTTTTTATTTAATCGTCCATTTCCTAGTGGATTATAATTATTAAAAAAAATTAGCAAGCATTCTTATTCTTTATTAAAAACAAAAAAATTAGTATTTTTATAAAAATCAATTATATTCTTAACTATTCCTGATCTTCGGGAAAGATTACACCAAGTTGAGCTCGAATTTCATCTTCAATATGGGCAAATAACAAGCTATCGTTATGACTAACGTTATCATTTTGTAATTGGCCATCTAAAATACATTGCCTAGCGGCTTCAGCTTCATAACGTAAACCTTCAGAGTTAGAGAAATTTGTGGGATATTTGCCTTTTGGTAAAACCCATTCCTTTTCCTGTCCATCGATGTCAATGATTTTGGTAGGACACCAAAATTGTAAAAGCTTAAAAAAAAAAGAAAAGCTTAATGAAGAAAAAACGAAATATAAAATCAATTTTAAACTTACAGTTATTTGTCCTTTGGTACCCTTGACAATAGCTCTGTTGCCTAATTCTTCTAAAGCACTCAATTGCATCCTTGCTACACGTTTACCAGTATAATGTAATTCTGCTTTGACCGCCACATCGACGCCATTAGCATTTAAAGTTCCCGTGGCTTTAATTACCTGTGGTGGTTCTTGGAAAGCCCACTGAGAAACTTGTATGGCATAAATACCCAAATCTAAGCAAGTTCCACCTCCTAAATCACGTTTTCTTAAAGTAAAATCAAATATTGCATTTATATGCAGCTTACTCCCACATTCGATTGTTATACTTACTGTAAACGATCAACGTCATTGAGAGGAAAACCAAACTCTACATCAACTTCTTGTATCTCTCCTAAAACACCAGAATCAATTTGTTTACGCAAATATTGATAGGCTGGAAAAAATCTTGACCACACGGCTTCCATTAAAAATAATTTTTTTATTTCTGCATATTGTATTAACTTCTTGGCTTGTTTACGATTCATACACAAAGGTTTTTCACACAAAACACTTTTACCATGCTCCAGCATCATCATACTGATTTCATAATGTTGGGGATTCAAGGAACCAACATAAACAATATCTATATGTGGGGAGAAAAGAATTTAAATCATTATCTGGCATAAATAAATTTAGATTATCGGACACATTTTGTGTTTCACTTTATGGTGAAAGTGAAAATTTATTGATTTATGTTTCCAATTCCCGATTGTTTTATTATTTTATTATACTCCCTTTATTTGTAAATTAAATTTCAATCTTACTCAACATTTGTAAATTCTACAGTAAACAATTTTTTTGCAATATTTTCTTTCATCGTCACCATGACTCTGTCTACAATGTTTCAGCTGGATTCGATCACGGGAAATGAGTTTAAAATCGATCTAAAGTTTTTTCGGAGACACTACGAGAGTAATAAAAAATATATTTTTGTTGTAATAATAGAAGAAATAATCTAACCCATAAAAACAAAGTTTTTATTAAAACCCTTTCTTTCCTTATGCATATGAGTTTTGAATCTCTCCGATAATGTGTGTGACTTTGCGTGACTATTTTAAAATTAATCTTTGGCTACAACAAGTCTATGGACAAAGTTTCAGATCGATCGGATGAGGGGAAGTGAAGTTTTAATCTCTCCGTAACTGTGCTTGACTACGCGTGACTGTGCGTGACTACGTCAAAGTTAATCTTTTTTCACAGCAAGTGTATGGACTAAGTTTCAGATGGATTGGATGAGGGGAAACGATATTTAGATCACTCCGTGGCTGTGCGTGACTACTTCAAAATTAGTCTGTAGTCGCAACAAGACTATGAGCCAAGTTTCAGATTAATTGGATGAGGGGGAATGGGGTTGCCCCACGACAGACAGACGGACAGAGAGTATGCGTTAATAGACAGAGTTTAATAAACTTGATCGATTCATTTTCACTTTCGAATTGAATTCATCACGGTGAAATGCAGAAAATAGCCGTATATAATTTTCTGTAACAAATTTCACCAGATTTTAATAGTCATGTTCCGACATTATGATTTAAAACAAATTTTTTTTAATGTGATTATTAGTCTCTTATTCTTCTACTATTAATAAAATTTTTTTATTGAATTATTTTTGTACATTAAAGGGTTCAGCTTCAAATTATTCAAAGTGACAAGACCGTTTTTTTGGGATTTAAATTAATTTAAGTTAAACTCACGAATTTTAAAACTTGAGATCTAGCTTTTGGGATGTCAGTTTTTAACACCTTTAGTCAAACGATTTAAAGTTATTAGGACGAGCCATTGCGATTTTAATTAAATTTAGTTAAGTTAAACTCACAATTTTTAACATTTAGATCAATTTTTTGGGATGGCAGTTAAACTTATTTTCATTTAACTCAAGTTTTTAGCTGTATAGGCAAAAAGTTTAAAGCTATTATACCGAGAATTTTGGGACGACAATTAAATCTATAATTAGTTTAGTTAATCTCAACATTTTTAGTGATTCAGTCAAATAGTTTGAAAGTTGATAAAAAAAAATCGGAGTTTAACTGTTATCCATATAATTTTGGCCTTACAGCGACTTTTCGACATATGGATTAACTTAAATTATAAGTTAACATAGCTTGAACTTGTTATGGTGTTTTTTTTTTTGGGGCATAATGACTTGGTGCTAATGTTTGTAATTTTATTTTCTGTGTCGATTTACCGACATCCATCCGTCCTTCTTTGTAAACCTTGTAATCAAACTACAGGTCGCAAATCTATAATATTAATAGGCTACGCGATTTATCCCAATTTTGACCAAACGTAAATTATTTGAAAGGTATTTCATTTTAGCCGTTTTGCAGATTTACAGATTTTTAAATTTTTTTCCTTTATTTTGAGTAAATTGCGTTTTAAGTTGCTACTAACACATACATAAAATTATACAATATGCTATATGTGTGTTTATTAAATTTGTTAATGTGTTTGTAATAAAAATGAGTTTGTTTTTTGTGTTGATTTGTGAATTGGCTATAATTGATTAGCTTTTAGGATCTTTATTTAATGAAAAAATTAAATTTCCCAGAATTTGCACTCGAATTTCGAGGGTGGAATCTGCTAGTATGAATATATTTTGATAAAATTTGGTATAAGCTTTTATCGATCATAGGACCAACGCTATTGATATTGGAGAAATCAGTGCATGTTACATACAAATGATCCCTATGATATCGGCAAAAATTGCCATAAGATCCAAATTATCATATAGACCTCGATGAAATTGGGTTTGTGTGTGATTATTACATCCATTAATCAATATTCCAAAAATAAACCCCATAGAACAATTATTTGTCAAAGCCCCCATATAAAGCTGCTTCCCGATCTTAACTTGACCTATCAAAACAAAAATACTGCATAGATTTCTCTCAAAATTTGGTTTACATATGTTTTGCAAAAAAGAAGTGACTTTACCAAATTTGGTCACGATCGGTCGATTTTTCGAAAAAAAATTTGAATTTAAACAATTAATTTTTTATAAATATTTTTTTCAGCCAAAATAAAAAAAATAAATAAAAGCGAATTTGAAAATAAACAAGTGTTAAATTCCGCTGGGCCGTATCTTTGATACCCTTTACCTGCATCTTAAACTCAATATTACAACCAATATTGGGTACGGCTACCAGTTTAAAACTGTTGTCGGTATGGAAATTTAAATTTCGAATACCAATTAAATTTAAAGTTAATTCCTTTTCTTGTTGGCCAGTTTCTATTATAATTCCTTGTTATAAAAAACAATTATCGTGTCTTCTATAGAAAGAATTCGTTACTATTTGACAAATGGCATTATTTTTATTTTACTAGAGTAGAAACACCCTAACGAAATTCATTATATAACGCAGCCAGCGTTATAACACCCAAAGTTTGATCCCTCTAAGTTTTGAGATAATTCATGATAATTCAGAAAAAAAAATAACTGATTCTTGGCTAAAAATTTCCAGATATTAATATTAAAAAAGCAAATTTTAAAATATATTTATCTGAATTAGCCAGTAATTTCTAATTTTTAATGTTTAATTTTTAATTTGTAATTTTTAATTTTAAATTTTAAATTTAAAATTTAAAATTTAAAATTTTAAATTTTAAAATTTCAGTTTTACTTTTTTCATTTTTCATTTTCCATTTAAATTTTAAATTTTTAATTTTACATTTATAATTTTTCATTTTTATTATTAATTTTTCAATTTTAATTTTTCATTTTTAATTTTCCATTTTTCATTATCAATTTTCATTTTTCATTTTCCATTTTCAATTTTCATTTTCCATTTTTAATTTTCCATTTTCCTTTTTTCATTTTCCATTTTTCAGTTTTACTTTTTTCATTTTCCATTTTTAATTTTTATACCCTACACCACTATGTGGTTTGGGTATAATGACTTTGTGCTGCTGTTTGTAACAACCAAAAATAATTGACCTAGACCCATCTTTAATTATACCGATCGAATCAGAATCACTTTCTGAGTTGATTTAACAATGTCCGTCCGTCCGTCCGTCTGTGTGTCCATGTAAAGCTTGTAATCAAACTGCAGGTCGCAAATATGAATATATTTTGATGAAATTTGGTATATAAGCTTTTATCGGCCATGGGATGAACGCTATTGAAATTGGTGAGAATCGGTCCATGTTCAGACCTAGCCCCCATACAAATTACCCATATGAAATCGACATAAATTGCCATAAGATCCAAATTGTCATATAGATCTTATTCAAATTGGGTTTGTATGCGTTCATTACATGCACTAATGAGTAGTCCAAAAATGATCCCTTTGACCCCATATAGAGCTGCTTCCCGATCTTCACTTAAATCTATTAAAAAGCAAAAATATTGCACTGATTCTTCTCAAATTTTGTTTGTATATATATTTGCAAAATACAAGAGACTTTACCAAACATGATCAGGGTCGGTCCATTTTTGGACCTAGTCCCTTTATAGATATAGCATCCGATATGAACTTTTTCATATCTGCAGCCGAAAAAATTAATAAAAATCCCACTCAAATTTGGTTTTTGCTTATTTTCAATGTCCAGTTAGTTGGGCCTAAGAGATAGGGTTTCTAAACGCATGGTATAGGGTATCGTATAGTCGGTCTAGACCGACTATAATTTTCTTACTTGTTCATTTTCCGTTTTCCATTTTTCTTTTTCCATTTTTCATTTTCACATTTTTCGCAATTTTCATTTTTAATTTTTAATATTTAACTTTTATTGTTATTTTTTATTTTTTATTAATTTTTAATATTTAATTTTAATGATATGTGGTAAAACTTGCTTAGGGCAATACTAAGAATTATAACATATACAACATATCTTAAGAAAAGCAACAAACACACTGAAACATTTTATTTTTTCAAGAGTTTTTTCAAAGTTTCATTCATAACTCGTGACCCCTTGGACCGATTTTGACGATTTTAAACAGCAACTCCTTTGGGATGTTAATAAACCATTTTATACAAAATCGGTCTAGCTTAGATATTGACGGCGTGATCGCGATTTCCACAGACAGACGGTCATCGGTAAATCAACTTCCCCTGTGATAATGATCAAGAAAATATATGGTTTTGGGGTCTCAGGAATTTATTTCGATGCGTTACAAACGGAATGATAAACCTGTATATACCCTCTACCACTGAGTTGTGGAGGGTATAAAAATAAATAATTAGCACATTTTAATTAAGTTCGTATTAGAATTTTTTGACATTTTCACACAGCACAGTCAAAACGTTGGCACAAAAGCTTCACCATCTGCGAGATTCACTTTCCGAATATATATTGATTGAATTTTTTTTTATAAATTGTTTACAGTGAATTTTGTGCGTATTGATTTTTGGAAAATTTAAATTTTTAAAAGGGTTTTGATCTATAGTTTGCAGCTGTGAATTAAAAAGCACTTGAAAAAATCCGTGTGTCTTAAGTTTAAAATTCAAATTATTGATTTACAAAATGAGCTACATGTATTTAGACGAGAAGTGGGAAAGTGATTTTTTTCACTTATAACTTTAAGGCTGAAGAATGATTTGCTTTCAAATTATTTAGATTAATACAAAATATCATATTTAAAAGCATTTTAAGAATAAAATATGAAATAAATATATGAATAAAAATATGAAAAATAATTTTGTTTTCTTTATAAGATTGAGTGCTTGCACTTTCATAAGAAACTTCTGGGCATTCCTGATGTATAACTTAACAAGATTATTTTAAGGGCACTGTTACACGTTCAATATATATTGTGATATTTGGTTCACAATCCATATCACAGATTTCAGAAATCCATTGAAATCCATTAAAAATGCATCGCAATCCATCAATACTGCATACTACACGTTCAATATATATTGTGATATTTAGATCGCGGTCATTATATGTATATTGAACGTGTAAATGTGCCCTAAAAATGCGCGTTTTTGTTTTCTTTCTTATTGTTTTGAATGATATTTTTCTTTGTGTTAACATTGCCACATTAATATTAGAAATCTTCAATTCTGCCTATCAATTTTGTTAAAGAACAGCAAGATTGATTAACTCCGGATGAAATTTATTTAACGATGAACTATAAGATAGTTAATCTAGGTATAACCAACATCCCCAAAACTAATTAGTAGACAAAAGTTTTAAAAACAGAATTTTTTCAATATGCATACCCTACATTTTGTAGACGAATGTTTAAGAAACAAAATGGAGCTTAAGTTGGCCGGTATCTTTATGTATAACTTATGTCTATAATAATAAGTACTTACCTACGTCATTACATGTCGCCAATTCAACATAACTTCCAAAAGCCTTGGGAATTTCATGTTTTTTTGCGAATTCATCTGCACGTGTTTGATCCCTGGCGGCGACTGCAGCTATTTGATGTTCATCAAACGCCAAAGTACTCAAGGCAACACAAAAATCATGGCTTATTTTACCGGCCGAAGCAATTCCCCATCGTAAAGCACTAGGCATCTTGACGCAACAACTTCAAATGATTAACTAAAAAAAAAAATGTGTTAACAATAGTTATCAAATAACAACTGATATTAATAAGCTGATAAGTGAAAGTGATTATCAGTAAATAACAAAACTATTGCGAATTTAAGTGAAGCTTGATAACACCGATTTGATAAGATATAAACAGCATATAGTAATTTTTGCACTTTTAATTTACTTTTTCCTTATTTCCATTATACAATGTTAATATTGTTGGTTGAATTCTCGATGCATTTGGTATAAATGAATTTTTGATTACTCACTTAGTTTTCTTTATATTTTGGATCGTAGAGCTAATGGTCTCTTCAGGTAGCTTAATATTTCCAGATTGACCTACAATATAAATCCGTAGTTTTTACTTTAAAATTTGTTAAAGTGATTTTAAAAATTCTACGCATTTACTTTCTCGAGAAACCGGCAGCATATGATGCATATCAATAGGTTTTTAGTGTTGTAAATAAGATCAAAACAATTACCAAGTAACTGTTCACGTATACATTAGAAATAAATGTGTTATAACCAGAGTTTCGAAAGAATTAGTTCAATACTAAATTCAATTCAGTTTTGGAAATAAAATTGAATTTCAATGGTACATGGTAGAGAAGAAGAAAGTATATATTTCTAAAAATCAAAACTACATTGTATTTGTAATCAGACCGGATTCTGTCATTTTAATCTCTAAAATCCTTTGATTACTAAATTTGTTATTATTCGAATAATTGAAAATTTTGATATGGTTAATTATTCGATTAGACTATTAATCAATTTTGCTTTAAATACATTGGCTTTAGATATACAAAAGATTTAAAAAAAAATCATGTGAGTCCGATCACAGGGGAGATGTGTAAACATCTAGTAATTAAAGATTTTTTGTCACTTTTTTAAAATCAAACAAAAAGCGTCATCTATGTATCACAAATTTGTGGGGTTGTTGAATTATGTATATGTTATAGGTTTATATTGTGAAATTTTTAACATTTTACAGTAAAGGGTTGTTGAATCAGCTGAAACTATTTTATATCATAATTTTTTCATCAATACAATCATAAGTCACACAGATTTGTCTTACGGCGCACAGCGTAACATGTAAACTCACATGTTACGCTGTTTTTGTGATTGTATTGTGATATAGAAACTTACCCCCCAGCCCCCCCCCCCACCCCCCCACCACCTTCGCGAATATATGTTTACGCATCAATATATTTATTTATGTCGATAGATTTAATTTTAATTAATTCGTTTATTTATTATATTTTTTATGTAGAAACTTTTTTTTGGTTTAATATTCTTTCACCAGACATCTTGGTTATGTATATTAAAATACTTATATACCAGGACTGGTTGCACACATTATGTGTGTATTACAAGCTATATATAAAACGAAAGGTTATATCATATAACCAGAACGCATCCAATTAAGTACACAACCTAATGCATGTTATACAGAACCATGAGGATCAAAAAATAAACGCCACAACGCGTTATCTCTTATCCGGAAATACTAGAAGCGAATGAAACTAATGTTTATTTTTTTAATCGCATATTACTTTTGATGTAGATACTTTTATTGAAAAACCGCTTACCCTAGAAAACAATGTAAAAACGACCTTTAATTCAGTAACCGCATCATATAAGTTTGTACATATCCAAACACAGCTGTTTAGCATATGATTTTTTTGAGAATTCTTCGCACATTTTCATAACGTTTATTATCTACACACTTTTCACAACATTAAAATACCACAACAGAATTAGTAAAATGTTAAGAAATATTTTGTTAAAAATTCAACATAATACAATTAAAGTAAAGTTTAATAAAGAAAAATTAATTTATTATAAATTAATAACATAAACCTTATTTTAGTATCAACAACAAATACGATGTGTTACACAAACAGCAGAGGGAAGAAGAGATACAAAACCACAAGCAGCTCAGCCGGTAGAGGATTATGAATTACAAAAACAACACATAGATGAAGCCATTAAAGCTGCTCCCATATTAGCAACTGTATCTCCACAAATGTGGAAAAAGACATATGAAACATTTTTTAATCATGGTTTGAGAGCAAATAACTTTTTACGAATTGTAATAGGGAATCCTCAAGTTTTAATGCGTTCTCCACAGAAAATCATAGATACACTGGAACATTGGCGTTCTTGTCAATTCGGTGAACACTTTTTGTTTCTGCTTATAACAAAATATCCTACCTTAATGGATGTCAGCGATAAAAGAAGATTATTGAAACAAATTTCATATTTACAATCTTATGTTGGTACAAATAAAAATGTTTGGAAGCTGTTAATGAATTGCCCCACATTAATAGAACAAACTGAAGCAGCAATCGAGGCCAAGATTCTGTATTTAAAGGAAAAAATGCGTATTGAAATACCAGAAATTGTTAAATCTGAAGCGTTGGATAAATCATTAGATGCTATTAGATTAAGACATGTTTTTTTGTTAAGATTGGGTCTTTTTAAACCAAGACCTCTTAAAGCAGATCCTAATGATCCGACCAAGAATCCAAGGTTATATAAAATTACGGACACTTCTGATAAAACATTTGCCACTAAAATTTGTCATGTTTCTCTGGCCGAATATGAAGCATTTAGGGAACTATATACCAGGGAAGTTGAAAAAAAGCAACGGGATGAAGACAAGGATGATGAAGATGATTTGTTAAGTGATGATGAGAACTAAAATAATGAATAATAAAATAGGTGATGGCAGCCACAATTTGTTTTCATTTATAAGACAGAAATAAAAAATATTAAAAAAAATAATTAGCGCAAACTTTTTAAAGATAGCAGTTGTTAGCAAGAATGTATGAGTTAAGAAAAAGAACATTTGAGGGCAGTTTAACCGCAGATAATATGAGCAAATTATGATTAAATAGCCAAAGACGTTAGAGCTCAAATGTTAATATTTAGTCTTAGAATTTATTTGGAAGATTAAAAAATTAACTAATAATAATATGATAAATAATGTGTGGTCAACTTCACATATATGCTGAAATTCGTGAAGATGGTGAAAATTTATTAACAAAATTCCGCCTTACCAATCGCTTGCAAGTTAATAGCAAGAAAAAATTATCTAATCATATAGAAAATGATTAAAAAATGTATTTACACCCATTTTAGATAAATGGCGAAAGTTTCAGAGCTCTACCTAGTCGGAAAGTTGGTGAAAATTCAGTTACCAGAATCCGCCTTAAAGCGAAAAAAGGCGTATTTTCATAATTTTTTGAAGATGTGATTATTTCATATACACGTTATAGTATAACATTTGAAGAATCTTTGAAAAATGTTTCAATTAAAAAATCTATAATATTAACAGGCTAGGCGATTTCTTGCGACTGATGTTTTGTTCTACCGTTTTATCCCGATTTTGACCAAAGTATATTATTTGAAAGGTATATCTTTTTAGCCGATTTGCAGATTTACAGATTTTTAAATTTTTTTCTTTATATTGAGTAAATTGCATTTAAAGTTGCGACTAACACATACATAAAATTATACAATGCTATGTGTGTATTTATTAAATTTGTTAATGTGTTTGTAACAAAAATGAGTTTGTTTTTTGTGTTGATTTGTGAATTGGCTATAATTGATAAGCATACTTTTAGGGTCTTTATTTAATGAAAAAATAAAATTTCCTAGAATTTGCGCTCGAATTTCGAGGGCTGGAATCTGCTAGTTTTTATAAATAAGTCCGTGACAGCGAATCTCATTGTTGTTTTGCGATGAACTTCATAACTCGTTGCCGGATCATGTGAAATAAAAAAATCGAAATGCGTTTAAAATGCGTTTCCCGAGGTAATCACGAAGATTTTTTAAAATTTTTTTTCTTTTATTTTTGGCATTTTGAATTTCGGTGAATTTGTTGTTAAAAAATGGGGAAGAAAATGGAAAATAAAAAAAATACGTGGTTACCTGGTGATTTATGTGTAGAAATAGTGTGTAAAATTTCAAAGAATTGGTCGAGTAGACTTTGAGTTATGATGTTCACGGGCTTCAAACATGTTATTTGCGAGAAAGTCGATTTAAAGTTTTTTAAAAGCTGATTTATACGCGATACACCGGTCGCTGGAAATGCTGTATCTTCTTTAGTTTTGCTCCGATTTTCTTGAAATTTTAACACAACAATCCCGACATGTTGTACATTCAGAAAAGGAAATGCACTCGAGTTATAAGAATCCAGAATATATATACTTTATCGAGTCGCAAATTAATTTTTCAACGCGTTACAAACGTTTTTCAAAAGTTGAGAAATTATAGGGAAATTAGATTAACAATTATAGAAATTTCTCTTTGTGTACAGTTCCTGAAAATAAAAAATAAAAAATTTTTAATCTTCACAGGAGAAATGTATCTCCCATTTTACAAATAATTTGAAGATACTTTTCAAAAAGCAATAACTCAATTTTTCTTAAAAATCACAAATGCAAATAAAAAAATATTTAAATTGAAATATTAATCGATTTTTTAATTCCTTAACACTGATTTATTAGGAACAGGACATTCGTTTTAAATATATGAAACAAAATTAAATAATATTCTTATTAAATTTTAGAACAAATATTCGAAAAATTTTACTTTTGAATTTTTTTGATCTGAATGTGAATTCGGGTGAGTTTCTCATATTATTGTACCAAATGGAAAACGAACAATGCATTAAAAATTCCTTATTTGGTCATTATTTATCCGGTTTTTATAAGAATTAAACGGATTTTTTTATGAAGCACGACCTTCTATACAAATTCTGTTTCTACCGTGCACCACTCTTTTTTAGGGTGTCATGAGCAAAGCTTTAATGGATTGAATTCCCTAATTAAAGTGTGAGCTCTGAATTAACATTCCACGACTAAATGTTTTGACTACGATTTATTACGCCGAATCCGAATCTGAACTCGAAATTTTCCATTACATCAGGTTTTGGTGAAATCATAACCTAAAAATTAAAAAATCACTTATTTATACCTATTTGAGTTTGTACTACATAGCTAAAACATCTATATACACAAAACTCTTGAAGGCATCTAGAAGTACTACGTATTCCCTTCAATATACTTGGAATTTTTCAGATATCTTATTTATTTATTTTTATTTATTAATCCATACAAAAGCCAATTAGGCCAAAAACGTATCACATAGCAATACAATCCTGACCAAGATATTTGACAACAGACAAGTGATCCTTTGAAATTATTTATTTCCAGAAAAATACTAATGATTCCCAGAGAAAATAGCATACATTTCTAAGTTAAGGGTGTTGAACCGAATCTGACCTTAGAATTGCATCACCTGTTCGAGCAAACCTGACCTAATATTGCTCTGACTTTTTAAAAATTCGTTAATAGTTAGAGACTTCATTCAAATCTGAAGTTAACTCATTAAAATATTTGGATAAATTCCATTTCTATTTGATATTGTGAAGATTTGAAAGCGTATTGAAAATTTAAATTTATGTTTTTATTGGTAGAAGTTTAAAACCGTATCTAAAGAAGTTGTTACTTTGGAAGCAATGAAAAAGTATGGAATTATTTACTTTATTGAAAACCGGTGTATGATAGAATGATAAAGATTTAATTTGTTGCATTTAGTTTAAGAACTTTCCAGGGATGGATGCCTAACGAAAAGTGTCTTTTATTGTACATATATCAGAAAAAACAAACTTTTTTGTATGAAAAGAAAACGGCAAAATCAAGCAAATCAAAATGAATGAATGTATTATCACGTATTATTTCAGTATTTTCCAAAAATAATGCCTTAATTAATACTAACTTGAGGTAGTGTTTAATAAACTTTCATTTTCATTAAATGAATTTATGGGTAAAAACGAAAATTCCCTCCAAAAAAAGCCTCATATATATTAATATATGTATTGGAAAAATTAAAAAAATAAAAACCAACAAAAGTGGCCTTTTAATAACATGCTATTATGTCAAATGTATGAAATGCATTTAAATAAAAAGGTAAATGAAATACTTAACAAAAGTATGACAAAGTGAAATTAAAGCCTTCAACTAATTTGTAGAGAGACAGCAAGAAATATAATGCGAATAAAGACAAAAAGACATGCGTTATAGTATTCAAACTACAAATCTTGACTGGAATAAATAATTGCCTAAACTAACGTACTACCAATTACTCTTGCATACTTTTATTTACGTACTTTAAATTTGGCGACATTTTGTAGATTATATGTACTTTACATTTATTGGGCTTACCTAAAGGTGATATTTATATTAGGGTGACACTTTTATTATTTTTAGCTTTGAATATAATGAAATTGAAATAATATTAATTCTTGAAAATCGCTTTATATCCAGAGCCAGAAGTTACTTCGAGGAGAGAAATTTATTATATTCATCCGAGCCAGAAATCAAACATGACTCACAAAACATTCTACAGTAAAAGTGTTATAGAAACGCGTTGCCAAAAAAAAAAACAAGTAAGAAAACTATAGTCGGTCTAGACCGACTATACGATACCCTATACCATGCGTTTAGAGGCCCTATTTCTCAGTCCCAACTAACTGGATATAGAAAATAAAAATAAATCAAATTTGAGTGTGATTTTTATTACTTTTTTTGGCTGCAGATATGAAAAAGTTCATATCGGATGCTATATCTATATGGGGACTAGGCCCCAAAATGGACCGATCGTGACCATGTTTGGGAAAGTCTCTTGTATTTTGCAAAAATATATATAAACAAAATTTGAGAAGAATCAGTGCAATATTTTTGTTTTTGATAGATTTAAGTGAAGATCGGGAAGCAGCTCTATATGGGGCCTATGACTTAGGGTTGTCCAATAGGGATCATTTTTGGACTACTGATTAATGGATGTAATAAATACATACAAACCCAATTTGACTAAGATTTATATGATAATTTGGATCTTATGGCAATTTATGTTGAATTCATAGGGGTCATTTGTATGTGGGCTAGGTCTGAACATGGACCGATTCTTACCAATTTCAATAGCGTTGATCCTATGGCCGACAAAAGCTTATATACCAAATTTCATCGAAATATGTTCATATTTGCGACCTGCAGTTTGATTACAAGCTTTATATGGACACACAGACGGACGGACGGACGGACGTACGGACATTGTTAAGTCGAATCAGCTAGTGATGCTGATTCGATCGGTATAATAAAAGATGGGTCTAGGTCAAATATTTTTGGTAGTTACAAACAGCAGCACAAAGTTATTATACCCAAACCACACAGTGGTATAGGGTATAAACACATTTTATACCGTACACCACTCTGTGGTCAGGGTATAATGCGATTGTGCTGATGTTTGTAACTATTAAAAATGTCTGACCAAGACCAACCTTTTATTATACTGAGAATCATTCTCTGAGTCGATTAAGCGATGTCCGTCCGTCCGTCTGTCTGTTTGTCTAAGTGTCCATGTAAACTTTTTAATCAAATTACAGGGGGCTAATCGCCGCATTCGATATCGAGTAAAATCAAATGAAATTCCATATTTTGGTTTATTATTTAAAGTAGACGGACGTTAGACCTCGTTTCATGTTTACTCTTAACTAGGGGCCATAATTCCTTTACTGTGGCAGAGTTAAATTATTCTTCTAAATTTACTTTGGAAAATAAAAAAATAATTTCGATAACAAATGCGACGATTAGAGCTCAGGTCTCAGATATGAATCTACTTTGAAAAAATTTTGTAATATGGAAGCTTTCCTCGGCCTAGTATGAATGGTATTGCTATTGGTGAAAATCATTGCATGTTTAGACTTAGTCTCCATATAAATGATCCCTATAAGTCCGACTTAAATTGCCCTAAGATCCAAATTATCATACACATCTCGGTAAAATTTGGTTTAGTTGTATTTATTACATTCATTGATTAGTACTTCAAAATCTATCAAAAAAACAAAAAAGCACATATTTTTCTCAAATTTCGTTTATATACTCGCATGTTTTTCGAAAAAAGAAGTGACTTTACAAAATATGGTCGTGATCGATATATTTTTCGAACTAGGCCGCATTTAAATATTGCATCCTATATGAACTTGTTCATATCTGTAGGCAAAAAAAAAATTAACAATGTCAATCAAATTTGGTTTATGCCAAGGTTCAGAAAATACACACATGAAACACACAATGTTCTGTTCTATAGCACAGCCAACACATATTTTTATTTTCATATTAATTATGTGTGTTTTTAAATTTTGTTCGGTGCCCAACACAATCATGACTGTGTTTCGTTTTAATATTTCGTTATCTACACGAACATTTTTCTATCACGTATTTTTTGTTTCGAACACACATAAACCACACAGATTCGAGTGTAGCTTTGTTTTAAGTTCGTTTCTAGCACGTGTACTGCTAAAAAACAGAACATGTTCTTCAACGCGTACATCTAAAAATTAAAACATTACCCACTCGCGAACGGTATTTTTTAATTTAAAAAAATATATGTATATGTCGATGGTAAATTCTTTCTCTTTACTATCTGTATGTTTCATGGTGGAGCTCGAATTGGTGTCCGAGTTATTAAGAAAAATGTTTAAATCAAATTTTATTATTTTATTATAATAACTAGCAGATCCCAGCCCTCTAAATTCAAGTGCAAATTCTAGAACATTTTATTTTTTCATTTAATAAAGACCCAAAGGTATGCTAATCAATTTTAGCCAATTCACAATTCAAAACTTTTTAAATATCGCTTGATTTATTGGTTTATGTCCAAAATTATTTTTCAATTCAACAAAATTATTATTTTGAATGAAGAAAACAAACTAATTTTTTTTTTTGGAAACATATTAAGAAAGTAAATAAACACACACATAGCATTGTATAATTTTATGTATGTATTAGTAGCAACTTTAAATGCATTTTGCTCCAAAAAAATGTAAAAATTTTGAAATCTGTAAATCTGGTGGATAGCTAAAAAGAAATACTTTCAAATAAGATGTGTTATACGATTTCGTTGTAAACCGATGTTAATCTTTAGTGCATTCTTTATAGACAAACATTATTTAGTGGAAGGTATAAAAATCGATCCTTTTGGAAAATACTCGGCCCACAAATATATGTAAAAACCTCTATTTAACGTTTTTTTTTATTATTTTTTTACAACTTTACTGTTTTGATCGATTGACGATTTTCCTTTACACAATCAATTTTTTTTAAATCTTAATATTATAAAAAAAAATCAATGCCATTGTTTTAGTGCCTTCAAGGCCATTGGTGGGACCTTTAACATGTTCCCACCCCTTTCATAAACTAATTTTTTACTCTTCATGTTATATAACTTTTTTGTCAGATACATTTGTTTTAAATTTCATTAAATTCGGAAGGGGTAAGGTCGATTTACATGTTTTAACCCAAAGGCTAATTAAAAAAATATAATTTTTTGATAGAATTTTCAAAGGTCTCGTTAATTTTCCCTCATAAAATGCGTTTTTCTCAAAAACTGAGCTAGATAGAACAAAAATGGCTTTAACTTGCGATCACCCAAAAAATTTAGTATGAAAAAAAAAAAAAATAAAAAAAATCATAAAAATCGAAAACTAAGCTTAACAAGTAAGAGTGTTAAATTTGGCTGTACCAAATTTTTGATACCCTCCACCCAATATTGGGTACGGCTACCACTTTGAAACGGTTTCCGATACTGAAACATTAAATCCAAATACCAATTAAAATTAAAGTTGATTGGTTTTCTTGTTAGCCAATTTCTATTACAAAAAACAATGATCCTTAAAAAGAATTAATTACTATTTGAAAAATTTCATTATTTTTCTTTTACTAGAGTAGAAAACACCTAAGTACTTCATAGAACACCAATGAAATTCAATATTTAACGCAGCAGGCATCATAATACCCAATGTTTGATACCAATCAGCCTGTTTTGAGACCTAAGATTATTAAAAAAAAAAAAAATTCGAATGATTTTTGGCTACAAATCTTCTTATATATTAAAAGAATTTATGAATAAACTTTGCATTCAAGATTTTTTTCAATATTTTTCTTCTCTCAAACCTCTATAACTAGAGTTCTAATTAACGTAGGCTGTTGATATATGTCTAAGAACACTCAGTGGATCAAGCTCCTTCTTTTGAGCTATTAACTGCTTAAATTCGTTGGGTTTGAGGAAAGCTATGCGTGGACAATCAATTTTACTTTTACTGTACGTTAACTTCTCTTGGCATATTTTGGCATTACTGTACGTTAACTTCTCTTGGCAAATTTTGGTATTATATTATAAAAATTAATATAATATAATGCTGCGGAGTAGCACGGGTCCTCTAGTTAATATTAAAAAAAAGAAATTTTAAAATAATTTTATTTAATAAAAAAAAAAAAAAAACTAATAATAAAAACAGGTAAGAAACTAAAGAATGAAACTAAAATTTTTAATTTTTAATTTTAATTTTTTATTTTTAATTTTTAATTTTTAATTTTTAATTTTTAATTTTTAATTTTTAATTTTTAATTTTTAATTTTTAATTTTTAATTTTTAATTTTTAATTTTTAATTTTTAATTTTTAATTTTTAATTCTTAATTTTTAATTTTTAATTTTTAATTTTTAATTTTTAATTTTTAATTTTTAATTTTTAATTTTTAATTTTTAATTTTTAATTTTTAATTTTTAATTTTTAATTTTTAATTTTTAATTTTTAATTTTTAATTTTTAATTTTTAATTTTTAATTTTTAATTTTTAATTTTTAATTTTTAATTTTTAATTTTTAATTTTTAATTTTTAATTTTTAATTTTTATTTTTAATTTTTAATTTTTAATTTTTAATTTTTAATTTTTAATTTTTAATTTTTAATTTTTAATTTTTAATTTTTAATTTTTAATTTTTAATTTTTAATTTTTAATTTTTAATTTTTAATTTTTAATTTTTAATTTTTAATTTTTAATTTTTAATTTTTAATTTTTAATTTTTAATTTTTAATTTTTAATTTTTAATTTTTAATTTTTAATTTTTAATTTTTAATTTTTAATTTTTAATTTTTAATTTTTAATTTTTAATTTTTAATTTTTAATTTTTAATTTTTAATTTTTAATTTTTAATTTTTAATTTTTAATTTTTAATTTTTAATTTTTAATTTTTAATTTTTAATTTTTAATTTTTAATTTTTAATTTTTAATTTTTAATTTTTAATTTTTAATTTTTAATTTTTAATTTTTAATTTTTAATTTTTAATTTTTAATTTTTAATTTTTAATTTTTAATTTTTAATTTTTAATTTTTAATTTTTAATTTTTAATTTTTAATTTTTAATTTTTAATTTTTAATTTTTAATTTTTAATTTTTAATTTTTAATTTTTAATTTTTAATTTTTAATTTTTAATTTTTAATTTTTAATTTTTAATTTTTAATTTTTAATTTTTAATTTTTAATTTTTAATTTTTAATTTTTAATTTTTAATTTTTAATTTTTAATTTTTAATTTTTAATTTTTAATTTTTAATTTTTAATTTTTAATTTTTAATTTTTAATTTTTAATTTTTAATTTTTAATTTTTAATTTTTAATTTTTAATTTTTAATTTTTAATTTTTAATTTTTAATTTTTAATTTTTAATTTTTAATTTTTAATTTTTAATTTTTAATTTTTAATTTTTAATTTTTAATTTTTAATTTTTAATTTTTAATTTTTAATTTTTAATTTTTAATTTTTAATTTTTAATTTTTAATTTTTAATTTTTAATTTTTAATTTTTAATTTTTAATTTTTAATTTTTAATTTTTAATTTATAATTTTTAATTTTGAATTTTGAATTTTGAATTTTGAATTTTTAATTTTTAATTATTAATTTCTAATTTTTAATTTTTTGGCGCGTTACAAACGGAATGACAAACATATATATACCCTCCGCCTTATGAATTATCGAAATAATTCATAAGGTAACATTTCGAAGTCGAAATCATAAAAATATTATTTGCAAAATAAGTGTCGCCCAATTCACGGTATGCATGTACGTGCAAAAACATAAACTAAAGGTTTCCAAATCACAAAAATGAGATTTAATATGGTCACAAATAATTTCTACCCACTACACACCACGAACTTCTGTGTGAAGTCACACTTACTTACTGACTAATACAATATGTATGTATGTGTAGTATTGAAGAAATACAGTTTAATTTCAGGTAAATACGTGTGTATGCGGTATTTATACGAAAGTGAAAGTTTTCTAATTCTATTTTTAAATAATATCAACAATCTCTGTGTAAAATTGAAAAAGAAAATCAAGAATAAATATTATATTTTATATCTCATTTAACCATTTCATTGTGACACTACCATCATCATCACCTACATACTAATACACATACATACTCGTACATACAGATTACCACAATAAGCAGATCAACCATATTGTTGATGTTGGTTATTGTATACTGGACTTACTTCTTTACTGTTATGGTTAAATTGTCCATTTATGTCAAATTCATTCAGTGTTTGGATTTTAAACAAATATGACTAATTATGGAGGAACTTAAACTTACAAAACTCCTTTTAAAGTGCTTGCAGTAGATGCAGACAATACAATGTTTATATGTAGATGCTTTTTAAGGAAGTTATATGGGGAATGTATTCTAAAAAGTTTTTATAAATATTTGCGATTAAAAAATAATAAATTCAAAATACATTAGTAAGTAGATATATATATTTGTTTTAAGTTGTATCAGTGAAATGTTGTGTATTGTAAGAGGTCCTGATGATGAGCCTGCTTTTTGCATATGCATTCTTGCGGAAAAAGTGTTAAACAAATTACGATCGTCATTTTTTAAAACGTTTTTATTAAGTCGCTTTCTTGTCTGTTTCCGATAAGCTAAACTTGAAATTTTCAACATAGCTTAGACTCAGCAAACTCAAACTCACCACACTCAAACTCACCACACTAAATCTCAACACATTCATACCCACCACACTCTACACTCCAACTCACCACATTTACTACAAAACTAAAAATCAGAAAATAATTACTAAGCTGAAATTTTTTTTAATATTTAACGTTTTTAAAAGGGACTAAAAGTATAAAATAATGTTTTATTGCCATAAACAGATTTCGAAACCAATATAGATGGTCCTGAGAATGTTTGATTGTGAATTTTTAATTGATGGAAATACTAGTAAGATTTAAAACTAAAAACGTTGGGCGCATACATTGGGTAGTTGATACGTGAGTAGTTCACCTAAGTCACTAAAAGCTTGATTGTACTGCCTTTTCTTTGATTTAAACTTGGCAATGCAAAATTATTTTATATTTTTTAGTCCGTTTTAAAAATGTTGAATATTAAAATTTTTTTTTACTTAGTAATTATTCTCTTTCAGAATAGAATTTGTTGGCACAAAAATCCAAATAATCTCTGTATATAAAATGTAAATAAAAAACAATGGAATAGCATTGTTCGCAATTGCAATTTAAAACTTATTTATATTATTCATTGAAAAAAATATGTACTTATACTTCTAAGTAAACAATATATACTTATACGTATTATATATGTAAGGAGTGTGATCGAAAAAATCCTAACATACTTAAAGTGTAATAATAAGTGAACCTAGAGTTTTGAGTTTTTTATTTAATTGAAATTACATTAAAGCTTACAAAAAAAGATAATTTATATAGTTCTAATTACTACTTATGAACTTATGGACCTTTCCGGAAACCCTTCTACTAGGGATTTTATAGTGGTTTCTGTCACTTGTTTGGAACATGAGTCCAATATCTCTACACTGGCCCAAGCTCCGGACAGTTTGGAGGATTAGTGTCGACTGGTTCAAAAATCAAGTTATTGTTCTTGTACCAAGCCAGAGCATTCTTACCATAGTGACTGCCCCACCGGACAAAAAATGCGTGTATACATTGTGTTGCCTTATGAAAACAAGTATTCAAACACTCGTTAGTATACATTTAGGTATTTATAGAGCCCGTTGTGAAATGGCTTGCTTCTTTTGCCGCAATTGCATATTGTTTGCCATAAAAATAACTTTTTTTTTTTGTAAATTTAGTATCGTTTTGGGACATAAACTTATCTTCGACATTTCATCGAGCATTAGCAACATAAAAATTATGACCGGGAAGCTGCGAAAAATCTGCCAGTACATACTTTTCGTCGTTCATTATGCAGCAGAAGTATTTCATGATCTCTTTTTGGTCTCTGAATTTTTTTCAGCATTCCTGTCTGGAACTTTTTGGCTTTAACTTTTCGCATCAAATAGTCCGAGCAGATGTGTTGGGAGCTCCCTTCAATACACTTTCTATTTTCTTTACCTAACAAACATGATGTGGACCTTTCCTTCTTTCCGAACCATGTTTCTTATCAATGGTCAAATTCTCCTAATAGTTTCCAATAATATTGGAAACAGTTTGACGGCAAACCTGCTTTGCCCAACTTTTTGAAGAACCAAATTGGATTTAATATCAATTGAAGAAGAATAAAGCAACAGAGCAAAAAAAGTGTTTCCTAACCTCATTCCGCAACCTCGTGCCGATCTTCAAAAAGTCTGGAAAAATTCTCAAAAATCGTTTGAACTATAAGAATTCATATTACGCTCTAAAAGTTGTAAAAATCAAAACATGTTCATCGAAAAAGCTGTACAGAAGTTTATCTTAATTAACCTAGATAATCGGTATATTCTAAATTTTAACTAAAAATGTAGTGTAAAATATACTTGTATTTTGTATTTTACTCATCGCCTTATGGTCCGAAATGCTAATCTAACTCGACATAATGATAAAAAAATTATGCTTCAGTATAATTTTACCATTCTACGTGCGGCAATAAAACTAAAAAAGGAAAATCGTCTTCACAGTGCCTTTAGTATGCGTGGTCTAGTATATATTAAAAAGACTGCGGAAAGCAACATAATAAGAATTGATGATATAGAATATCTGGATGATTTATTTCGAGAAACAGAACCCGCACCTAATGCTAATGAACGTTTTCATACAACTTCTTATTAAAATCTTATTTTCTAACTATTTTGTTTTATTTTTAACACTTTATACCATTTTAAATACATTATTATATACGTTTATACAAATTTTAAATTCTTTTCAAATTAATATTTCAACAAACAATGTTAACTATAAATTTTTTATCAAACTTATTACTTCGTGCGTTACTCGATCATTATTTTTAAAACTTAAAAATGAACAATACTTATAGAATAAATTCCAGGGATAATGTTGCGAATATGGTTAGAGTCCTTGCCAATCAGAGGAAAGGTATTAAAATATGTCATATCAATGCTCAAAGCTTAAGGAAAAAGATTGATGAATTTAGATTGATTTTTGAAAACTCAGGTGTCGATTTTATATGTGTTTCGGAAACATGGTTTGATTTCGAAATTACAGACTTTTCTGTTTCCTTAAATGGATATAATTTACGTAGAGTTGATAGAGAAGATGGATATGGCGGCGTTGCTATGTACATAAAAAAGGGGATTTCTTTTAGCATCAAATGTACATCTAAGGAAAATTGTGATTTTGAGGACATAGATAATACAGATCCTCTAAATCTAATTGAGTATCTATTTATCGAGGTAAATAATGAAGGTAGGAAATTGCTTTTAGGGAGTGTTTACAGGCCTAATAAGAATCTTTGTACCAGGCGATTTTTTCGAACTTTGGAAACGCAAACAGCTTTGTACGATGATGTTATCATAGCAGGAGATTTTAATTCAAACCTTCTGGTAGATTGTAGTTTCTCTGATGAATGTGCCTCGATTGGTTTAATATCACCTAATATCTTACATCCTACACACTTCACTGCAACTATTAATACGCTTTTGGATTTGTTTCTTGTGAGTAATGAAATTAATATACTACTCTACGATCAACTGTCTGCATCATGTTTTTCCAAGCATGATCTTATTTTCATGACTTACAATTTCCAACTTGTTATACAAGTTGAGAGGATTACTTTTCGAGACTTTAAAAACATCAATTTTAGACTCCTTGAGGAAGAATTTTTTAAAATTGATTGGAATGCTTTGTATTGTTTAAATTCTGTGGATGACCTACTCTCTTTTCTGGAGCAAAACATAAATTATCTGTTCGATCTAACTGTACCAATAAAATCGAAGATTATTAGTAATAAACAAAAACCCTGGTTTTCTTCTGAAATTAAAGATTGTATCAATCAAAGAGATTTTGTCTATGCACGTTGGAAAAGATTTAAAACAACAACATTACATGATGATTATCTGACTGCTAAGAGAAACACAAATAAAATGATTAAAAAGGCCAAATCCAATTTTTATGCTGAAAAATTTTCTTCTGCCATTGGCTCCAAAAGAACATGGCAAACGATACGCGAAGTTGGTATCGGTAAATCTACGCATCGAGAACCATGTTCGGCTGATGCAGATACAATTAATACAAAGTTTTTAAGTGTTCCTATGGTTCAAGCAGATAAAGATTACTATATCAATAGTCACTCGAATAACGATGCTGAATCTTTTTTTTCTTTTGCTGCACTAGACCAATGCGACGTTTTATCTAGTTTATTGTCTATAAAATCGAACTCTATAGGAGTGGACGGGATTAATCCTAAGTTTCTCAAAATTCTTTTACCTCAGCTACTTCCAATTATAACTTTTTTCTTTAACAAAATATTAACTACAAGCCACTTCCCATCGAATTGGAAAATAGCTAAAATCATTCCTATACCCAAAGCTGGTTCCGATTATAGACCAATAGCTATTCTTCCATTTCTCTCTAAAGTATTCGAGCGTATTATGCACAAACAAATGACTAGTTTCTTGGATGACAATAACTTGCTAACAGATCGTCAATCTGGGTTCAGGAGGAAACACAGCTGCCTAACAGCCTTAGTTGATGTTACAGAGGAGATTAGGGAGAAACTTGATGATGGCAAGACTACATTTTTAATACTTTTAGATCATTCAAAAGCGTTTGATACCGTGGATCATAACATTCTTTGTTACAAACTTAAAAACTTTTTTAATTTTTCTTCGACCGCTACTCAGTTATTGTCAACATACTTACGTGGCAGGTATCAGTATGTTGAAACTAGAATCCAAAATTCAATGACACTGCCTGTAGCAAGGGGCGTACCTCAGGGGTCCATTGTTGGGCCACTATTATTCTCATTGTACTCAAATGACCTCCCAGGCATTTTAACAAATTGTAATGTAAGAATGTATGCGGATGACGTTCAGCTTTATACCAGCTGTAGTAATGCCCTAATCGACCAGTGTATTATCTCTATTAATCAGCAACTCCATCGTATTTATACATGGGCAACGGCAAATGGATTAGAGATAAATCCGAAAAAATCAAAATGCATTGTAATTCAAAAGCGACTTTCCAAACTAAATATTACACCTAATATAATTATAAATAATCAGAAAATTGAAATCGTTAAATCTGCTAAGAATCTAGGTATTTTTTTTAATGACACTCTTACGTGGTCGAACCATATTAACTATGCCTGTGGTCGTACTTTCTCTATGACTAGAACTCTGTGGCAAACCCAGCATTGTACACCTATGAAAATAAGAATCCTACTTGCCAAAACTTATCTGATGCCTATTTTACTGTATGGTTGTGAGCTATTTGCGAAATGTGATACAATTAGTAAAAGGAAATTGAACGTTGCATTTAACAACATAATCAGATATGTGTATGGACTTAATAGACGTTCTAGTGTATCTTTGTTTTCATCGCAGCTATATGGCGTTTCTTTAGATAATCTTTTAAATATAAGAGTTTTAGTTTTTTTACATAAAATAGTGTATACCCACAAACCGGAACATCTGTACGACAAACTTTATATTTCAGATATAAGCAGGGGAAAAAGAATTAGATCAATTAGATATAAAAGTTTAATATCGGAGTGGCATTTCTACATATTCGCAGTATCTCTCTGGAATTCTATACCCCATAGCTCTCAACTTTTAAGTAACGCACGAAAATTTAAAGAAAATATTTTTAAACTGTTTTCAGCATAACAATTTAAAACATTAAATATTATTTGATATTATAATACATTTGATTAAATAAAATTTCAAATATTTCAACTTTATTCTTTAATTTTAATCTTATTGTTCTTTGCATTTTATATAAAGAAAATTTGTAATTAGTTATTAATTTATTAACGATTTTATAATTTTAAATACAATCAGTTCCATACTGCAAAATAAGACTTTTAGTCTTGTGTATGGAGCAGTTCCAATAAATAAATAAATAAATAAATAAATAAAATAAAAATAAATTAAAAATAAAATGATGTATTTTTGGTCTGACAATATGCTCCGGTGTAACGTGTAAGGACTTCTTGATGTTAGGCCTATAGCTTTGTGTAATTGACACAGGAACGTCAATGTTCATATGGCGAAATTTTAATATTTGAAAATCGAGAAAATCTTAATTGAATAGCGTATACCAAATAAATTTTTATTTCAAATTTTTACAGCTTAGGGTGTCTACTTCGTTAAGACATTTTTTGAGCCCGTTAACTTAACAATATTTTAATTGGGGTTAAGGTCGCTTAACACGTTTGCGGACAGTAGAAATTAGTTCTTGGCAAGTGAAGGTACATTTGCTATAAACTGGTTATTTCTAAAGATAAAAGGTTGGGGTTTGGACCAAAATGATTTAAATTAATTAATAAACACAAAGAGACTTGTTTCCAATGCTATATTTTTTGACGACTTATGCCGTTTAGGGTTAATACATTACTAAAAAAAAAATATTTTGGGACAAGACGGTTATAGCTGTTCGTCGGTAATATACGTTGACAAAACTTTAAATGCCGTAACTCTAAAATGATATATTATATAATAACAATAAATGTATTAATTTTTATACCAAAACTAATTTTTTTTTTTTCTATAGTAACATAAGATTTCTGGTGAGCAAAAATATAATAAAAGTAAAATAAATAATATGATAGAGACATACATTTAAATAAAGTTAGAAACAAAGTAATTCAATTCAATTCAATTCAATTCAATTCAATTCAATTCAATTCAATTCAATTCAATTCAATTCAATTCAATTCAATTCAATTCAATTCAATTCAATTCAATTCAATTCAATTCAATTCAATTCAATTCAATTCAATTCAATTCAATTCAATTCAATTCAATTCAATTCAATTCAATTCAATTCAATTCAATTCAATTCAATTCAATTCAATTCAATTCAATTCAATTCAATTCAATTCAATTCAATTCAATTCAATTCAATTCAATTCAATTCAATTCAATTCAATTCAATTCAATTCAATTCAATTCAATTCAATTCAATTCAATTCAATTCAATTCAATTCAATTCAATTCAATTCAATTCAATTCAATTCAATTCAATTCAATTCAATTCAATTCAATTCAATTCAATTTAATTCAATTCAATTCAATTCAATTCAATTCAATTCAATTCAATTCAATTCAATTCAATTCAATTCAATTCAATTCAATTCAATTCAATTCAATTCAATTCAATTCAATTCAATTCAATTCAATGCAATTCAATTCAATTCAATTCAATTCAATGCAATTCAATTCAATTCAATTCAATTCAATTCAATTCAAAAACAAAACAAAACGAAACGAAACAATAATTAATATTTATAATTCAAAAACAAACCAATAATTAATTCAAACTTCCTTACAACAACAAAATTTTTCAGCTCATTGATTTGGGACTCAATTCTGAGAATTGCACCTGAAAGTAGCCCAAAAAATGAAAAATTCTGCATCGTTAGTTTTCTCAAGTTGGCTGCCATTATAATTTAATGGCCATACGAATTTTTTTGCTCAAGGTGGATTTTTATCACTTTTGGTATATTTTAACACATTTATAACTCGGTACCGTACGGAATATCCCTTTTGTGTCTGAAACAGAGAAGTAGATATTGAATAGGAGAAAAAAGGGAACAAACCTACCCGAAAAGGTGCATTTAGTGCCTTAAAAATCGCAAAAACCCCATTTTCCCCCCATTTTTCCCTCATTTTCACTTTCTTTGCTAAATAACTGGAATATCTTTTTTGTGTCTGAAACAAAGTTGTAGGTATTGAATAGGAGAAAAAAAGTGGAACAAACCTACCTGAAAAAAGTGCATCCAGTGCCTTAAAAATCGCAAAAATGCCTATTTCCCCCCCCCCCATTTTTTTCCCCATTGATACCTTTTTGGCAGAATTACCTCAGGAATCGGACGAACAAGGAGAGAGGTTAAACCAGGTGACCATGCCAATGGAAAAGCGATTCAAAGGCAAAAAATTAGATGCATTGCTTGCGGAGGTTTGTTGGTGGAGTTCTAAAATTATGCATTTTGAAGAAGAAAGCACCGAAGATGAAGATGACACTGAAATTGGTGGACACACTGAAGAAAACATGCCCTTGAATATTATGTCTAACACGGATGATGATGCAGACTCAGACCATGAATATGAACAACCTACGAAGAAAACATGATCATCAGAACCACAAGCGTCAACTTCAAAGAGGATGGATATTGACAATAACTGAAACTGTTCTAAATTTTGTTTCCATGCATAGATAACAAATAAAAATTTCATATTTTCTGTGTAAGAATAGCTGTAATATGAATCGGAATTTTTATTTTAATGCAAAATAAAGTTTATAAAGAAAAAAACGGCATATTTGTGGATTTGTAATCAAGTTATTTAGCAAAAAAGGTGAAAATGAGGAAAAATGGGGGGAAAATTGGAATTTTTTGATTTCTAAGGCACTGGATGCACTTTTTTCGGGTAAGTTTGTTCCGCTTTTTTTTTTTCTTCTATTCAATATCTGCAACTTTGTTTCAGACACAAAGGATATATTCCCGTTATTTAGCAAAAAAAAGTTAAAATGGGGAAAGCAGAAGTTCGTATTTTTGGGGCTATTTTCAGGTGCAATTGTTACAATTGAGTCCCAAAATCATGTGTTGTACTGTGTTATGATAATTTTTGAAGAAGGATTTTCATCAGCACTATTTTTGTACCTGAACGAAGTTTCTTTGCGAATTTCAAATTTAGAGCATTCTCTACATCTCTGGTATGTTGATTTTCTCTTTTTTCCTACAGGTACTGGCATTTTTTCAATAAAATGATTATTATCAGAAATAGTTGGAGTTTCAATATTTTTATTTCGTGCCCCTCCAGCAGTGGGACACAATGCTACACAATCTCGTCCATTTGGAACATTATTTGGCAACTGTATCATAGAATGGATAAGAATATCTCGAAATTCTAAATATTTAATTTTCTTTCCATTTTTTTTTATGTAGATATAATATGAATTCTATACAGTTCTTAAGTAAAGTATGTCTTTGAATAGTTTTCTAGATCTAGAAGCTTGTCAACTATTACTTTCATGAACTGGCGCCATAATTGGAAAACCATATTGTAGAATATTAGGAATTAGAAAATCCGCACACATGTATAAATTTCTCATTCACCTTCTTCCACCTCTATGAGTTAAATGGTTCTAACTGAACGAAGGCCACTTTGCAGAGGGTATATGTATATAAATTTGTTTTTTTCGGTTTGTAACTCACCGAGAAATCTATTTGCGACCCCACAAAGTATATATGTTATTGATCCTTATAATAACTCGAGTCTATATAACGATGTCTGCCAGTTCGTAAGTCTGTTGAAATCACGATAATTTTGGTTTTCATTATTTTGAGCAGGTTGGTATTGAATTTAGAGCGGATAGGCCCAATTGCCGAGGAGTGACTTACGAAAATGAAAAGATACTCCGATAAAATTCCGTATAAAAAACTAAAAATAGTGAAAAATGTTTATAAAATATGTATCAAATATGTATCACATATTTTTGTTTGCTTGGTGTTTTTTTTTTTACAATCGGAGACAGTTACAGCATAACAAGATGGTTATGCTCTTACCCTCTTTAAACAAACAAGAATGTAATTGTATGTATGTATTAACATTTATGCTGATTGCATTAAATAATTGCTTTCAATTACAAAAAGCACGAAAATTCTAAAATTTTTGTTAATTATCTATTAATTTTAAACATAATTGTAAAAATTCTAGCCATTATAATATGAAATCCAGCCTTTTTTGTCACTTAGTGTTGACAACATTGGTTAAATATTGTGTTTAGAACACGGGTGGAGGTTATTAAGGATTCGATACAGCCAAATTTAACATTCTTACTTGTTTTTTATAAATACCAAACTATTCGAGCTATTATGACTACCAAAAATATTCGACCTAGACCAATCTTTTATTATACCGGTCGACTCAGTCACTTTCTGAGTCGATTTAGCGATGTCCTTCCGTCCGTCCATTCGTCCATGTGTCTATGTAAACATTGTAATCAAACTACAGGTAGCAAATATGAATACATTTTGATGAAATTTAGTATATAAGCTTCTATTGGCCATAGAATGAACGCTATGGGAAATCGGTTGATGTTCAGACCTAGTCGCGATACAAATGACCCTATGAGATCGACTTAAATTGTCATTATATCAAATTTATCATATAGAACTCGGTCAAATTGGGTTTGTGTATGTTTATAACATCCATTTATCAGTAGTCCAAAAATAAACTCTATAGGACAATGCTTAGTCATAGCCCCCATATGAATTTAATTCCAGTTCTTCACTTGAATCTAGAAAAAAAACAAAAATATTGTACAGATTTTTTCAAATTTGGTTTGTATATATTTTTGCAAAAAATAAGTGACCTTACCAATTCTGGTCAGGATCGGTCCATTTTTCGACCCAGTCCCCATATAAATATAGCATCCGATATGAACTTTTTCATATCCGAAGGCAAAAAAATTAATAACAATACCACTCAAATTTGGCTTATGCTTATTTTCTATATCTAATTAGTTGGACATAAAAGATAACGTCTCTAAACACATGCTGTAGGGTATCATATAGTCTGTCTAGGCCGACCATAATTATCTTACTCGTTTTTTTTTTTTTTTTTTTTGGTTATTATTTTTTCCAAGATTCTATATTTGTTGAATATTTTTCCAAATTGAAAAAACATTTGGATAAGAAATTTCTGAAAAAATATATCTTCCAAAAACAGATAAATTTTGTGCTGAAACTGCAGAATATACTTATGTAAAAAAAAGCTGCTACTATATGCCACAAAGTATGTTTAAGTTTCTTATACGTGTATATGGAGGACAACCAACTAAGGTAGCAATTCTCCCAATTGTTATGATGTCAACTCACTTTGATGACCATAACTTTTGAATGGAAAGGCAGAATTTAAAAAATTAATATCGCAAATTAAAAAGCATTTATTCAGCTATAAAAAATTAAAAACAAGATTTAGATTTCTTAATTTCGAATGAATTCTCGGGCATGTGTCTTGATGCTCCCCATCAAACACTGCACAACTTTTATAATAATTTTCACAGCATAGCTATTCCACTTTTTTCTCATTGAAACTTTGTCTTGGATAAACACCTGCACTATTTTTGATTTATATTTAACAATTGCCCAGAATTTTTCAATTGGGCGAAGTTTTGGACAGTTTGTTGCATTAAGACGTTTCGGTATAAAATCGATTTTTGACGCCATACATGAAAATGAAAAAAATGGTTTACTCTTTAACCCACAACTGTAGATCGCTTGCCAAATCAATAGTTTTTTACCGCCAAATTTATAAAGTTTTACATATTTGTATTTGGAAGCCTGATAGTTGTTTTGATGGAAATGTAGATGTGCCACACTGATGGGTCCAATTTACTATAAAATGATTCTGTTTGCTGTAGTCTGTTTATTCGAGTTTGGTTATTTTTACTTTTTATAGATTCTATCAATACAATCTGTTTTATGTTCCATTCTTCGACTGTTATATTTGGTGTCCATTGTATGTTATGTTCTTCACTCAAATCATTCAAACGTTTCACCCGTGAAATATTGTTGGCAAAAGCTAGTAAACTGAGCTTGTGAGGTAGTCTAGAATCAGTGAATTCAAAAAGTGTATGTTTAATATAACACAAATGGAGGCTTAATGTGTAGAGATGCGCATCATCCATTCCAGACTCAAGCATAAGAGCATAATTTGGTGTAAGTTTGGGAAGCTTAAGAATACGTTTAATAAAGTATCTTTGTAGGCTATCGACTTCTTCAAAGTAAGAATGGCCTTATATTTGCCCACCATACGACTGTATGGACCGACATACGACATTAAAAAGATGTGTTTTTGATCGAAAAGAAATATCAATATTGATGAGGAAGCTACTCTATGTTGAGTTTATACAATTTTGCCGAATTATTTTTTTTTTCTACATGTTTTGAAAATACACTTTTTGGGGTTAGTATCATACCAAGGTAACAATATTCTGTGACATTTTCTATTTCTGTTCCTCTGTAAGTCCATTTTTCACTTTTGGCTATCCTTCCGCCATTTCTGAAAACCATAATCTTAGATTTTATAAGATTTACTTTACTCATATCCTGTAGAACGTTAACATCGTCTGCTATAAGAACGATATCGTCAGCGTATAACAACAATCTTATATTCATACATATTACCAATAAGTAATCCGCCTCCTAGTTCTTCATGTAGGTCATTTATATATAATGAGAACAACAATGGTGATAGCATGCAGCCTTGTTTGACCCCTGATACGGTTTCAAATTTTTCTGACAACCCTGTGCCGTTCCAGACAGTAGAGTATGTGTTTTTATATAAATTTTCCAAGAAGTTTACCATTTTTGTAGACACCCCTATTGCATGCAATTTAAACATCAAAGATTTTCTAACGACCTTATCAAACGCTGCACAGTGGGTTGAAAAGCATGAAAAGTGAGGATTAATTTAGGGAAGACGTAATTTCAAAATATTGTTAATTTTTTTTAATGGATATTCATTAATGCATAAAAAACCACAATTTTAAAAAAAAAAAGTGGAAAAAAAATTTGTTTTAACCCGTTAGGAGCTTTTTTGTGTTTGGGAAAAAATGATCTTTTCTTACAATTTTCGCTGTAACTTTGGAATAAAAAGCGATAAATTAGTGGTATATTATATATTTTTTTGGCATAATTTTTGCTTTTAGTGGTAATTAAAAGATCCGAACTAAGAAGTAACATCACCAGTAAAACTGTCAATATTATTTTATTTTGGACTGAAAAACCATTTGGCCAAACTTTATATGGAATATATATAAACGTTGTCGTATCTTGCTCATTTTTTAGATGTTATGTATCAGAGTTTAGACAAGGACATCTTTTTAAATTGACAACTTTATTTGCAATCTGTCTTAACACTTTTAGTTTCCTGTAATTTTTTTATATTTTTCTAAAACTTTTTACCCGAGAACATTTTGTAATTTCAGAGCTTCGATTTTTCGCTCCACTATAATGTGCATGATCATTAAAATTATTTATTGTAATACTAGGTTACGCATTTACGACAGCAACAATAACAATCACAGCTACAGCTATGAAAAAGATTTTTTCTGTTGTGTTTTCAAGCATTTTTTTTTTTAATTTTATACTGGGGACTTTTAATAAAAACTTGAATATTACATTCGTTGGCAAGTATTGGCAAAATGTTTTTTTGGAATACACAAGTAGAAATCCCATATTTTACTACAATGTAAATAATTTTACCCGATCTCATCTAGAATTACGTTGAAACTCAATACCCTCTTTTTAGGACAATTTTCAAAAAATTATTAAAAATATTTCTAAAACATTTATCTAAAAAAATTTTTTTTTAATAATACAGTCATATACCTGAAGTTGATGCATTCTTTTGAAAAAAAGGTAGAATTAGAAAAAAAAAAAAATGAAAAAAAATTAAACTTGAAATATCTCGTTTTTCACTTTTTACCACTTCGAGCAAAATTAAAAAAAATTGTTGAACTTTGAGAGAGTATAGCAAGAAAAGTAAATAACTTAGAACAATAATTTTGGCAGTTAGTGATGACCCATTTTATACTCTGTTACCCGTTATAAAAATTTATTACAAAATACTCATTTCAATTTTTGAATTAATCCTCACTTTTAACCCTTTTCAATCCAATGTGCGCTGCTTTGAAATCCACAAAAAATGCGTAGACTTTTTTCTTTTCTTTAAATTTTAGGTGTACAATTGTTGTTAAATTATATATATGTATTGTCTACTGTGGAATTATTTTTTTCTGAAACCCGCTTGATATTCAGAAAGGAGTTTGTGTTGATCTACCCAGTTATATAGTCTTTCTGATGTGACACCCATCAATATTTTGGCTAAACAATTCATAAAGGATATGGCTCTGTAATCACTCGGTTCATTTTTATCAACTTTTTATAAAGATTGGAAATATTACGCTGGTCATGAAGGATACATCCGAAAACAAGAGTCAATAGTATTAAAATCGAAGAGCACAAAAATTGTTGTATAAATTTAAAACAAAGTGAATAAAAACAAGTAAGATAATTATAGTCGGTCTAGACCGACTATACGATACCCTTTGGAGACCCTATCTCTTCGATCCAACTAATTGGATATAGAAAATAAGCATAAACCAAATTTGAATGGCATTGTTATTAATTTTTTTGGCTGCAGATATGAAAAAATTCATATCGGATGCTATATTTATATGGGAACTAGGTCGAAAAATGGACCGATCCTGACCATATTTGGTAAAGTCACTTATATTTTGAAAAAATATATACAAACCAAATTTGGAAAAAATCTGTGCAATATTTTTGTTTTTTGATAGATTTAAGTGAAGATCGGGAAGCAATTCTATATGGGGACTATGACTAAGAATTGTCATATAGGGATTATTTTTGGACTACTGATTAATGGATATAATAAACACACACAAACCCAATTTTACTCAGGTCTGTATGATAATTTGGATCTTATGGCAATTTATGTCGATTTCATAGAGGTTATTTGTATGGGGACTAGGTGTGAACATGGAACGAATTTCACCAATTTCAATGGCGTTCATCCTATGGCCGATAAAAGCTTATATACTGTAGTTTGATTACAAGGTTTACATGGACGGACGGACATCGCTAAATCGACTCAGAAAATGATTCTAAGTCGATCGGTATAATAAAAGGTGGGTCTAGGTCAAATATTGTTGGTAGTTGCAAACAGCAGCACAAAGGCATTATACCCAAACCACATACATAGTGGTATAGGGTATAAAAATCGAGGGAGAACTGATCTATTTTGGAGTGAAGCATATAAATTCAAAAGCTCAGTCAATGAATATTAATTTTTTGAAATTTTTTAAGTCGAAGGACCGTTCAGTGCAATGCAGCTTTTAAAATTCTTTAAGGGGGGGGGTAAGCTTTTAAAAGTTAAAAAAAGTTGTATTTTAATAATACTTTTTTGAAGATATGAATAATGTTGGATTATTTATTTCATATGCACGTTATAGCATAACATTTGAAGAAGCTTAGAAAAAATTTTCAATTAAAAATTTTAATAAAAAGTCCGTGACAGCGAATCTCCGGAGGCGTTGTTGTTTTGCGGTGAACATCATAACTCGTTACCGGATCATGTGAAATAATAAAACCGAAATGCGTTTAAAAGGTGACATGTTTCGTGAGGTAGTGACGAAGAAAGAGAAATGCAAAAAAAGGTTTTAAAACCTTACCCCCCCCTTAATACATAATTCTGTTAATTCCTTAGAATATATTAAATATGAACCAAAGATGTAAAATTAGTGTTGAGCTAATTGTAAAATTTCATCAAATGATTCTGCTAAAATTAAATCATTTAAGATATATAAAAAATATCCAAATTATATAAAGACAATGCTATGGCCAGAATAAGAGTAAGAAAATGATACATTTTTGTTTGAAAATGATCAGTTGTAATAAAAAATTTTCACGTATTTTAATTTTCTTTTTTTTATATTAATATACACTTAATAGGTAACATCAAATACTAGCGATTTTAAGCACTTTCCATTCCATTCGAATTTTACGGTTTTAACGCTTTTTGTGGTACCGTTTTGCACTTTTTGCTTGAAAAAAAGTTGACAATGCTAATTTAAACTTACTAGATGTTGCTTTTTAATTGCTTTGTATTGATTTACTTATTAAAATAGCTCACGCCGAATCTTAAATCACGATCTCAAACAACATCAAAGCATAATTAGGTTTGTTATTACATCACAAAATGGAATAAAAGGGACAAATAAAGCTGAACTTTACTGAAAACATAAAAAATTATACAAAATTTGTTCGTAATATCAAAGAATTCTCTCAGACTGAAGTTCTCCACTATATCACTTTCACATATATTTATATTTCTTTAAATAATTTAAATATATTTTTTTGGATATAGCGGCCCCAAATACATAAATATTTCTTAACAAATAATGTTGTCCAGCTAGTCTTAAAATTCGGACCACAGTATATTGTTGCGTTTTTGCAACATCAACTTTGGGTGTAAATATATCAATAATTTCTTCTTGCTCAAGCTGGCTTCATAAAAGTTATATTAAATAATTCCAGAATAAGTTTGTATCAACTATTTGAAGTGCTTAAAAATTGCGGGAAAAATGTTTTCAAATAAATATAATTTTTATCACTAAATCAAATAGGTGGGTGAAAATATAATTATTTTCTTTTTAAAATCATATTCGAAGGCTAGGTATGAACATGCATCAATTTTCACCAATTAAAATAGCGATCGAATGCTTATTTCATGATAAAGAAATTGATTATCAGTATATTGGCATAATCAAAGCATGGTAATTTTTAGTTGTAGCAAACATCAAAAACCAATTAATTTTTGATTTGTTCTTAAATTTGCAAAAAAAAAAAAACAATTTCATACTATAATCAAGCATTTTTATTTCGCATTCATCTCATTAAGTAAAAACAAAAGATACTGTAGACCTACTAACTCGTAAATCCAGTAAAACATATTAACCATAATAATGCTGAACATGTTTTTGTTTATTTCAACGAATCTTCGTTAAACTCTTAAAACATAAATCGACAAGCGTGCAGGCGAGAAGCTAACACCCGCAATTTCGCCATTTCTAAGAAAGAAAAAATATTGAATCAATCAAATATGAATTAAACATAATTGTACTCGTATACGAAAACATACAATCACGTTGTTAATATCAATTGTGGATGGATGTTTAAATCAATCGAAAGATTTTATGTTAAACATACGAATGGATGCTTGCTTAATAATAATATGATGCGCAATGCGATGAATTGAATTTGGTACAATGGGAGAGTACGAGATTGTAATGCGAGTTGTAATAATTTTAAAGTTTTCACCTAAACTAGTAATTATTTTTCCTTTTGCGTTATGTGATTGTTGCTGTTTCATGGTGTGGCTGGTGTTTCATTTTCAATAATTCCATGGAAATATTGGAAAGAAAATAAGAGAAATACTCATTATACACATTGTTTATTTGAATGTATGTGTATCAAACAAATATCAATCAATGATTTTTATGAATGAAAATTATAATTTTGTGTTTGCAGCAACTACAAAAAAATCAGAAAAAAAAAAATTTCCTATCTGAACAAGTTTGTGGCTTAAGTCTTTTGATTTTTGTAAAGTTTTGTTTACATTGTAGTTTGCCGCTTCCCCATTTAGTTATTCTACTGCGTGTGTGAGAGAGCGTTAGTAAATTTACCTGTGTTAGCTGTGCTGGAATATTTGTTGAATGCATTGTTGTCATACAATATCAACACTTTCCTTTTCATAACCAAAATTAGCAGTTATACCAAAATTGTTCGTTTTTTTTCTAAGTACATACAAATGATTTTTTTTATATAAATGCTTAACATTTTGCATAGTTGAAATGTTACCCAACCCAACTCAAGTTTATATAAATAGAGTCGGTGGTGTGTCGATAATCAACAAGTAGGGTGTACTACTACTCTAGTCATATGAAACAAATTGTATAAAAGTATTTATGAAACTTAAAAAAAAAATTTTGTAATATATGCTTTCTTCTTCTTTAATGGTAGAAAACTGAATCTAACCACACTGCTCGTAGGCCTGACTTTAGGCGAGAGTGTTAAAGCGCTGACCAAAAAGTGCAAGTACGAGTGTATGTGAAGGTTCATGGTTCAAACCTCACGGCCGCCCTAAGTAGAAAAATTTTCATATAGAAACAATCTATTCAATTAAAAACATAACAATTATCTAATTTTATTATTTTTTATAAAAATAAAAAATCTTATTTTCGATCTTTATCAATTTAATGATTGAGTTTGAAATTGTTCAGGCTCAAGATCAAATGTTTTTACTTTAAATAAAGTAAAAGCATTAGCACATTTGTTTCAAAAATTGATCTATGTATATTCTGCATGACAGGTTATACAGCTGTTTCGGGAAGAGTCACCAACCCTCATCAGTAACCAAAAGCAGTAGATAGTTTGTTTGGTAAAAAGTTAAATTCATATATATTTGCTGAAAACAACCAAATGAGAATTCAAGCAAAAGTTATACTATTTAAGCCTCTTCCAATATAACAAACTAAAAATAGAACAACTTTGAAACAAATATGATTGTATACGAGTACACATTGCATACTACAATATACATGTTTGTTTTTGTCTTGAAAAAACAAGAAAAACAATTTGTTTTTGCTAAACTTACATTTAGCGTTAACGGCGTGCCCTCCGTATTTTTAATTTTATTATTTTTTATAAAAATAAAAAATCTTATTTTCGATCTTTATCAATTTAATGATTGAGTTTGAAATTGTTCAGGCTCAAGATCAAATGTTTTTACTTTAAATAAAGTAAAAGCATTAGCACATTTGTTTCAAAAATTGATCTATGTATATTCTGCATGACAGGTTATACAGCTGTTTCGGGAAGAGTCACCAACCCTCATCAGTAACCAAAAGCAGTAGATAGTTTGTTTGGTAAAAAGTTAAATTCATATATATTTGCTGAAAACAACCAAATGAGAATTCAAGCAAAAGTTATACTATTTAAGCCTCTTCCAATATAACAAACTAAAAATAGAACAACTTTGAAACAAATATGATTGTATACGAGTACACATTGCATACTACAATATACATGTTTGTTTTTGTCTTGAAAAAACAAGAAAAACAATTTGTTTTTGCTAAACTTACATTTAGCGTTAACGGCGTGCCCTCCGTATTTTTAATTTTATTATTTTTTATAAAAATAAAAAATCTTATTTTCGATCTTTATCAATTTAATGATTGAGTTTGAAATTGTTCAGGCTCAAGATCAAATGTTTTTACTTTAAATAAAGTAAAAGCATTAGCACATTTGTTTCAAAAATTGATCTATGTATATTCTGCATGACAGGTTATACAGCTGTTTCGGGAAGAGTCACCAACCCTCATCAGTAACCAAAAGCAGTAGATAACAATTATCACAATGTTCAATAAATCGCTGATGAAGGCTGAAATGCCAGAAACCGGTCCGATTAAGAATACAGTGCAGTTATGAATTTTTGTAATATATGCGTTTTTCTTCTTTACCACGCACCATTTAAAAAAAAATATTTTTTTTTTTAATTTTCACAAAATTTTAAGTTAATTGCTTTTATTTTTGATCAGTTTCTATTATAATTTCTTGTTATAAAAATCAATGATCATGTTTTCTACAGAAAGAATTAATTACTATATGAAAAACCTATAAGTCCCTAAGTACTTCATAGAACACCAAAGAAATACATTATTTATCGCAGCTGGCGTTATAATACCCAAAGTTTGATTCCTATATGAATGTTTTAAAACCTAAGAAGTCATAGTATAAATAAAAAAATTGAAAATTATCCTTTGGTAAAAATTTCCAGATATTAATATTAAAAAAAGCTAATTTCAAACTATTTTTTTTTCTCAACTACCTACTAATATGTTAATTTAAGGAAACATTTAATAAAAAAAAAGATAATAAATTAGTCACCCTAGACACACTTAATAATATACCCGATAAAAGCAAATATACCAAATTTTATTTAAATATAAATTTGTATAATTGCGACATTTGGTTTGCGTACCAAATTTACGTGTACTGACACACGGACGGCGAGCGTCGTTAAATCGACTTAAAAAGTGATTTAGAGTCGATCGGTATAAGTGTCAACACAAACTTATTAAATTTTTTTCTTCTCAATAAGCGGAGATAAAATTATATTTAAACATTTTTTTAACTCACATATTTTTCAAAAAAAAAAAAAAAAAATAAATAAATAAATAAATTTGTAATAAATAAATATCAAAACAATTAAAAGAAAATAGTGATGTATGGAAATAAAATTGAAACAAACCGGGTTTTCAGTTATTTTCAAAATAAAAAATAACAAAAGAAAAGGCACTTTTTTAATAAACGGTACTTTTTAAAACGGTATTTTTCTAAGGGAAGGTAATTTCTAAGAAAAGGTACTTTTTAAAGAAAGGTAATTTTCCAAAAAAGCTCTTTATGGAGAAAAAGTACTTTTTTATTTAAAGGTATATTTTTAAGAGTTCTTTTTTAAGAAAATTTACTTTACTAAGAAAAACCAATTTTTTAAGATAGGGACTTTTTGAAGAAATGTATTATTTTTAAAATGGTATTATTTAAGAAAGTTAATTTTTTTAAAAACGCACTTTTAAAAAAAAAAAAATTATTTTTTTTAAAGGCACTTTAAGAAAATTGTACAACCATTTTCTTAAAATTGTACAACCATTCTACAACTATTTTCTTAAAAGGTAATTTTTTAAGAAATGCTACCTTTTAAAAAAAGTACTTTTTTAAAAAACGTTATTTTTGCTTAAGAAAATAAATGTTTTAAGAAAAGGTAATTTTCAAAATAAGAACGTTTTAAGAATAGTTGCTTTTTTAAAAAGTTAGATTTTGCGAAAAAGGGTACTTTTTTAAAAAGGATACTTGTTTAAAACAGGGATAATTTTGTACAAATAAAAGGGTTATTTTAAAACAGAGGTATTTTTTTAAAAAAGGTTACTTTTTCGAAAAAGGTTACTCTTTTTTAAAAAAGATTGCTTTTTCAAAAAAGTACTTTTATAAAAAAAGTAGGACATTTACTAAAAAGGGTACTTTTATCAAAAAAAGTAGCAATTTTTAAAAAAGGGTGTTTTTTAAAAAGCGCTTATTTAAAAAAGGGTCTTTTAAAAAAAGGAACCTTTCAAAAAACGGCACTTTTTTAACATAAGGGTACTTTTCTAAAGATGGGTATCTTTTTTAAAAATGTAATTAAAAAAATTCTTCTTTTAAAAAAGGAACATAAAAAAACACTTTTTTTTAAACGTTTTAATTTTTTAAGAAAATTTGCTTTCTTAAGAAACTGTACTCTTTTAAGAAAAAGTACTTAATTTAAAAAAGTACTATTTAAAAAAATGTACTTTTGAAGAAAAGGTACTTTTGAAGAAAAGGTGCTTCTTAAGCAAAGGCACTTTTTTCAATTTACAGACTTAATAAAGGCCGATAAAAGCTTGTATAACAAATTTCATCGAAATATATATATTTGTATAATTGTGACCTATAGTTTGTGTAACAAAGTGATTTAGAGTCGATCTGTATAAGAAGTGTCAACAGAAACTTTTAACTCACCTATTTTATCAGCAAAAAAACATATGTTTGTAACAAATAAATAAGAAAACAATTAAACGAAAATACTTTGTTAACAAAGGTAGTTTTTAAGAAGGGATACTTTTTTAGAATAGTATTTTTCTAATAGAAGGTAATTTCTAAGAAATGGAACTTTTTTAATGTAAGATAATTTTTCCAAAAAAGGCACTTTATTGAGAAAAAGTACTTTTTTATTTAGAGGTACTTTTTAGGAGTACTTTTTTAAGAAAATATACTTTCCTAACAAAAAGTACTTTATTAAGACAGGTACTTTTTTTTAGCAAAGACATTTTTATTTTTTTAAAAAGGCACTTTTTTCAAAAGATAATTTTAAAAAAGCTACTTTTTTAAATATGGTACTTTCTTAAGAAATGTAATTTTCGAAATAAGAACATTTTAAGAATAGTTACTTTCTTCAAAAAGATTTTTTAAAAAGGTTATTTTTTTTGAAGGGTACTTTAAAAAAGGATTGCTTTAAAAAAAGTCTTTATCAAGAGAGGGGTTCCGTTTCAAAAAAAAAAGGTAGTTAAAAAATAACTTTTTTAAATATTACTTTTTTAAAAAGAGAGCATATTTTCACAAATACAGTTTTTTTTAATACATTTTTTTTAAATAAAAAGTAATTTTTTAACAAAAGGGTACTTTTAAAAAGTGTATTTTTGTAAAAATAAAAGGGTTCTTCCAAAAAAGAGTACTTACTTCTTTGAAAAAAGGAAACTTTTTAAAAAAGTGTACTCTTTTAAATACGAGGAATTTGTTTATAAGGGGTACTTTTTTAAAAATCATAGTTTTTTAAAAAAGGGTACTTTTTCTTGAAAAGGGACTTTTTTTAAAAAAAGGGACTTTTTATAAAAAAGTAGGACTTTTTTTAAAATAGAGTACTTTTATAGAAAAAAAGGACTTTTTTAAAAAATGCTATTTCTTAAAAAGTGTATTTTTTTTTTAAAAGGGTAATTTTTTAAAATAAGGGTACTTTTTAAAAAAAGGTAATTTTTTAAGAAAATTTTCCTTTTAAGAAAGAGTACTTTTCAAAAAAAATTTACGTTTGGAGAAAAGGTACTTTTTAAGGAAAGGCACTTTTTAAAAAAAATGTACTATTTAGGGATTATAATTTTTCTTTCATATTGGCGATGTCCTTTATTATATCGTGATAACGATAAAAAAAATATGTGGCAATACTTCCTTAGGCTAATGTGACACGTGCAGTATAACTATACACACACACCATCAGGAAGCAAATGCCACAAATACAATAACTACAACAATAAGAAGAACTACAACATACTATACACATATCTTACGAAAATCAAGAAACATACTGAACATCTATAAGTTTTCAAGAGTTTTGATGTGTAAACATCTATACGCTCAGGGGGTAAATTTCTATTTCACAATACAATCACAACAATAGCGTAACATATGAGCTCACATGTTGCGCTGTGACCGTAAGACAAATCGGTGTGACTTATGATTGTATTGGTGAAAAAATTATGATATAAAATTGATTCAGCTAATTCAACAACCCTTTGCTGTAAAACGACAAAAATTTCAGAATATAAACGTATAACATATACATAATTCAACAACCCCAAAAGTATAACCAGAGTCCCTGCAGTTGTTTACTATAAGTGATACAGAGATGACGCTTTCCGTTTGATTTTAAAAAAGTGACAAAAAATCGTTAATTACTAGATGTTTACACATCTCCCGACATTCATATGCCGTGGCCCTTTGCACCGATTATGATGGTTTTAAATAGCAACTCCTTCAAGGCGATAATAAACGATTATATGCAAAAATGAAGAGTCTAGCTTAGTTATTGATGGTGTGATCATGATTTCCACAGACAGACGGACATACAGTCATCGCTAAGTTAACTTCCCTTGTTATAAGGATCAAGAAAACATGATTTTGGCCATGCGATGCATTACAATTCGAATGACTAATCCATATATACCCTCTGCACAGTGCTGTGGAGGGTATAATTTTTTTGTGTAATAATATTTTAAGACACCAATTTTTTTAACTTTATTTTTAACGTTATAAATTAACTTCAGAACCCAAAAAAATTAATTTTGTCTCAAAAATTTTTATTTAAAACCATATTTCGGAAGCTATATAAAAATTCTTCCATGTCAACAAGCCGCAGCTTTTAGCGGGAAAGAGAAAATCCTCCGAGAATAATTTAAATTTTTTTGGTTTCAAATTTTTATAAAGATCTCTTTTCCAAAAAATTTTATTTTAAAAATAATCAACATTGCGTGATGATTTTCTAAAGTAAGTTTTTGTTTTTACTTGACACGCGTCTCCTATATTTTTTAATATATTTGTTTGGTTTATTTAGACGGGACTTAAACAGCGATTTGCTATTATTGGCCGCCTTCTGGCAATATAACTTTGAAAGAAATTGAATGACAGACAAACCAATTCCGTACATGTATTCGTATGCATAATAAACGAACAACTTAAAATGTTGGTGTTTTCTTAACTTTAACGTATGGAAAAAATACACGACAATATACTGAGAAAAAAACGTTAAATAGAAATATTTTGCTTATGACAAACGATTGACAAATTGACATTTTTTGTTAAATGTTGCTTTAAAATTAACAAAAACAAAATATTTTCTAAAAATTGATGGATCAGTTAATACTTAAAAACAAATTGTTTAAAAAATCTGCATATGAAATCGTTTGTTATTACATAGAAACAAAAAAAAAAATTAAACGTATGACTTCTTACTTTAAAAAATGAATGACGGGCTTAATGCCAAATAGTTTCGTTTAAATTATTTTTTGTACAAAGAAAGTTTTTTTCTACTTGTGTGTATGTATTAATATGCATATGGTATGTGATTTTTTCATTAGCTTTTTTTGATTTTTGTTTTTGTTAGTAATTCGTTCCTTAATTGTACGTGTTGGCGTTTATTTGGTTGGCCGGCTTAGTTAAAGTTTGTAGCTTAAGTCTTTTGTTTTTTTTTTATTCAATATTGAAATTGCTCACTGTGTGTCTGCAATGTTACAATTTCTATTTATATTTTATGTATGACTATGTGCTACTAATTGTAAAGAATTACTTTGTGTTAATTTTTAAAATAAAATTTATTTATTTAGGTGTTGTTTTGTTACCCATGTTCTACATATTTATTGTTGCTTAATGGAACGTGTTGAAGTTAAATAAATATTCCTTATATAGTTGTGGCAAGTTGGGTTGGTGTTTTGTAAATTTATGTGTTTCTGATTAATAGAAGCTTTTAGATTTGATATTTAATATTGTTAGTAATACTCTAACGAAATAGAAATTTTTTATTTAACAATAATAAAATTATATTAACATGGACACGTTTTTAAAGAAATCAATAACTTTTTTTAAGTTGTGTAGTTAGTTCAAGCAATATAGAATATAAACTAACCACTATGTGGTTTGGGTATAATGACTTTGTGCTGCTGTATGTAACTACTATATTTGACCTAGACCCATCTTTTATTATACCGATCGACTCAGAATCACTTTCTGATCGACTCAGAATCACTTTCTGATCGACTCAGAATCACTTTCTGATCGACTCAGAATCACTTTCTGAGTCCATTTAGCGATGTGCTTCCGTCCGTCCGTTTGTATGTGTGCCCATTAAACCTTGTAATCAAACTACAGGTCGCAAATATGAATATATTTTGATGAAACTTATATACCAAAGCTTTTATCGGCCTTGGGATGAACGCTATTGGTGAAATTCGGTACATGTTCGGACTTAGTCCCCATACAAGTGACCCTATGAAATCGATATAAATTGCCACAACATCCAAATTATTATACAGATCTCAGTCAAATTGGGTTTGTATGTGTGTATTATATTCTATATTCCCCATATAGAGCTGCTTCGCGATCTTCACTTAAGTCTATCAAAAATCAAAAATATTGCACAGATCTTTCTCAAATTTGGTTTGTATATATTTTTTCAAAATATAAGTAACTTTACCAAATATGGTCAGGATTGGTCCATTTTCAACCTAGTCCCCATATAAATATAGCATCCGATATGAACTTTTTCATATCTGCACACAAAAAAATTAATAACAATGCCACTCAAATTTGGTTTATGCTTATTTTCTATATCGAATTAGTTGGATCGAAGAGATAGGGTCTCTAAACCATGGTTAGGGTTTCGTATAGTCGGTCTAGACCGACTATAATTTTCTTACTTGTTTTGTACTTTAATTTGTTATTGTGAAATTCAAAATGTAACAGGAATTACCATAAAGTTTCAATGATTTTAGCCAATATTTTTCGAATAAGTTTTGCTACGGGTGTTTATTTAAAATTTTTAATTTTTAGGCTAACCACTTTAAAAGAAATTTGACATGTTTTATATTGCAAAGTAAAGCCTTTTTTTAGTTTGGCATAAGGCTTCAATTCAAAGTTCAATTTAGGGACTATTTGTAAAGCAAATAAAGGTAACATAGTTCATAAAATTAACTCTTTTGGAAATGAGCTTAGAGGAGAAAGGTGTGAATCTGAGGCCCGTTTTCTTCTGCTACGTCCGAATAATTTTGTAAAGGTAATTCCATGTAAAGGTCATCTTTCGTCCAATTTGAAGATTTTTATTTAAATAATTTTTATTGATACCATATCAAAGAAAAGGGTATGAAAATATGACAATAGTTTGTTAGATGTATTTCTGAATATTTTTATAGCCCCTATTTTTCCAGTAAGTAAGGAAAAGTGTAATTAAGTAACTTTGAAAATAAAGGCCGTGTCATGTCTGTCACCTTATAAAATACTTCTTTTTACTATAATTTAGAATTCTTGTTTTTTGTATGCTTTATTACTAAACTAGCTTCTATATTAACTATAAACAACTGTTTCTTATTTGTCATACAAATAATGTCTGACGTGTCATGTCTGTCACGATTGCTTTTTGCCTCCAATTATTAATAACACTAACACTTTTTCTAATGAAAATTATGCTGGTCAGGTTCGTCTGCATAATTTTGTATATTTTTTTGAACAATGAAAAATATTTAATGTATAATATTGTATAAGAAAGTTCATGTCTGTCACTATGGAATTCGCCTAAGTTGAATTATAATTATATGAATCCTCAATTATGCAAACATCCAGAATAGTGAACAGCAAAATTTTTTCTAAAGAGTGAACACAGCCTATCTCTGTTATGTGAAAAAATTGCAACCGTTGAATTATTGAACTGCTTGTCGTATTTGAAATCTGTTCATCCCCGAAATAAACTAGAGTATGCATGCATACGAATGCAAAAGAATATTTGTAAGATTACTAGTATGCTCTATCGTGCCTCGCTACGACTTTTTATTTATTTATTTAATTCAACTACAATATAGCAACAGCTGAGCAAAAAATTTAAATATTTTACTAAAATAATACAGACTTTAAATACAGTTATAAACATAATCGTTAGAGTTCAAATAAGTCGTTAATCTTTTTTATATAACATCAGCAGCAACGGATAAATCAATTAAAGCATAGTGTCTGTTCACTTCGGCGAAATTAATAAAATTTGAACTGTGGAATTCAGATAAACAGGTTCAAAAAATCGAAGTTGTCTGTTAGGAACATTTATACATACTAGCAGATTCCAGCGCTCGAAATTCGAGTGTAATTTCTAGGCAGCTTTATTTTTCAACTTAGCCAATTCACAAACCATCACTTTTATGGTTTATTATTATTGTGAGTGAAGATAACAAACTCATTAACAAACACATTAAATGCAATTTACTCAAAATAAAGGAAAAAATTTAAAAATCTGTAAATCTGCAAAACGGCTAAAAAGAAATGCCTTTATCAAATTCGGGATAAAACGGTAAAACAAAACATCGGTCACAAGAAATCGCCTAGCCTATTAATATTATAGATTTTTCCAAGAAGGCATTTAGAATCAGAATGAACTAAGTTGAGGAAGAATGTTAGAATGTTATATTAAAAATAATCTTTCTATTTTTCAACATTGGAAGCTTTATTATAGCCCAACGACTGCTCTACGTTGGGAGACTCAATTTCGCATTCCACCGAAGATAACGAAGACAAAATAGTAAGAATTCTTTCTGAACTGATTCAAGTATTTTGATGAAAACATTGTATCGGCCTGACCAAAGACGTGCATAGATTTTTTTGTTACATAAGGGTCATTAAATTCCTTTGCCCAACGGTTTATAAAACATAAAACACCATTTGCCTTATTAACAGTCATTGTTACGTGAAAATTAAAACGTAGTCTTTTATCGAAGTGGACTCTCAAATCTATGAATGAGTCAACTGAGTTTAGTTCTGTGTCATGGATGACGTAGTCGTTCGAAGATGGCGAATATCTATGGACGGTCATAGACTGATATATTTTTTGATTTGATTCCATTAAGTTCACATTACACCATTTGTAGAAGCTATTTAAGTCAGACTGGAGAGGTATACTGTCTTCATTGTTTATGAGGGTTGTTTATAAATCGTACTGTGGACCATATTTTGAAAAGGCGGCCAAAAATCATTTTTTTATGGTTATCGATTTTAAAATTATGTTACAAAAAAAAAAAAAAAAAAGCACAAAGGTTTTTTCAAAATTTTTGCCTCCATCTTCAAACAATGTTAATAAAAATGCAAATTAATTATAAAAATTGTTATTTAATATTTAAGTCGAAAAGGAAAATATATCCTAAACTTTAAATATATATATTGTTAAATTTCTCTTTACATTAATGCTAAATAAAGAACCCCAATTGAATTGAATTGAAAATTATCTTACTCATTTGAAAGTAAATACCAGTGAACCTCGGGAACCAAAAAATAACGACTCTATTTCAACTATATCACAGCGAACAGGGTCTACGAAAATGGATTTTCTCCTATTTTGCTAAATTTAAAAATTTCTTTGAATATTTAAATTTTTAATTGACTGCAACTTTTTTGTTTTAAAAGATTTTAAAGTAAAATAAATTTCGTATGATTTTGTAACTTCTAATCTGTTAATGTTAGAATATAAAGCTACTGAGTCGTTTAGACATTAAAAAAAAAATTTGTTTTTAAAGCTACAAATTTCCCGAAAATCTCCTCTCTAACCCCTGCCCATCAAAAGCCATCAAAAAAAATCTTGCACTCTTCTCTAGTCCGAACCCTCCCTTACACTCCTATACCCCATTGTATACCCGTCAGTTTCCACCCGTGTGACCCAGAACAATTTTTCTGGCCCAAAATCAGATATTTTGTGCAAAATTTATGAATACAAAAGTTTTCCACTATTTGGTTAGGGTATAATGAGTTTGCCCTGATGTTTGTAACTATCAAAAATATTGGACCTATACCCATCTTTTGTTGTACGGATCGAGTCACTTTCTGAGTAGAGTTAACGATGTCCGTCCGTCCGTCTGTATGTTATGAAAACGCTTAACAAAAATTTATAGCGGCTTAGAGCCGTCAACTAGTAGAACAACAGAAATTGATGTATGGAAAAATTAAATTCCTTCTTTAACAAAGTATTGCAGACCAATAAAATTTGCATTCAAAAAGAAAACCAAAGATGTCATAACTGAAGAAGTTCAAAAAATAAAAGATTTGATCTTAAAGAACTTCAACCTGTAATATTTAAATTTGATAACCAAGACATTGAAGTAAATTTTAAAATTTAAATAATTAATTATATAAAAAAGAGTATAACTTATTGTTAGTGTACTGAAAAACTACTTTAAATGATACAATTTTAGTAAATATTTCTTCTAAATAGACTTGATTTTTATCTAGAAGTTGTTTGACTTCTTCGTCTAATTCAAAAGAGGTAGTTTTCCATTTTTGTGGAATGTTGGACATAAAAAATCTTCATTACTGCAATATCTGAACATTTTTCTTGTGTTGTGCTCGCGAAAGAATCTCTAGTCCTTGTTCATTTTTTCTTGCGCTTCTTCAGATAGATCTAGCATATTGGTAGCATATTGTTTTGGATTATTTGTTCCCTATGGTACAAAATTTTATGGACTGTGGAAGAGTATTTTTCGTTATAAAGTATAGGTGTTTTATTGGCGTACTCTCCAATTTTATTTTTGCATTTATCTTTCTGCTGCATGCTAGAACTTGTATTATGATTTTGAATCGTCTTATTAACTCATGATCTACAGCTGTGATAGATGTTGCAGTTTCTGGATCGAAAAAAATCTCCTTGCAGTATTTCCATCATTTGATTTTCCTACTCCTTGTTTTGGTTGGTTGACTATGAGACCTAGCCGTAGATATTTTCCTTGAATTTGTTCTGTTTGCTATCTTTTTTTTCTCATTTTCTTTGTCTTTTCTCACTGTTTCGCCTAAAACGTATTCTAGCATGAAGAGGGGACATTCCAAATTCGTAGGATTCCTTAAAACTATCGTCTTGTGGTGGGGGTTGGTGTAATTGACTTGGTATCTTTTGGCATATAACGTAGCTTGACCATGACTTTGTTTCGGTTAAAGCTTGTGCAACTTTTCCATCAATCATTGTGAGACACATTTTAAAATTTACTTCAATGTCTTGGTCATCAAATTTAAATATTACTGGTTGAAGTTCTTTAATTTGATCTTTTATTTTGTGAACTTCTTCAGTTACGACATCTTTGGTTTCCTTTTTGAATGCAAATTTTATTTGTCTGCAATTCTTTGTTGAAGAAGGAATTTCATTTTTCCATACATCAATTTCTGTTGCTCTACTAGTTGACGGCTCAAATTGCTATAAATTTTTGTTAAGCGCAATGGAACGAAAGATACCATAAATTAGCATCTGATGAATTTTTGGCATTAAATTGTTTGCATTGTTTCTGACCAGAGGATCCATCACATCCCCATTTAGAAGTTAAAGTAATGCTGCCATTTAACATTTTTTTAAATGATCAGTATCAAGCGTACTTAGCAATCGTTCTGCAGTATATTCAAGGAGATCTTGCAATTTTATTTCTGCTGAACTTGAAGTGACACTAATGGCAAATGGTGAAGGTAAGCATTCTTTTTTGGGCAGAAACTAAATCTCGGTACTCTGGAAAAATCCCACAATTCTTTTCATTGGTTCGCTTTCCCAATTCCTTATATTGATTTTTGTTCAACTTCAAATCCGAAAATAGGGCGAATGCTACTTCTGGAGTAAATTTCTTATCTTTAATTGGTGTTCAAAATCCTCTTTGTGCGCCTTGGGCTCGCTTCTACTATTTTTTCAATTATTTCAATTTTATTTTTCTTATTTTTTTTTTGCTTTATTTTAATTTAAAGTTCTGTAACTCTTAAAAAACACATTATATGGGTATTAAAAACACTTGTATATTAATTAGAAATTAAAGATACGCTATCGCATCGGATAAAAAGAAGCACATATAAATATTTTACTACGATTGGCAATTATCTTGGAGTTTAGGTGTGTTTATATACACATGTAGTTGTTGCTTTGAAATGTGTAAGTACATATGTCTTTAATATTTTAAAAATTATAGTTGAAATAAAAAGAGATTACGCAGATAACAACGGTATCTTATGACAAGTTTTAAGATATAATAAAATATATGCAAATACTTGCAAAAACACTTACGGGCAATTAAACTAAGTGTAAAGTGTTTATTAATGACCGCAAAATACACTTAAAAAAAATAAGAAATAAAAATAAAAATGGAATGACAACGATGTATCTGGTTAAAATTTAAATTTAATATAAGATATTTGCACGAATGCATTAAAACAAGCTATTAAAAGTTTAATTAATTTAATTTAATTAAAAGTTTAATACACAATTTTTTAATAGTGTTAACTTTGCAAAATATATTGAAATACATTTATAACCTATACCACTATAGTGATGACTTTATATGACTATATGAGTTCATGCTGATGTTTGTAACTACCTAAAAAATTTTACCCATCTTTTATTATACTGATCGACTCAGAATCACTCTCTGAGTCGATTTAGCGATGTCCGTCAGTCCGTCTGTGAGTCCATGTACTTTAATGAAATTTGGTATATAAGCTTTTATCGGCTATAGGATAAACGCTATTAAAATTGTTGAAAATCGGTCCATGTTCAGACCTAGTCCCCATACATATGACCCCTTATGAAATCGACTTAAATTGCCATAAGATCGAAATTATCATATATATATATCTAGGTCAAATTAGGTTTGTGTTTGTTTATTACGTCCATTAATCGGTAGTCCAAAATTTTTATTTATGTTATTTATTTAATTATTTGATGACTTAGCACAACAAGACAAAAATCTTATAAATTATAGTGGTAGTGAGTAATGAGAACATAAATCATATTTAACAATAACATAAAAAGAAAAGAATATAAAAATTAAATTTATAGGTAACTAATATATAAAGAATTTAATCAAAAAGAAATTAGTTGATAAATTGAATTTACCAAAAGCAGCTGATTGTTAAACTTGTTAGCTTTATGATTTATGCTTATGATTTGAATTCGATCAGGAAGCAGGTTCCAAAGACTAGTGGAGTAAATGAAAAACTGACGTTGTGATAAAAGGCTTTTAAATCTTTTTTGGATTATATTTTTGCCACGAATAGATCTATCAAATTGTATCCTTCTATAAAGGTAGATAGGTAACGTTGATGTTATAATTTTGTGTAAAAAAATAAGGCTTTTAAATTTAAGGAGATCTTCAAAACTTATTTGATTTATCTGATATGAAAATGGATCTAGCAATATTGTTGTAAGCAACTTTGAGTTCTCTAAAGTCATTACTATCACAGTTTGCATAAATTTCGCAGCCATATAATAAAACGGGGATGAGATACGTTTTAGCTAACAACATACGTATATTAAAAGGTGTGGAGGATTTTACGATTTCGAAGCATTCCATATATGCGTCCTACGACGGAATTGATATGGTTAGACCAAGTTAATTTATTATTGAATATCACTCCCAGATTTTTCGAAGAATCTACGAATTCAATAGTTTCGTTGTTTATATAAAGTTGAATATCATCATTTAAAGATATATTACTTTTTGAGAGAAAAATACATTTGGACTTTAAAGGGTTTATGCTGAAGCCCAGTTGTATATGTTGGCTAAATCGTAGTTGATATTATTCACACACGAATGAATGTTGTTCAAAGCTGCACTGTTATAAATGAATGCCATCGGCATACATTTGAACCTTGCTGTGAGTTATTATATCTGGTAAGGTATTAATATATAAACAAAATAAAAGAGGTCCTAGTACGGATCGCGGAACTCCCTTGTTTACATTAAGGGCATTTGAATTTTTACCATTCAAACTTACTTGGGATCTCCCAGTGAGATATGAATTGACAAGCTTGCACGCTGATTGAGAAAAGTAACACAATTTTTCAAGTATTTTCGTTAATATGGAATGGTCTACTGTGTCGAAAGCTTTGGTATGATCCAGTAATATTAAGAATGAAACCATACTGTTATCAAGTTCAGCTCTTAAATCTTCAATCACGTCTGTTAGCGCTGTAATACAGCTTCTTCCCTTCACAAATCCAGGCTGGAAATCGGACAAAATATTATTCTGACCACGATAATCATTCATTTGTCTGCACATGAGATTTTTCATTAGACCATGTAGGATAATTCTCAGTCATAGCCCCCATATAAAGCTGCTTCCCGATCTTCACTTAAATCTATCAAAAACAAAAATATTGCACTAATTTTTCTCAAATTTGGGTTGTATAAATTTTTACAAAAAATATGTGACCTTACCAAATATGGTCAGGATCGATCCATTTTTAAAATTAGTTCCCATATAAATATAGCATCCGATATGACCTTTTTCATATTCAAAGGCAAAAAAAAAAATTATAACAAGGCCACTCAAATTTGGTTTATGCTTAATTCCTATATCCAAATAGTAGGTCCTAAGAGATAGGGTCTCTAAACGCATTGTATAGGGTATGGCATAGTCGGTCTAGATCGATTATAATTGCTTCTTATTTGTTTTTATATATATTACCAATATTTAATAATTATTTTACTTTAAATGGATTGTGAAGTAAAATTGCATGAAATAATTATTTGCTTATGAGCTAAACGATTATCAAAAATTTTAAAAAATTCTTACTGTTAAAAGAACCCCGGGAATTGAAAAATGAAAAGAAAAGTTAGGCAATTAAAAAAAATTCAAATATATCCGAGAGAAAAGCAGCTTAAAAAATAAATTGCTCCGAGTCTTTCGTAGAAAAAACAAGAGACAGGACTCAAATCATATAAAGTACAGAAGATGCCAGATCAAAATTCCAAGACGAATATTGAAGCAAAAGAACGTGCTCAAAAACTTAAACATGATTTTATTAACAACTATAAAAGCTGCATTATGCACTGTGGCGACTTCTGACACAGATTTTAGATTTAGATTTTCATTTTAAAAAACTAGAGGGGATGTTCGTAAACAGTTTAAGACTCACAAAAAATAAAGTTCCCGTAAAAGTTTTTAGTTTGGCAAGCAGTTCATATAAGACAATGGGCACGATTAATACCGAATTTTATATTAAAGAATGCTTGCAAAAGAGGCTATTTCCATTCCTAAAGCAGCATGGTCTGAACTAATATCATATGATTTTAATAAATCGGCTGCTGAACGTACCAAGGGAATGCACCCAACTGTCCAGCACTAAGGCTCATAGAAAGATATTAGGTTCTTGCAAGAAGAGCTCTTGCAATAAGAGTGATGTCAATTTCGTACAATGCCGGTCGCCAACAATACCATACCTTTCCTGAAAAACTTAAAATTTTCATACAAAATCATTAATTAAAACAAGTAAGAAAATTATAGTCGGTCTAGACCGACTATACGATACCCTATACCATGCGTTTAGAAACCCTATCTCTTAGACCCAACTAACTGGACATTGAAAATAAGCAAAAAACCAAATTTGAGTGGGATTTTTATTAATTTTTTTGGCTGCAGATATGAAAAACTTCATATCGGATACTATATCTATAAAGGGACTAGGTCCAAAAATGGACCGATCCTGATCATGTTTGGTAAAGTCTCTTGTATTTTGCAAAAATATATACAAACAAAATTTGAGAAGAATCAGTGCAATATTTTTGTTTTTTAATAGATTTAAGTGAAGATCGGGAAGCAGCTCTATATGGGGTCAAAGGGATCATTTTTGGACTACTCATTAGTGGATGTAATGAACGCATACAAACCCAATTTGAGTAAGATATATATGACAATTTGGATCTTATGGCAATTTATGTCGATTTCATATGGGTAATTTGTATGGGGGCTAAGTCTGAACATGGACCGATTCTCACCAATTTCAATAGCGTTCATCCCATGGCCGATAAAAGCCTATATACCAAAATTCATCAAAATATATTCATATTTGTGACCTGCAGTTTGATTACAAGCTTTACATGGACGGACGGACGGACGGACATTGTTAAATCAACTCAGAAAGTGATTCTGATTCGATCGGTATAATTAAAGATGGGTCTAGGTCAAATATTTTTGGTTGTTACAAACAGCAGCACAAAGTCATTATACCCAAACCACATAGTGGTATAGGGTATAACTAGCGGAGCCCAGCCCTCGAAATTCGAGTGTAAATTCTAGAAAATTTAAAAACTCATTAAATTTCATTATAAATATTAGAGGAACACATAAAAGATATATCTGTGGTTTTCTGGAATAACCACGTATGTCCATTTTTGTCAGTTTTGAGTTAATGATGCCAAATATATTAATTTTTAACGTGTGTTAAAAATTTTTTTTTTTTAATGTTGACCATTTCTGAGTTTTTTCTTTAAATAACGACGTAACTTAATGTTTAATAAACTAATTTGCAGCACTAACGACGTATGTCAATCTACGTTTGATCGCTGACAAATTATTTTCTCAGAAAACGACACATAGCGACATACGTTGTTATTAATGAAAAAAAAAAATGCAAAATAATTTTGGATTAGTATTCAGTTTATAACCACTTATAAAAACTTGTGTGTTTATTTCTGTTATTTTTTGTCACTATTATTCTTGATACGTTGTTATATTCTCATCCAAAGCCCCGTTAAATTTTTCTTGACGAACAAAAAAATCCATTTTCAAGCAACAACAACTTATGTCTACATGGGTGGTTGCATTGGTAGTTTTCTTTATCAAAGAAAACGACGTTTGTCGACATAAGTTGTTTTATTTGCACACACTTTAAGTGTAATTTACATATTGTTTTTCGTCCTTCTCTAGGATCTATTCCTCTGAAGATTTTTGACTCAAAATTTTATATAAAGTATTTATTGCCCATATCTGCAGGACTGTTAAATAAAATTTTCTAAAAACTTTATATCGAGCCCATAATTTCAAATATAACGTTTTTGGCTCCCCTGAACATTTTGATTTTATGACATACGCGGTTATTCTAGAAAACCACAGATATAACTGTGTTTGTTAATAAATAATTTTATAAGAGCCTAAAGTTATGCTAATCAATTTTATTGTTAATTGTGTTAGTAGCAGTTTTAAATGAATTTTACTCAAAAAAAATGTACCAGATGGTGCAAATTTGTAAATATAGTGCACATCTGCAAAGAAATATCTTGCAAATGGTACATATATTTTTGTCAATATTGGTTGATAATTAAAAGTTTAAAAGGGATAGATAATAAATATGTAAAATGAAATTAAATTGTCATCAATAAGTTGAATTTTTTATTAAAATTGGTTATTTCATTTAAAAGCTACTACAATTTATTTATGTTACAATTTGTATGAGCGCAGTCCTTATATGGATTTTAAATAATTAGAATTAGTCGACAAATATTTTTAAGTTAATTGCTAAAAAAAACAAAAAAAAATTCTAGTTCTTAAATTTCTATAAATCACAAAGAGCATCGATGATACAAATCCGAAAAAAATTAAAATCATTAAATATAATTTTAAGAAATTCTTTTTATTTTGTAAACTACTTATTTTCATATGCAGCTCCTTTCTTTGAGCATTAACGACACAAAGTTCAGTAACCATTCTTGTTTTTCCTTTGATTTCTTATCACGTTTTTCAAACCTTTATTAGTTTTAGAACTAAAGGATGATGAAGCCAGTCGAACTTTAACTCATTGATTGTCTTAATAAAAAAACAGAGTTTTCTTGAAGACCTAACTCTGGCATAAGTTCGGATATTAATTTCCATTGAATGTCTTTCCTTTTTGAAGAAACAATGAAAATTGTCCCATGACCTTGCCTACAAATGAAACTGTAGTCGCTTCCTTCAGATCCGATTCTCCTCTTTCAGTTCACTATTTTAACTGTTCATTTACCTCAGGTTTAAATAGGTGAACACAAGTTTCATCCATGGCTATGAATCGACAAAATAACTTGGCTTTGTTGTTATGCAACATCGCCAAATACTCGATTAAAACATCCTCATGTCTTGCATTCTGAGCAAACATGGCTCACCGTTTTCTCATGTCTAAGTTTTCAAACAGTATGCGATGTAGAGCACTTTTTAAAATGCCTATTAAGTCTGTCAGTCGCCCACTTTCAGACGACGATTATGCAATACCATTTTGCCGACTTTCTTCACCAGGTCTGATGTGGCCCTCTAAATTGCTCAACCAATGGGTTATTCGTCTTGGCAGCTCTTACGGCCTCATTTAAACTGTTGCAAACAAAGCAGCAGACTCTCTCAGATTAGTATGTGACTCGGATGTAGACTGATAGCTTTCAAATGAAAGTATCGTTTTAAATAACGGTGATCGATTTCTTCACAATTGATGACTGCCAAACAAATTTTAAACAACGTGGTGTCTTCAAAACAACTACCGCCATCTATACTTCATGCCGGGTAGTTTAATGTGAATATAAATAGATCGAGCATTTGATTTTAGTCCAAATAAGAATTGTGCACATAGAAGTTGTAACATAAATAAATCGCATTAACTTTTAAACGAACTAACCGATTTTAAGAAAAATTACAACTACTTGATGAGAATGTTATCTATAATATTAATAGGCTAGGCGATTTCTTGTGACCGATGTTTTGTTCTACCGTTTTATCCCGATTTTGAGCAAACGTATTTTATTTAAAAGGTATTTCTTTTTAGCCGTTTTGCAGATTTACAGATTTTTAAGTTTTTTCCTTTATTTTGAGTAAATTGCATTTAAAGTTGCTACTAACACATACATAAAATTACACATAATGTAATGAGTTTGTTAACTTCATTCACAATAATAATAAATCATAAAAGTGTTGATTTGTGAATTGCTTAAGTTTAAAAATAAAGCTGCCTAGAAATTGCACTCGAATTTCGAGCGCTGTAATCTGCTAGTTTAAATAATTTATTGATTTATAAAAATTATTTGTTTTATATGAAAAATTTGAAGTATTCCAGGAATACCTCCTGTTTACGTGAGTATTAAGGAGTACGTTCTGTATTTAAATGGTGACGGACTGAAGTGATTCGTCACATACAGAGTAGTAATTTAAATTTTCTTTTTCTATGACATTTTCCTAACAATTTTTTGTAAAATCTAATTTTCTTAACCGCGGAATGGTACTAGTTTTTTTAATCATTGTTTGACTCTAGAAAGATAAAGATCGCTCGTGTGTCTTAAACTAAACTGAACATTTTCATATATTGTAATTTACCGCCATCTTTAAAAAGAAAATTTAAGGGAAATTACCTTTGAATTACTTTGAATTTTATAGAAAACCCAAAATTTTTTGAGTTTTATTTTGCTATATTTTGGTAGCTTTTTTTTTGGTTCTACAACCATTTAATATAATCCCCACTTCATACCGAAATATTTACCTCCCATAAGTGCTTTTATGGTATTTCCTTTTGCTGGAGACACAGACTATTTTGCAACACAAAGAGTGACGACTTGCTTTGTACGGAATTGACATCACGTTTTTTTTTGCCTGAAGCCAATATCTTTCTATGGGCCTTAGTTCTGGGATTCGTATTTCTTGACATTATCTTTTTTTCTACTATTCCACAGCCGATTTACTATAATGATATGATGTAAGATAAGGCCAAAAAAAAGTTATATATCTCATGCTGCTTTAGGGCTGGAAGTGATCTCTTTTGCAAGCAAACTTTAACGTTCGAACTGTTTCCTTTCCCACAACTAAAATAGCCTGTCAAACTTAAAACTGTTTCGAAAACGTTGTTTTTTCTTCCTGTCTTAAATTGATCATGACCAATTTCTCTGGTATCAGCTACAAAACGTCCACTGCTGGTAGCTGTGAAAAGTCGCCAAGCCCGTCCATAACACAGCATTCATACTTGCATTCATACTCGTACGTTTATTTTTTTGCACGTTCTTTGCCTCGATATTTTTCTTGGAGTTTCGACCCGGCGCATAAAGGCGCTAATTGCCACTGTTCCATTCAAATTACCCTACACCTCACAAAGTTCAACTGTTTGAGTTGGGAGTTATTTTTTAAATGTTGGCCTTGAATTTGTCCATCGATCCCTCCTTGGGATTTTTGATTTCGGGGCATATTTTTTTTGTAATTTATCTCCAAAACTTGGTTTTTACGAAAAAAGAAGATTTTTGGCACAAATGTCAAACTTACGTACCCTACGGAGCGCAAGAATGTTTTTTTTTTGTTGAAAAATTTTCAGCTGAGAGTCTCTTCGTTTTGATAAATGCTAAAAAAAAACTGCCTGTCTGAAACTGCGGAGAAAAATTTTTAATTTTTAATTATTTTCAGAATTTTTGAATGTGTCCAAAAATATTGAAAAAATATGTGAATAATCAATGAATGGTTCTGAACACTTTTTATTAAAAAAATCTTCTTCCAAGACTGTATCATTTTCCAGTAAAAAAATCGCTTCTCGACGAAAAGTTTTGGAACATTATGGCCGTTTTTTGGAAAAATTATATATGAAAAATTTTTCTCCGCAGTTTTACACAGACAGTTTTTTAGTATTTATCGAAACAAAGATTCTCAGCTGGTAATTTTTCAAAAAAAAAAAAATCAATGCTTCTGCTACGTAGGGTCACATTTGCGCCAAAAATCTTTTTTATTTTCGTAAACAACAAGTGTTGAAGACATATTCCAGAAAAATATGAGCCGAAATCAAAAATCCCACAAGAGGGATTTTTGAACTATGTGAGATGTAGGCTATTTTGAGTGTAACAGTTTCGATTCGCCCCAGTGTGCGTTTTGAGTTGTACTTTCTTTTTCACCTTTCTTACGAAAGACTGAGCAATTAATTTTTTGAGCTGCTTTTCTGTCCTAAATATTCGCATTGTTCTTAAAAAGTGCCAATAATTTTCTAACCTTAGAGTCTGTGTAGCCCATTCTTTTGCCACTTCTTGGACTTCTTTTAATAGTAATTTTAAATAACGAACGATAACTTTTGCCTCATAAGCGATTGTTATAAGGCCATTTTAGGATTTTTATTACAAATTCTAATAATATTTTCACATACTTTCTGATCAGAGTCCAATTTAAAGTAAAATAATTATTAAATATTGTTAATATATTTAAACCATATTTCATCATATTTTTTAGGGCTCACATGATTAAACTAATTTAATATCTTAATATCTGTGGTCACAAGCAATAACCGCCTAAGTCGACTTAAGAACGATTTGTGTTATGTATGCTATCATATTCTACTAAAAACGCTTTATATTTACATGAAATCCCCAATTCTCTAAAACTGTTTTCTAAAAAGTTACATTTTTATAAAAAGTTATTTTTCTCGAAAGCATGATTTTCGACTTAGGCGGTTAATGCATGAAACACAAAGACGACAGCGGCTACACGACTACAGACTGTCAAAAATAAAATACACACGTTTATATGAAAACGATTATTTTGACACCAACACAGCTACACGACAACTCGACAACTCGACTACAAAACAAAAATAGTGTTGACAATATAACAAAATATGGAAAAGAAATTGGTGATATAAAAGATTTTATTTTGTTTAAAAGAAACAAGTAAGAGTGTTAAATTCGGCTGTGCCGAATCTTTGATACCCTCCACCTCGATTGGAGTATTGATGATAAATGTAAACAAAATATTGGACAAATATGCATGCATTTCCTATATGCATGCGTTTCCAGTTATATGACACAACTTCTCGTTTAATTTAGTATTTGCTAATTGAAATGCTCGCCCTAACCTCCATTGCGAAGGTAATGGTTGTGTAGGGTGGCTATATGCATTAAATCGTGCTTTTTTGGCTTTTAACTGGCCAAATATTTCTTCATTGCGGCCATATAGGTTGGATGGAGTAACAAAATAATAATCGAAAAAAGCTCTCTCAACTTTTTTTTCAAAAAAATATTGCCATATTTGGAAAACATAGAGATTAAATTTATAATAATAAATAATTAAATTAGGGATACCAAACGCAAAAAAAAACAAATATCGCAAAAATTTTAAATAAAATAATTTGTTATCTTTATTTTCTGAAGAACTTCAAATATTCATCCAAAAAAAATTGTGAAAATTTATATATAAATAACATTCTCATCACATTGCGTTTATTTATGTAACAATTTTTATTTTCGCAATTGTTAAATATCATTTGAGGTTTTATAAAATTCACTGAATTTAAATTAATGTTCTCTGTAGTCCGATTCTGTAAATATATCGACAGCTATTGTTGTTTGCACTAAAGATTAAGTGACTCACAAAGTACATACATCTTAACGACAGTCGACAAATCTATTTTTCTATTTATTTAAATTGTAAACGAGTGGCATCTCTGTCAAAATAAGCGAAAAACACAAAGAAAAATAGAAAAAACAAATTACTTCGTGTTTGACAGGATGATTTTATGTTTATGTTTAATATCTCTATTTTTTTTTTACTAATATTTCTGTTTATTTATTTGAAAATGAAATAATGAATTGAATATGCTATTTAATTTTGTTATTTATATAAAAAAGTTTTTTAATAAAAGCAAAATATTTTCACTATTTTATGATTTTTATTTATGTATGACGACATTTCAACCTAAAAATTTAAGTTTTTATCGATTGAATAAACAACACAAAAATGGTTGTCGTTTAGATAACAACAACAGCTGACTTTAACAATAGCGAATATCGTTTAAAAATTTTACTTATAATTTTGCTTTTCTTTTTTTAACGATTCGACTATCGTTAAAAGAAGTTACTGAAAAGCTATTAATTTCTGCTGAATGCCAATATTTTTTTTAATGTAAACATTTTTTAAATGTAAACATATTTGGTGTTTTTTTTTTTTGGAATTTGATGCAATTGATGTCTTCTAAATTTAAAATTATTATTTCCGACGTTTTGATATGATTTTCTGAAATTCAATTAATATTTTATAATTTATAATTGGAAATTTTAATTCCAGTTTTTAGAATTGATATTTTCTAAAATTTGAATGGAAAATTTAAAAAGTGCAATTTTATATTTATGTGAATAATACTGCTTTAGTTATTATAAACAATTTTTAAAAAATTAGATGTAATCGCAATCAGATATTTTGTAGGTAAAGCAGAATAATAATTCTATATAACTATGTAGAACTGTTTTGAAAGCAAAAAACTCATTGATGAACTCGGTAACTCTATTTTGTAAAGACTACAAAAAGTTAGTATGCCAAACTTATGTTCATATTTGTAAAAGAATAATGAAAAAACATATGAAATAATAAAAGACCAGCCCGTGTATACTCTTAACATTGTGCTGTATGATATCTATTTGAAAATATTGACATTCATGTTAAAATAGATATAACTATTGCAAAGCTAATTAGAACAAAAATTGTGGCGCCATCTACTGTGGTATAGTCACGCTGAGCAAAATGAAGTGACACTCTGTTAATGCAAAAGAAATGTATTTTCCCCACAACAAAATATTGCAGAATTTTATGTAAATAAAATAATATACCGATTTATTTCTAACATGCAGTTATTATGGATATACATATATAGAATATATGTATATTATTTGTATTATTTAATATGTGTATGTATGTATATGTAAATATTACACACAAAAAATACAACATCAAACGTTATTTTTGTGTTTTTCTCTTTAAATAAATTAATATATAAAATTTTTTTTGGCTAAATTTACATTGTTTTTTTTTATTAACAACTATGTATATATTTAAGCATTATTTGCTTTAGATGCTGGTGAATTTTTACTCCCTTTATATTAACTCGTAGTGTCAGCTTGTCGAAAAAATTTTGGATCGATTTTAACCCCTTTCCCGTGACCCAATCGATCAGAAACTTTGCAGGCAGGTTCGTGGCAATGACAGAAATGATCTAGTAAATTTTTTTTAGTGATGCCAAAACAATGGAAACTTTTTAATTTTTCTACCAGGTTGATAAAAAAATGTACAAAGGGTTAGTTTTTATTATATTATTACCACAACGACCACAAAAACAACAAGTCCAGCTATGACAACAATACAACATTTAGAATAACAACAAGAACAATATAGAAACATCATATTTTTCATTTTTTTTTTACTTTTTCAGAGGTTTCCCTGGACCTGTTCCACCGATTTTAATGATTTTTGAAACAGAAATCTTCCCATTAATTCGTTGAATCATTCTCACTAAAAATGATCAACTTAGCTATCCTATTGAGGGCGTGATCGTGACAAGAACAACATAGAAAATTATATTTTTTCAAGACTTTTTTTTAGTTCTTTATTCAAATCTCGGGCCCTAATTGACCGATTTGGGCGGTTTCAAAAAGCAAACTTCTCAGGATGTTAATGAATCATTTTTTATGTCAACGAGCACCCTAGCTGCCCGATTGATGCCGTCATCGTGATTTCCACAGACGGACAGACGGACATCGCTATATCAACTCCGGTTGTTATAAGGATCACAAATATATATATTTTATGGGCACCAAATTTTTTTTCTAATTATTACAAACGGAATGACAAACTTATATATACCCTCTGCACACTGGAGTGTAAAGTATAAAAATCGCAAAATGAAATGCTATAATTCCATTAATAATCAAAAGGAATTAAATAAATTTATTTATTTACTTTTACGTTATAATAATGCATTATAAATAAGTAACTGCATGTTTTTCTATTTTTATAAAGTAAAAAAAAAAATATAATTGGCACTATTGAAATAAAAATGCATTGGTATAAAAACAGCTGTTTATATTGCTGTTATATGTTGCTGTCGTTTTCAAAAAAATTAAGTAGCTGACTAAACGACTACAATTGCAGCCCGCAGCATTTATAGTCATGTTGTCGTGTAGCCGCAGTCGTCTATGTGTTTCATGCATAATGCTTGTGACCACAGATATTTTCTATATTTTGTTGTTCATAATGTTCTTGGGCTCTTGCTTTCAGAGATGTACTCGTATTTATGTTTCAACTTTTTTGGAATCTTCAGTACCTCGTAGGTCTTCAAATTGTTTCTATCTTTAATTTTGAGGTCGGACTCCGCTGTTCACATATGAACTCTTTTTTAATCACCTAATGAAATTTTATATTTTTAAAAGCAGAAAATTAAAAAACTCACATATATATTTAGGTGTTGAGTTATTATCAAATAATGTAAATATTCCCAAATATGTTATTTTAGACACACGTACAGCTCATGTGGTAACCATCAAAATGCACTTGTAGAGTATTTTTAACTGTACGACAAGAGATACGCATTCGTATACTTCGAGTGGGTAGGAAATATTAGTTCTAGTTTAGTTTTAGGATTATTGTAGTTATTATATTTTCATTATATATTTCAGTATCATAAAAATGCTCAAGCACAACACTTCTTTTATTTAAAAGTTGTTTACTAGATATTCTCTGTGTATTTGTAAATAACAAATTGTCTTTATGATTATATTTACATCAACACAAAAATGTCTCAAATTACTGCCACACACTGCGAAAATCCAGCGATTCACACCAAAGAAACAAAAATGTCAGTTAAAAATAATCATTGCACAGTGAGGTATTTTATTTAGAATTGGTAATGAATATATAAATTTTTTATTTTCGCTTTGTTCGTTAAAAATGCATGTAAGGATTGTAGAGATGGATTTGACTTTAAGAAAAGTATTTTAAGAGACTTACCGTTGCATTAAATGTTGAGCGACATTATTGAATACAATTCTATTTCATGTTTCTGATACATATTCTTAAAATTTCCATCCGTAATAGTAAACTAAGTCAATTTGACTTAGCCTACACAAAACCTTTCTCATAGAATGATTCCACTTAGTAGCTTTATAAATGCTACATATATAAAATTCCAATTCATATGCAAACAGTTCCACTGTTTAAATATAGAGAATGACAAATTTTCCATACAAACGTAAATTTTCATATTACAACCTACACTTGTGTTTTTATATTTACAATACTTACAAATAATTATGTTTTTCATTATAAGCTGAGAAAAACTAAGGATTTTTGTTAATCGGCACTAAATTTTAAATAATTATACTAATATTTAGCTTATAGCTCCTTCACTATTAATAACGAAAAGTTACATTATAATTTAAGTAAACAGCTGTAGCAGTAAAGTAATAAAAATAAATAGCTGATTGCATATAATCAGTAAATATTTTACATATGTTAGCAAATAATAGAGACATCGTAGTTATCCCAGCAAAAAATAATAGCAAATACACTAACAACTTTTCTTCATTTTCTGTAGAGTTAAATTATATCTTTTGACAGCAAGACAATATTTTGATATCTGTGGTCACAAGCGAAAACCGCATAAGTTAACTTAAGAATGATTTGAGTTACGTAGGCTATCATATTCTACTAACAACGCTTTATATTTACGTTAAATCCTATTTCTCTAACACTGTTTTTTAAAAAGTAATTAATAAAAATATAGTGACATTTATAGTAACATTTATATAAAAAGCGATTTTTCTCGAAAACATGATTTTCGACTTAGCCGGTTAATGCTTGTGACCACAGATATATTATAGCTACGTTCTACCCAGACTGACACTGTAACGTAGTATGATAAATATTTACTGTCATAATGACAATAGCTTCACATAAATATTTGAAAAAAAAAAATTAAAAAATGGATTTTCTGATATAAGTAACTTTTCTTAAAACGAGCCTTCTGTTAATAAGAACATTTTCTTAAAAAAGTATGTTTTCTTAAAAAAATGCCTTTTCTCAAAAAACTACCCTTTCTTCAAAAAGTACTTTTTTTAAATAGATACCTTTTCTTAAAAAGTACCTTCTCTAAAAAAAAGTACCTTAAATTAAAAAAGTAAATTTTCTTAAAAAGGTACTAGAGGACCCCTGCTGCTCCGCAGCATTATATTATATTATATTAATTTTTATAATATAATACCAAAATTTGCCAAGAGAAGTTAACGTACAGTAATGACAAAATATGCCAAGAGAAGTTAACGTACAGTAAACGTAAAGTTGATTGTCCACGCATAACTTTCCTCAAACCCAACGAATTCAAGCTCAAAAGAAGGAGCTTGATCCACTGAGTGTTTTTAGACCTATGTCAACAGCCTACGTTAATTAGAACTATAGTTATAGAGGTTTGAAAGAAGAAAAATATTAAAAAAATCTTGAATGCAAAGTTTATTCATAAATTCTTTTAATATATAAAATCTTTCCTTAAAGAACTAAAATTTCTTAAAAAAGTACATTTTCCTAAGAAAGTATATTTTCTTAAAACAACCATTTATTAAAAAGTATCTTTTCTTAAAAAAGTTTATTTTCTTAAACAAATAGTTTTTCTTAAAAAAAACTTTTCTTAACATAGCAAATTTACTTTAAAAAGTTGCTTTTCCAAAAAAGTACCTTTTCTTAAAAAAGAAAATTTTCTTTAAATAGTACATTTTCTTGCAAAAATAAATTTTCTTAAAAAAGTATCTTTTCTTACAAAGTATAATTTGCTTAAAAAGTACCTACTCTTAAAAAAGTACATTTTCTTTGAAAAGTATCCTTTCTTAAAATAATAAATTTTTTTTTAAAAAAGTACCTTTTTTTAAAAAGTATATATTCTAAAAAAAAAACCTCTTCTTAAAAAAGTAAACTTTCTTAAAAAAAAATTTCTTAAAAAAGTAACTTCTCTTATAATGTACCTTCCATTAAAAAGTGTTTTTTAACACTTTTTTGTGAATTTTTTCAAAAATTTTCCTGCTCTTATAGAAATCGTTTTCCTTAAAATAAATGAATTTTCTTTAAAAAGTGAATTTAAAAATATGGTACCTACTTTGGTAAAATGTATCTTAATGTGCCTTTTCTTAAATTTTTTATAAAAAGTACCCTTTTTAACAAAGTAAATTTTCGTAGATTTTCTTGCAAAAGCAAATTTTTTTAAAAAAGTGCCTTTTATTAAAAAAGTACCTTTTCTTTAAAAACTATTCTTTCTTAAAATAGTACTTTTTTTAACACAGTACCCTATCTTAAAAAATACCTTTTCTTAAAAAAGTAAATTTTCTTTAAAAAAATTTTATTAAAAAATACCTATTCTTAAAAAGTAACTTCTTATAAAGTGCCTTACATTAAAGTGTTTATTTAAGTATTTTTTCTGTGCATTTTCACAAAAATGTTTCTTCCCTTAAAAAAAAATCATTTTTTCTTAAAAAAGCCCTTCTCCTATAAAAATCTCTTTCCTTCAAATAAATGACTTTTCTTTAAAAAGCGAATTTTAAAATGAGGTACTTTGTTAAAATGTACCTTAATTTGGCATTTCATAAAAAGTAAATTTTTTTTTAAAAGTACCTTTTTTAAAAAAGTAAATTTTCTTACAAATGGAATATTTCCTTAAAACTACATTGTCTTTAAAAAGTACGTTTTATTGCAAAGGCAACTTTTCTTAAAAAAGAGAATTTTCCTAAAAAAAACTTTTGGTAAAAAAATTTTCTTTAAAAAGTACCTTTCCTTAAAAAAGTAATTTTTTTTGATAAAGTAAATTTCCTTAAAAAGTGTCTCTTGCAAAAAAAAAGATACATCTTATTACAAAATAGTTATTTCTAAAAAAGTCCCTTTTCTTAAAAACATAGATTTTCTTAAAAAAGTATATTTTCTAAAAAAAATAATTTTCTTAAAAAAGTACTATTCTTAACAAAAACTTTTCTTCAATAAGTCACTTTTCCTAAAAAAGGGCCTTTTCTTACAAATGTGCATTTTCTTAAAGAAAGCATTTTCCTAAAAAAAGTACTTTTTCTTAACAGAGTAATTTTTTCTTAAAAATTACGTACCTTTTTTATACTGGAATAAGTGCCTTTTACTAAAAAGAGCATTTTCTTAAAAAATGTGAATTTTCTTAAAACGTGACTTTTATTAAATACTACCTTTTCTTAGACAAAGAATCACCACTTCTTAAAAACTACATTTTGTTAAAAAATACACTTTGTTAAAAAAAGTACTTTTTGCTTAAAAGGAGTCTCTTTTGGAAAAAAATGCATTTTCCTATAACTCTATAATTCTAATTTCTATAATTTCTAAAAATTTTGCATTTTCTTAGTAAAAAATATCGTTTTTCTAAAAATGTACATTTACGTAAAAAAATTTATTAAAAAGTAGTTTTTAAAAAGTAGTTTTCCTTAAAAAGGTACTTTTTTGAATGAAGTATATTTTATTTAGAAAAAAGATCTTTTCTTAAAAATTTTCCTTTTCCTAAAAAGGCGCCGTATAACTAACTAGTTACTTATGCCGGCCATACACTACATAAGTTCAGTGCTCAAGCCCAGTACTGTACAGTGCGTTTGTGTAATGTTTGGGGGTGTGAAGTTGAACTGAGCAAAATTCAAAACGATTTTGATATTTGTTCAGTGCCAACTTAACCTCTGAACTTGTGTAGTGTATGGCCGGCATTTCTTATATTACACAGCTCAGTAGTTTATGTGCTGCTGTGGAAATTTTTGTATCAGAAAAATGAGGACGTATCTTAAGTTAGAAAAGAAAGCCTCTTTTAAATATACTCTTTTGTTGACTTCAAATAGCATTCCAAACCAAACTATATTCCGATGAACTTTGGTGTCGTACGAACTGCAATTTTTTTTAACTATCTTACAAAAAATTTGTAATAGTTGGATTTTGAGACTTCAATACTTTTTAAGACGTTGGGTGCTGTTGTGGTGTCTATCTAATCTTTCGGATATTACTTTTTTTTGCTGGGACGGTTTAATGAAATTGAAGATAAACAAAATAATAAATAGATAAAAATGAAGAAACAAACAGAACAACAACAAAAAGATAAACTATAGAAAATATTGAATTTTTGGTGACCAACTGTCTGATAGTATTTCAAATGTGCATATTCCACTACAAAAATCTGTGTAACCAGTTACACTACCTAATAGGTGGTCACGTAAGTTTAAGGTTCCAAAGTTTTGGCGTTCTTGGCTTTAAGTTTTAATAAATGGCTAATAGAGCCTAACTTTAGTTCAGTAAATTTTGGAACCCAGACTATAGCAATCGTAATCTTAAAGTTATATTCAGTGAACGAGTATATAGTGTTAACTCTATTGCCTAAAGCAGAGATACAATCAATAGGGATCCTTTTCACATAAAACTCACAAAATAGCAGCTAATTTTTTTCGTTTTTTTTTTTGGTTTCAATATATTTTAAAGCATTTTATGAAAGATTAGTTCATAACAATCAATATTGTATATTTGAATCAGTTATCCGAAATTTACTTATTTTGTTTCGAAGACCATTATATTTAAATAAAGACATCGAAACAATTAGATAAAAGTTAAATTTTAGGTTATGTTTATATATTATAATTTTTCTTCAGTCTGATTTTCACACCAAAGACTTTTCCGATCACCTAGTACAGCGAAAAAAAAGGAAAAACAAAATTTGTGCGTAAGTTTAACAAACAGCCTCACTAAACTTGTTGCTTGTTTTGTCATTCAACGCAGTTGCTGTTGTTGTCAAAACTCTTTTGCATATCAGTTTTTATGCCGCAACATCATGTCGCATGTCTGCCTACATGTCTCCTTCTTGTATTTCGTAGCTACATATGTATTTTTTTTTTTTTTTTGGTATAAAAAACGCAACTGCATATTGTTTTATCATAAGTTTTTATCTACAAAAAACTAACACCATCATCTAACACATTATCGCACATTAACTTATTTTGTTTCTATTTACTTTTTAGTTTTTGTTTTTTTTTTTCTGTTTACTAAATAAAATATCAGATCTAAAAAAATAGATAATGGCTATTTTAATTTAAAACTTTAGTTTAAAAATTACCGATACAATTGTTCCGTAATTTTTGTATAACAAAAAAAACTTCGAAAAAATTTTAGAATTAAAAATAAACCATTTGAGCCTTGTTGGCCGGAAATAATGTCAATAAAATACTTAATAATTTCAAGAAATAACAAGTAGGATACCCTACGCCATGCGTAAACCAAATTTGAGTGGTATTGTTATTAATTTTTTGCCTTCGGCTATGAAAAAGTTCATATCGTATGGTATATTTATATAGGGAATAGATCGAAAAATGCACCGATTGTGACGATATTTGGTAAAGTCACTTATTTTTTCCAAAAACATATACAAACCAAATTTGAGAAAAATCTGTCCAATATTTTTGTTTTTTGATCGTTTTAAGTGAAGATCGGGAAGCAGCATTATATGGGAGCTATGACTAAGAATTGTCCTATAGTGTTTATTTTTGGACCACTGATTCATGAATGTAATAAACATACACATAATTTGGATATTATAGCAATTTTAGTCGATCTCATAGGGGTCATTTACATGGGGACTAGGTCTGAACATAAACGATTTCCTCCAATTTCCATAGCGTTCATCCTATGGCCGACAGAAGCTTATATACTAAATTTCATCAAAATATATTCCTATTTGCGACCTATATTTTGATTAAAAAGTTTACATGGACACACAGACGGACATCGCTAAAACGACTCAGGATCACTTTCGATCGGCATAACGAATAATACAAACATCAGCACAAAGTCATTATACGTATTAATTGTAATGGAGAATATTTTGAAAAGTAATTTTCAAGCGGCTGCGTTCATTGTCAGGCGTATGGAAAATGGAAAAAAAGATGAAAAATTTTCTATTAAATATTTATTCATTTGTGGTATACAAAATGACACTAAATATAAAAAAATTAAAAAAAAAAAAAATAATCTAACCCATAAAAACAAAGTTTTTATTAAAACTCTTTCTTTCCTTATGCATATGAGTTTTGAATCTCTCCGTGACTTTGCGTGACAACTTTAAAATTAATCTATGGACCAAGTATCAGATTGATTGGATGAAGGAAAATGGGGTTTAAATATTCCATGACTGACATTTAGGGTGGCATTTTCAAAATTTTTGGACTACTTAAGATTTCAATTTTAACTTAGGGTAATGTGAAAATGCTATATCGGGCTTCATCGATGGTATTTTGCTATAAATTTATAAATTTCCTCATTGATAGCTCACCCTCATTTGATAACACTGAAATTTTTCTGTAAGTATTTACTTTTCGGGTGCCTATTAATTTTATAGATTCTCCAAGACAGGTTATGCTGTTTCGGGTCGAGTCACCAACCCCCATTGGTAACGTAGACCAGTAGATAACTTGTTTGGTAAAAAATTAAACCAACCTAATGAGAATCCAAGCAAAGAGTTATACTATTTATTTCCAATATAATACTAAAATATATCGTAGAACAACTTTGTTTTCTTAAAAGTAAAATCATTTGACCCTGAGCTTGACTTAATTCTAGCTCAATCATTAACAAGTAAGAAAATTATAGTCGGTTTAGACCGACTATACGATACCCTATACCATGCGTTTAGAAACCCTATCTCTTAGGCCCAACTATCTGGACATAGAAAATAAGCAAAAACCAAATTTTAGTATGATTTTTATTAATTTTTTTGGCTGCAGATATGAAAAAGTTTATATCGGATGTAATATCTATATAGGGACTGGGTCCAAAAATGGACCGATCCTGATCATGTTTGGTAAAGTCTCTTGTATTTTGGAAAAATATATACAAACAAAATTTGAGAAGAATCAGTGCAATAATTTAGTTTTTTAATAGATTTAAGTGAAGATCGGGAAGCAGCTCTATATGGGGTCAAAGGGATCATTTTTGGACTACTCATTAATGGATGTAATGGACGCATACAAACCCAATTTGAGTAAGATCTATATGACAATTTGGATCTTATGGCAATTTATGTCGATTTCATAGGGGTAATTTGTATGGGGGCTAGGTCTGAACATGGACCGATTCTCACCAATTTCAATAGCGTTCATCCCATGGCCGATAAAAGCTTATATACCAAATTTCATCAAAATATATTCGTATTTGCGACCTGCAGTTTGATTACAAGGTTTACATGGACACACAGACGGACGGACGGACATTGTTAAATCAACTCAGAAAGTGATTCTGATTCGATCGGTATAATTAATGATGGGTCTAGGTCAAATATTTTTGGTTGTTACAAACAGCAGCACAAAGTCATTATACCCAAACCAGATAGTGGTATAGGGTATAAAAATAATTTCCTATACTCACATGATGGATCAGAGTTAGATTTTTATCCCATGACCGTAACTGATACACATTTCTGTATAATAAAAAAGTATTTAGGAATATTCAAAATTCGGGAGTATTATGCAAACAAATATTTATAATAACTATATATGAAATTATCTATATGTTACTAGTAAACTTTAGTTTCTTTTCCAGTACAACTAAAATTCAAATTGAAAATAATTCAATCGTGTTCATATATGAACAAGTATACAGTGGGGGGGCAGAATGCGCTATATGATTTAAATGGTTCATAACTTTATGCGATTATTATTGCTTTTTTTAAAATACAGTATATTATTGGGGATTGTTTTTTCAAATAGCTTTGAAAAATTATATCCTGTAAGTGATGTCCAGTTTGCGCTTCGCAAATATGAGCTCTTCTTAACATATTATCCATAACTTTACGCAAAATTTCGGGTGTAATGGCCATGATTGTGCAAAGGTATTTGGCTTGTTAACATACACTCTTTCTTTCAAATATTCCCAAAGAAAACTGTCAGGAGCTGTTAAATCCGGTCAACGTGGAGGCTAGCTAAAATCGCTTGTGCGTGAAATAATGCGTTCGCCGATTATGTCCCTTAACAAAGCCTGCAGTATGGGCTGTGACAGCAGGAAGAATTCTTACAGAACCATGTTGACGAAAATTTCCAATCAAATAGTTTATTGTTGACGCTTTGAGTGCAATGCGCATATTAAAATGACGATGATATGCACGCTGTGTCAACATAATGGATTGTTGGTTAGAAAAATAAAATGCAATTATTTTTGTTCGTTGTTCGATTGTATTAGTTGTTCATAATTAATTCCCTAAGGGCCATTATTACAACTTGCTTTTAAAGTAAATGTTATTTAAAGGTAACTTTAGCTAAAGTGAGCATTAAAGTTACCTTTAACTTCTTTTCATTATTACAACATCCCAGTAAAATAAAATTATTATTTTTAATATTGTGGCAACACCAAAGGAAACACCGATTACTTTTGACCAAATGAATTGCTTTATAAAATAGGTAGTGGCAACGTTCCTTTATTTGTTCGCAAACTAACCATAAAAACAATAGAATAAAAACTAAAAACCGTTATTATAAGTTGCATAATTGCTGTAAATGTGTAATAAAACTTTAAAATATATAAGCATATATTTTAAGTATATGTAAATAAATTTATTTCCAAAACTAAATTGATGTAAATTTCTTCTTCATAGATCAGAAAATGTGGCAACATTCAATACATAAACCTCACGTTAAAAGTTAAAGGCAACAATATTTTCCTCTTTTAACTTAAAGTATAGTTGTAATAATGAAAAACTAATAATCTGCCCGAAAACATCCTAACTTTAGCTATTTGCAAGTTGTAATAATGGCCCCTAAGTCTTCTTCACAAAATGCTGAAAAATAATTCAAACCATATAGCCCACTCTGCGTCACAGTGGGTTTATTAAGTATCTTTTTTTAAATAGTACTTGATCTTAAGATATTACATTTTTATAAAAAATTACTTATTTTACAACAAGTTGATTTTCTTTAAAAAAATTTTTTTCTTTAAAAAAAGTTAATTTTCTTTAAAAATAAGTACCTCTTCTTAAAGAAGTACAGTTTCTTAAAAAAATAAATTTTCTTCAAAACAGTATATTTTTTAAAGAAAATATTTAAAAAAAAAAAGGAAATTTTTGTAAAAGTCTTTCTTAAAAAAGTAAATTTTCTCAAAAAAGTACATTTTCTTAAAAAAGTAAATTTTCTTTAAAAAGTACCTTTTTTGAAAAACTACCTTTTCTTAAAAACGTACATTTTCTTTAAAAAAAATACCTTTTCTTAAAAAATTACACTTTCTTAAAAAAGTTCATTTAAAAAAAAAGTAATTTTTCTAAAAAAAAGTTCCTTAATAAAGCATATTTTAAAAAAAGCACCATTTGTTAAAAAATACGTACTCTTCAACAAGTAACTTTTCTTAAAAAGCAACTTTCCTTAAAAAGTAAATTTTCTTAAAAAGTACCTTTTTCTTAAAAAGTACTTATTCTTCAAAAAATAAAATTTTCTTAAAAACTACCTTTTCTAAAAAAAAAAAAATATAATAACTTCTCCAAAAAGAGTACATAATCCTAAAAAAAGTACCTTCTCTTAAAAAATTAATTTTTCTTAAAAAAATACATTGTCTTACAAACCTTGTTTTTTTTTAAAGTACCACCTCTTTAAAAAAAAGTACCTATTCTTAAAAATGTACATTTTTTAAAAAATTACCTTTTTACAAATGTAACTTTTCTTTAAAAAAATATCTTTTCTTAAAAAGTACATTTTCTTAAAACAGAAAATTTTCTTAAAAAAGTATGCTTCAAAACGTGCCTTTTATAAAAGGTATATTTTCATAAAAAAGTATATTGTCTTAAAAATGTAATTTTTTAAAAAATACCTTTTCTACAAAAGTACCTTCTCTTAAAAATTAACTTTTCTTAAAAAGTACATTTTTTAAAAAATACGTGTCCTTAAAAAAGTAAATTTTCCTAAAAAAAAATTTTTTTCCTATATATTAACTATTATTTACAAAGTACCTTTTCTTAAAAATACACATTGTCTTAAAAACGTGCCTTAAAAAGTATCTTTTCATAAAAAAGTATATTGTTTTAAAAACGTAACTTTTTTAAAAAGTATCCTTTCTAAAAAAGTACCTTCTCTTAAAAAATTAGCTTTTTTAAAAAAAAGTTCGTTTTTAAAAAAGTAAACTTTCCTAAAAAATAGTTTTTTCTTAAATATTAACTCTTATTAAAAAAGTATCCTTTCCAAAAAATTCACATTGTCTTAAAAACGTGCCTTCTTTTCTTAAAAAAATACCTATTAAAAAAATGTAAATTTTTTAAAAAGTACCTTTTATTAAAAAAGTACCAACACCTTTTCTTAAAAACTTACCATTTTTAGAAAGTAAATTTTCTTAAAAAATTTAATAATTCTAATGATTGAGTTAGAAATTAGTCAAGCTCAAGGTCGAATATTTTTACTTTTAATAAAGCAAAAACCTTAACACATTTCTTTCAAAGATTGATATATACTAGCACATTCCAGCGCTCGAAATTCGAGTGCAATTTCAAGTCAACTTTTTTTCAACTTAGCCAATTCACAAACCAACAGTTTTTTGGTTTTTTATTATTAAGAATGAAGATAACAAACTTATTAACAAACACATTAACAAACTTAATAAACACACACATAGCATAAGTATAATTTTATGTATGTGTCAGTAGAAACAATTTACTCAAAATTACTCAAAATAAAGAAAAAAATTTTAAAATCTCTAAATCTGGCGAACAGCTAAAAAGAAATACCTTTCAAATAATATATGTTTGGTCAAAATCGGGATAAAACTCTAGAACAACAATCGCCTGCCTATTAATATTATAGATTCTCCAAGACAGGTTATGCTGTTTCGGGTCGAGTCACCAACCCTCATTGGTAACGTAGACCAGTAGATAACTCGTTTGGTAAAAAATTAAACTAACCTAATGAGAATCCAAGCAAAGAGTTATACTATTTAAGGTTTTTTTCAATATAATACTAAAATATATCGTAGAACAACTTTGTTTTCTTAAAAGTAAAAGCATTAGACCCTGAGCTTGACTTAATTCTAGCTCAATCATTAAAAATAATTTTCTATACTCACACGATGGAGCAGAGTTAGATTTTTACCCCATAACCGTAACTGATAGACATTTCTGTATAATAAAAAAGTATTTAGGAATATTCATTAAAAGGAATATTCTTAAAAAAGTACCTTCTCGTAAATAATTAGCGTTTCTTAGGCAAGTTTCTATTCTTATAATAGATTTAAAAAAGATTTTTTGTAAAGTACTTTTTCTTAAAAAATATCCTTTTCTTAAAAGGTATCTTTTCCATTTTCTAAAAAAAGTACCTATTTTGAAAAAGTACCTTTTTATAACAAGGTTGTGTTAATATATGAAAAAGTAATTTCAAAAAATTTGTTTGATACAACTTTATTTACATGATCGGAAGTGATTAAGAAGAATGTGCTATAAAACACTATAGATCAGCACATTTTAATAATTGGTATGCAACAAAAATTAGGTTCGTTTTGATGACTGCTGCTTTTTATCGTACTGAGTAAAAGCAAGTATTCCCTTTTCTGCATCAAATGTTGCAGAAACATTTCATTTCGATTTTTGTTTTCATATCAATAACATATTTAAAAACCTTACGCACTTGTTTCATACACTTACATACTAGATGTAAATATATATTACAATCAGGTAAAGTTGTTTTTTATTTTCTTTTTGAAAACAAATCACTAAATGATGGACATCACGTTTAATGGTGTAAGTATAAACGTACGAACATATAAATAACTATAAATTTTTAATGCTCCAAGCTTTTTTAGTGTTTCAATACAACTTTGTTTAAGATTGACTATACAAAATAAAAGTTTAGATACAACTCAATATGTTGTTGATTGTGAAGACCACGGGAAATGGTATATTGTTCATGGGTTTTCCATCAACAAATTTGTTGGATACGTGTTGGAGTATTTGTACGTGTGTGCCGTTGAGTTGTTATCGATGAGTTTTGTGTTTTAAAATTTTTTTATGCGAATCAGAAAGATGGTACAAGAAAAGTAATATTATAAAGACAACAACGACGACAGCGACAAGTTGTTAGTTTAGCGAGGAATTAACGCGAATTCAGTTATTATACGAACATCGACTGTAACGGATGCTTTTAGCGGAAATAAGTCAAATCGTTTAAATTGTTTCTTAAACAAACCAAAAAAAAAAAAAAACAAAGTTTTAAAAGGCAACACGAAGTATGGCATTTGTGAATTTTTGAAAAAATTTAATATATCAAAAAAAAAAAAAATAATAGTTATTTTGATAACCTTAACTAATCAAGTGTGTTTTGTTGTGGTGTCGTTATTTTGTTGTAGCATGTTGCCTGTTATTTGGTGATTATTTAGCAAGTTTGTTACATACAACAGCATATTAGCAACAGTTGCCGCCATACGGAGAGTATTAGTTTTTGTTGTCTTTTTTAATGCGACAACAAAATAAAAAACAAACAAATAAAAAGTGAAACTTTTTTGTATGTGTTACAATCATTAAATACAGAAAATATAAATTATTAAAATTTTAAAAAAGGATAACAAAAACATAAATCAAAAACAACCCTAAAAAATACTATCAAATAGTAGACAAAAATTTGTATTATTTAATTAATTAAATATATTAAAAAAAAAAACCTTAATATTTTAAAAACATCTTGAGGTTTTATTTTTTCCTCACACAATTACCGTTAATTGGATTTTAAATTGCTGTTTATATAGTTTATGGTGGGTAAATTTTCATAATGTGTTTATAATGTATTATTTTAACATTTTCATTAGTTCCGCATATTAAATTCCATCATTTCATAAGTTTTCAAACAAAAGGCCTATTTAAGAAAAATAAATATTTCAAACAAAACAAAATGTTATTTAAACATAAGCATTAAACTCGTATGTAAAAAAAAATAAATTAAATTATAATAACGATATAGTTGTACACGTGCTTATGATTTTTGTATGATTTCGATTGTCATCATACAATTTAAAGTTGCATCATTTTATGTTTTCTTTTTGGGGTTTCATTGTTATTGTGTTGAATAACGTAAAATTGTGTGGTTTGCCCGATAAGTTACGAGAAATTCGCAGGTTATTGTGTTTACGCAATGTAAAACATGTAATTAAATTCATGTACATATAAATGTATTTGTGAATTGTGATATATACTTTTAAATGCCAAAAAAAAAAAAAAAACATATTTTAAATAAAATTTCTGAAACAATATACGTCATTAAGATTTCACTCCATACTTGAAGGATATCGAGTCCTTTCTTAATAAAATAGACTTTTTTTTATTATTTATTTTTTATTTTTATCAGTATTATTAATTAAATCAGATAAATTCTTTTAAACACTAGTACGATTTTCATTCCGTTTCAACGGTTTAAAAAAAAAAACCGTATCAAAATATTTCATAAAATCAAAGTTGTCAAGTGTGGAAGAGTTCGATTTAAATTTTTTTAATTTTATTTAAAAAAAATAATTAAATTTATTTAAAATCAAAAAGGTATTTTCAAAAAATTACTTTTTTAACTATTTTTTTTCTTAATAAAGCACATTTTCTTAAAAAGTACCTTTTCGAAAAAATGTAAATTTTCTTCAAAAAGTACATTTTCTTCAAAAAGTAAATTTTCTTCAAAAAGTATATTTTAATCAAAAAGTAAATTTTCTTCAAAAAGTATATTTTAATCAAAAAGTACATTTTCTGCAAAAAGAAAATTCTTGTTCAAACAGTAAATTTTCTTCAAAAAGTACTTTTTCTTAATAAAGCACGTTTTCTTAAAAAAGCCTATTTTCTAAAAAAAATCACCTTTTCTTAAAAAAAGTATATTTTCTTCATAAAGTTAAGCACAAATTCTATAATTTTGCTTATTAAATTTAGTTTGCCTTTTTCCAAACCCTAACCCTGTTTTTGAGTTGGAGTAATTACACAGATTCTAATGAGTTAATCGTTTTTTTTTTTTAATTTTATTAAAAAAAATTAATTTTTTCTTTTATCCCACATACGAATATCACTGTGCAATATAAAAAATAATGGTATTTTTTCATCATTTTGATTTACATTTTTTCTTACAAAACGAGGATTTATTCTATAAAAAAAGTAGGATTTAATTGTTAGACAGACACAATTTTTAAAAAGTTTTAAATTTTAATATTAAAAAAACAGTTGAGTTTTTTTATGTTACTAAGTTTTTGGTATATTTTTGTAGACTTAATGATCCAACAGTTTTATATTTAAATTTTTTAATTATTGTTAATTTAAAAAAATTTGGATTTTATACTCTCCACACCACTATGCAGAGGATATATCAGTTGTCATTCCGTTTGTAATGCATCGAAAAAAAAAAAAACATTTCCGACCCCAGAACTCTAATGATTATTTATAACTGTATTTAAAGTCTGTATTATTTTCGTAATATATTATTGTAGCTGAATAAAATAAATAAATAAAAAAGTTATTGATTTATGACACCTGGAGTCGATATAACGCTGCCCGTCTGTCCGTCTGTCTGTTGAAATCACGCTCATTCACAAAATAAAGCATTTACCTGGGTAAAGTTATGATAATGTTGTTTGTCATTATTTCGAGCATGTTAGTATTGGAAATGAGGTAAATCGGGCATCATTGTACCGAGATATGTTCAAAAAGAAGAAGACACCTCCAAAAAATTTTAGAAATTCTGTGTGTTTCTTGTTATAATTTAGTATTAATTAAAAAATTATTTCATCGAGCTCAAGGTCGTATTTTGAAAAATGATTTCTTTATTTTTATTCCAATATTTCGCTATTCATCGAATAGCATCCTCAGGGATTTATTTATATGTACGCATATATTTTAGATAAATCCCTGAGGTTGCTATTCGATGAATAGCGAAATATTGGAATAAAAAGAAAGAAATCATTTTTCAAAATACGACCTTGAGCACGATTAAATAATTTTTAATTAACAAACGACAGGTCGAATAAAATATTACATCTTTTAATTTAGTATTAAGATTATCAAATTATCAAATTGTTGCTTTTTAAACTATTTTTTTTACATTTGTTATAAATAGTGCAATAAGTCCAGATATTAATGTAAACGTAAAACCGATATTTAGGGTACCAAAGATTGGGCACAGCCGAATTTAACACTCTTACTTGTTTAAATCCAATTCATTAGAAAATGTAACTAATATTAAAATATTACAAATAATACTAATCAATAGAATTATTATTAATTTAAAAAATAATTTATTACAAAATTTCACAGAATCTAATTTGCAAAATTCACCCTGCTTTAGAAAATAAAATTTCCATTTTGAACAGGATATTAAAATGTTAAGGCAATTAAAAAAAAAACAAATACAGTCGAAAACATTTATAACGACCACAGGTTAAAAGGAATTGTGTTTGTAGCGAACTTTTTCGCCAATCGAAACGATTTTAATAGAACTTTTAATACTAATTGTGGCGTTGATAACAGACACAAAATAAAAATTATTATTTTATATAAAAACAAGTAAGAAAATTATAGTAGGTCTAGGGCATGCGTGTAGAGGAAGGGTCAACTAATTGAATATAGAAAATAGGCATACACCAATTTTTAATAGGGGATGTCCACTGTGCAGTCATCAGAAAATATGTTATGGGTAAGAGAAAAGAAGGAGTAGTATTTTTTGACTGAAATTCATCTATATTGTAAGTAACAGGAAAGACCTCAGCGGGAAGTTTATTCCACATAGAGATTATGGGGCTAATAGACAAATTTTCACGGTATTGCGTTGTGCGATCCACTGGGCAATAAAGTGCAAATGAGTTCACTTATCTCAGCAGATCACTTTCCATTGTAATATCTATAATGCAGTGTAACACAAACAACATTCCGATGATGATCCAATGTGTCAATAGATTTGTTTACTCTAAGGTTTTAAAAGCGAAAAAAAGGTGTATGTTCATATATTTTTTCTTTTTTTTGAAGATGTGAATAATGTTGGATTATTTATTTGATATACACGTTATAGTATAACATTTGAGGAATCTTTAAAATTATTTTCAATTAAAAATTTTAATAAATAAGTCCGTGCCAGCGAATCTCCGGAGGCGCCTCGACAAAAAGTTGTTTTGCGAAAAAACATCATAACTCGTTATGTGAAATAAAGTTTTTTAAAAAATGATTTATGTACGATATACCGTATGAGGCCGGTCGCTGAAAACGCTGTATCTTCTTTAGTTTTGCTCCGATTTACTTGAAATTTTGATACAACACTCTCGACATGCAAAAAGAGTTTTAAGACCTTCCCCCCGCCCACCCCCCCTCTTAAGCCTCTATCTGACATTTTTATAAAAAAGTTAAAAAAACAAGTTCACAAAATGGTTTACAAACGGAAAATGTTACATCTCAAATACACCAAATTTAATTTAATTTTTTAATTCTATGTGTAAAAAACGCAATTGTCTTTAAATCCAAACCTCGAATTCTGATCCGTTTATATTTTATATTTTTTATTTAACTAATTTTATTTATTATTATTTTTTTTATATTTATATTTATTAATATATGTATTAACATTTTTGATTATAATTTGTTATTTTTTCTTTAAAATTATTTAATATTTTTATATTTACATTTATTATTTTTTTAAAACCAATTTGTTCAAATTTTCTATTTCAATTCAATGTAAAACTCCTATACTTTAATTATAAGATTATAAATCTTGTTGTATGGTATATCATAAATAAACTGTAAACTCTATTCTTTTATTAATGCTATATTTCGCGATTGCTTCAATTTTATTGTGAATTTTCTTGAATAATATAAACAACACAAATTGTCTTTTATTTTCTAACGAAATGTTTAAAACTTTTTTAGATAAACCATTTTTTAAATATATTTTTTTTCAAGGATAATTTTTGTACTTTCGTATTAAGGAATAAAAAATGTTTTAGTGTTCTATGTTTAAAAAACTTAAATAACTTAAGTGAAATTTACAGCTAAACATACACGCGTGATGTTTAAATTGAAATTGGAATTCTTGTTTTATTTTTTGAATAAAAATGGTCAAAAGGTCGACCAAAAAATTATTGTAAAATTTCAAAGAGAAGACCCAAATTAAGATTATTAAAATTTTTTAGAGGAAAATAATTTTTATTTTTGTTTTATTTTATTTTTTTTTTATATTTATATTTAGTAAAAAAATTAAGAAGCATATATTTCAAAAATTCATAACTGCACTGTATTCTTAATCGGATCGGTTTCTGGCATTTCAGCCTTCAGCGATTTATTGAACATTGTGATAATTGTTATGTTTTTTAATTGAAAAGTTTGTTTCTATATGAAAATTTTTCTACTTAGGGCGGCCGTGAGGTTTTAAACCATGAACCTTCACATACACTCGTACTTGCACTTTTTGGTCAGCGCTTTAACACACTCACCTAAAGTCAGGCCTACGACTTTACATACAAAGTACATCTACATACAAAGTAAATATTTAATATCATATAACTGGAGTACTATAATAGAAAAAGCCCTAGGGCTTTGTCTCAGGTCATGAGTTATTAATGTGAGTAGTTGCCATGGGCGGGATCGGACCAATGGGCGTGGTACGTCCTATACAAAAAATGTGAAGTAATATAAAAATGATAGTCTTGAAACTTTTGACATTATGATTGCTGAACATATTCACCGATAATTTCAACCCTTGAAACCGCGTTTCAGTGGACTTTTTTTGTTATTTAAAAAAAGGACTAAATTACCTTTTTTATACAGTCTTGGGCAAAAAGTTATTACTTCAAGTACTGAAATAAGACAGCAACCACACAGGGCTAAATCTTTTAAGAGTTTTGCTTTGTACACCATTGTCCAGCGCATGAATTTATCACCTCCAAATCCCTAAATTGGTTTTACAGTGTAATTTCTGTAAGAAGGAAATTTTTATGTAGAAACATTTCTCCCTTCTCTGATAAACATAAAACAAAATCTTGTTGGTTGAAAGTTTCTTAAAATGATCTACCGGTTCTTTTGCTGTAAATTTAAATTAGTTTCTCGAGAACCAGTTGTGAAACTAGTTCTGTAACTAATTCTTGGTCAGTTAAAACTAAAACAATTCGTAGGTATAAGTTGGCGTTGGTGAAAGAAACAGTCTGAAACAACTAGAAAACTATAATCGGTCTAGACCGAGCATACGATACCCTATACCATGTGTTTCGAGCGAGGGTCTTGGATCCAAATTTAAAAAAATCTATGCAAAATTTTTGTTTTTAATAGATTTAAGTGCTGATCGGGAATCAACTTTATATGGACACTACTACAGCGTTTATTTTTGGACTACTGATTAAAAGGGTATAAAACACATACATACACAAAATCAAAATATGTATGATAATCTGAATCCTACGACAATCATAGTTGATCGCAAATGGGTTATTAGTATGGAGACTAGGTCTGAACATGACCCTATTTTCATCAATTTCAATAGCGTTCGTCCCGATAAAAGCTTATATATCAAATTTCATCAATATATATTCATAATTGCGATCTGCAAATTTATTACAAGGTTTACGTGGAGACACTGACAGACGAACAAACAGACAGACAGACAAACGGACGGATGGAGGGACATCGGTAAATAGACTCAAAAGTGAAGGCGATCGGTATAATAAAAGGTGGGTCTAGGCCAAATATTTTTGTTAGTTTCAAACATCAGCATAAACCAAATAAGATATTTTTTTACGTTCTCACAAACATAAAAAATGCAATAATTCTTAGAGTTTTGAACTCAAAATTTTATTTCTATTTGACAGCTTGTAAGGATATGACAAAATTGTTTGATTTTTAATGAAGTTTTTAAGAAGAGTTTCAAAATTAAAAAGTTCAAATGAATGAACAATTTTAAACTAAACGTTGAAATCCTGAACTTAAATCAAAAGATTTAAGAAACAAAAAAAATTGTAAAAATTACTTTAATACACAAAGTACATTGCTTAAGTCTTTTAGGAGTAATATAAATATGAAAAATATTATGTTTTAACAAAAAAATTAAAAAAAGTTATAAATATTTCTTAGCAACTTAGTTTTCTCTTGCTCCCTTAATATATTATTGTAGCTGAATTAAATAAATAAATAAAAAAGTTATTGATTTATGACAACTAGAGTCGATATAACGCTGCCCGTCTGTCCGTCTGTCTGTTGAAATCACGCTCATTCCCAAAATAAAGCATTTACCTGGGTAAAGTTATGATAATATTGTTTGTCATTATTTCGAGCATGCTGGTATTGAAAATAGGATATGTTCAAAAAGAAGAAGACACCTCCAAAAAATTTTAAAAATTCTGTGTGTTTCTTGTAATAATTTAGTATTAATTAAAAAAATTTTTCATCGAGCTCAAGGTCGTATTTTGAAAAATGATTTCTTTAATTTTATTCCAATATTTCGCTATTCATCGAATAGCATCCTCAGGGATTTATTTATACTAGCAGATTCCAGCCCTCGAATTTCGAGTGCAAATTCTAGGAAATTTTATTTATTCCATTAAATAAAGACCCTAAAGTTATGGTAATCAATTATAGCCAATTCGCAAATCAACACAAAAAAACAAACTCATTTTTATTACAAACACATTAACAAATTTAAGAAACACACACATAGCATTGTATAATTTTATGTATGTGTTAGTAGCAACTTTAAATGCAATTTACTCAAAATAAAGGAAAAAATTTAAAAATCTGTAAATCTGCAAAACGCCTAAAAAGAAATACCTTTGAAATAATATACGTTTGGTCAAAATCGGTATAAAATGGTAGAACAAACATCAGTCACAAGAAATTGTCTAGGCTATTAATACTATAGATGTATGCATATATTTTCGATAAATCCCTGAGGAAGCTATTCGATGAATAGCGAAATATTGGAATAAAAATAACACTCTTACTTGTTTAAATCCAATTCATTAAAAAATGCAACTAATATTAAAATATTACAAATAATACTTATCAGTAGAATTTTTTCGTGTTATTAATTTAAAAAATAATTTATTACAAAATTTCATAGAATATAAATTCACCCTGCTTTCGAAAATAACATTTCTATTTTGAACAGGATATTGAAATGTTCAAACAATTAAAAAAAAAAAAACAAATACAGTCGAAAACATTTATAACGACGACAGGTTAAAACGAATTGTGTTTGTAGCGAACTTTTTCGCCAATCGAAACGATTTTAATAGGACTTTTAATATTAGTTGTGGCGTTGATAACAAACACAGTTATAACAACCTTTCTATATACCAAACCTTTCATTTTGTTCCCAACAACAATACGTTTATAGCAAACACAAAATAAAAATAATAGGCGATGTCCACTGTGCTGACATCAGAAAATATGTTGTGGGTAAGAGAAAAGAAGGAATAGTATTTTTTTTACTTAAATTCATCTATATTGTAAGTAACAGGAAAGACCTAAGCGGGAAGTTTATTCCACACACAGATTGAGCGGCTAATAGACGAATTTTTCGCGGTATTGCGTTGTGCGTTGTGCGATCCACTGGACAATAAACTGCAAATGAGTTCACTTATCTCAGCAGATCACTTCCCATTGTAATATTTAATGCAGTGTAACACAACCAACATTCCGACGATGATCCAATATGTCAATAGATTTGGTTACCCTACTGTCATTGATAAGCATCTCCTTTGCGCACGGTTCAGAATTTTCAAAATAGACTGTGAAACCCCTGCCTATTTATGGGAGTTGTATATGTGTTATTCATATATTGTCTTATGCCCCCAATCTCCCTAAGGCTTGGCCTTTGATCGAAGAAACATGAATGACAAATATTGCTGTCATCTACAAAAGAGTAGGTAGGATTGGAAGCTTGATATAGAAGAGCATTAAGAAAAATAAGAAGAAGTGAAGGACATAGACTTAAGTGAAGATCAGGAAGCAGCATTTTATGAGGGCTATGACTAACAATTGCTCTACAGGGTTAATTTTTGGATGAATGGCTGTGTAAAATTTCACCAAGATCTATATGATTATTTGGCAATTTAAGTCAATTTAATAGGGTTAATTTGTATGGGGAGTAGGTCTGAACATGCACCGATTTTCATCAATTTACATAGCGTTCGACCTATTGTCGATAAAATATATTCATATCTACTACGTGTTGTTTGATTACAAGATTTACATGAACACATCGACGGACAGACGGACGGACGGACATCGACCTATTGTCGATAAAATATATTCATATCTACTACGTGTTGTTTGATTACAAGATTTACATGAACACATCGACGGACAGACGGACGGACGGACATCGCTAAATCAGCTCAGAAAGTGATTTATTAACATTTAAAGCGATAACTCGAAAATGCCAGTTAATTTTTTGTTTGAGTGTTAGTATGAAATTTTACGAAAAATATGTATTTTCATAATTTTTTTTTAAGATGTGAATAATGTTTGATTATTTATTTCATATACACGTTATAGCATAACATTTAAGGAATCTTTGAAAAAATTTTCAATTAAAAATTTAAATAAATAAGTCCGTGACAGGAAATCTACGGAGGCGTTGTTGCTGGATCATGTGAAATAAAAAAATCGAAATGCATTTGGAAGGTGACATGTTTCCCGAGGTAATTTTGTAATTTTGGCAGCATTTTGAAGTGAAAAACTCGATTTTTGGTATAAAATTTCGGTGAATTTGTTGTTAAAAATGGGGAAGAAAATATAAAAAAAAAAACTTCGTGGTTACCTGGTGATTTATGTGTAGAAATAGTGTGTAAAATTTCAAAATAATCAGTCAAGTAGATTTTGAGTTATGATATTCACGGACTTCAAACATGTTATTTGCGAGAAAATCGATTTAAAGTTCTTTAAAAACTGGTTTATATACGATATACTGTATGAGGCCGGTCGATAGAAACGCAGTATCTTCTTTAGTTTCCTCCGATTTACTTGAAATTTTACTACAACTCTCTCGACATGCTGAACATTCAGAAAAAAAGGGTTTTAAAACCTTACCTCACCACACCATTCCCTTAAGCCTCAAAAACAAGTTCACAAAAATGATTTACAAACGGAAAATGTTAAATTATAAATACACCAAATTAAATTTAATTTAATTCTATGTGTAAAAAAGTAATTGTGTTTAATTCCAAACCTCGAATTCTTGTGCGATATTTCACGATTGTTTGAATTTTATTGTGAATTTTCTTGAATAATATAAACATTACAAATTGTTTTTTATTTTCTAATGTCATATATGTGGAGTACTGTAATAGTGGACCTTTGTGTGAGTTCATAAGTAATTAATCTGAATAGTCGGACGAAAAATGGGCGGGGTCGGACTAATGGGCGTGTCATCCACAAACAAAGTAAAAATCTAATATCATATAACTGGAGTACTATAATAGAAAAAGCCCTGGGGCTTTGTCTGACTTCATGAGTTATTAATGTGAGCAGTTGCCCAAAAAATGGGCGGGATCGGACCAATGGGCGTGGCACCTCCTATACAAAAAATATGAAGTAATATGAAAATGATAGTCTTGAAACTTTTGACAAGTACATTATTGAAACCCCATTTGAGTGGACTTTTTTTGTTATTTAAAAAAAAAGGACTAAATTACCTTTTTTATACAGTCTTGGGCAAAAAGTTATTACTTCAAGTACTGAAATAAGACAGCAACCACACAGGGCTAAATCTTTTAAGAGTTTTGCTTTGTACACCATTGTCCAGCGCATGAATTTATCACCTCCAAATCCCTAAATTGGTTTTACAGTGTAATTTCTGTAAGAAGGAAATTTTTATGTAGAAACATTTCTCCCTTCTCTGATAAACATAAAACAAAATCTTGTTGGTTGAAAGTTTCTTAAAATGATCTACCGGTTCTTTTGCTGTAAATTTAAATTAGTTTCTCGAGAACCAGTTGTGAAACTAGTTCTGTAACTAATTCTTGGTCAGTTAAAACTAAAACAATTCGTAGGTATAAGTTGGCGTTGGTGAAAGAAACAGTCTGAAACAACTAGAAAACTATAATCGGTCTAGACCGAGCATACGATACCCTATACCATGTGTTTCGAGCGAGGGTCTTGGATCCAAATTTAAAAAAATCTATGCAAAATTTTTGTTTTTAATAGATTTAAGTGCTGATCGGGAATCAACTTTATATGGACACTACTACAGCGTTTATTTTTGGACTACTGATTAAAAGGGTATAAAACACATACATACACAAAATCAAAATATGTATGATAATCTGAATCCTACGACAATCATAGTTGATCGCAAATGGGTTATTAGTATGGAGACTAGGTCTGAACATGACCCTATTTTCATCAATTTCAATAGCGTTCGTCCCGATAAAAGCTTATATATCAAATTTCATCAATATATATTCATAATTGCGATCTGCAAATTTATTACAAGGTTTACGTGGAGACACTGACAGACGAACAAACAGACAGACAGACAAACGGACGGATGGAGGGACATCGGTAAATAGACTCAAAAGTGAAGGCGATCGGTATAATAAAAGGTGGGTCTAGGCCAAATATTTTTGTTAGTTTCAAACATCAGCATAAACCAAATAAGATATTTTTTTACGTTCTCACAAACATAAAAAATGCAATAATTCTTAGAGTTTTGAACTCAAAATTTTATTTCTATTTGACAGCTTGTAAGGATATGACAAAATTGTTTGATTTTTAATGAAGTTTTTAAGAAGAGTTTCAAAATTAAAAAGTTCAAATGAATGAACAATTTTAAACTAAACGTTGAAATCCTGAACTTAAATCAAAAGATTTAAGAAACAAAAAAAATTGTAAAAATTACTTTAATACACAAAGTACATTGCTTAAGTCTTTTAGGAGTAATATAAATATGAAAAATATTATGTTTTAACAAAAAAATTAAAAAAAGTTATAAATATTTCTTAGCAACTTAGTTTTCTCTTGCTCCCTTAAAAAAAAAACACTCCTAGATTTACGATCTCACCACAACAAAGTTAATTTCAACACAGTATATTGACTATTAGCAATTTGGTGACAATGTTTTGTTGTTGCTGTTGTTGTTGTAATTTATTTTCCACTACTGCTATTATTATTATTATTTATTTAAGTATGTATTTAAACTTCTTTTAAGCATTTAACTACATATTTATCTTTCACTTAAAGTGAAGATGGCATTCTTTAAATGAAATTAACTTTTTTGTTGTCGTCGTCGTGCCTACACTCCCCTCGTGTCTACGTCATTCCCCATTTAACTCTCAGTTTTACTATTACTATATACGAGTACGTATGTATGTACGGGTATATACATACATGTCGGTGCACAAGTCCGACTGTGCGCATGTTTGTTATTGTTGTCTAACATAACTTAGGAGTTAATAAATGTTTTAAATACACACAGAGTTTTGTTGCAATTGTTCATACATACTATGTAGTGGTTTGTTTTGTTTTGTTCGTTCGTTCGTTTGTTTATCTATTCTATTTGTAAGTTGTTTTTGTATGTTAGTGTTTATTTAAAAAAAAAAGTCGTGCTTAGATTGTGTATGGATGCAATGCTATTAACATTACATTACTGCTACCACTTGTCGCTGCAATTAGTATTTGTCTTTAAGCCAGCCAGCCAATATTGTTGTGGTCATTTTCAACTGATGGTGTTAGTTGGTATGACATTAAGATAATAGTTAGCATAATAAGTAATATTTCTTTAGTTTATTTACGAATCTTTAAAATATAAGGACATGCTCTGACATTGAATAAATTGCTTTTATTGTGGCTCATAGGACTTTTTTCATTTACAGTAAAAGCCCTTTTATACGGAATGATTTGGAATGGGAGCATTCCTGATATGAAAATTTCGGATAACTGAATGTTTCATTACAACTAGAAATTTAACGAGAATCTCGCTTGATTTCACTATTTTTTAGTATTCTCGTTTATTTATTTCAGAGTCCAGAAGAAAACACACACTGAATAAATATATGTAAACAAACATAGCTCAGATCAACAAACACATATTTTTATTTTCATATCAATTATGTGTGTTTCTCAATTTTGTACAGTGCCGAACACATCATGACTATGTTTCGTTTTAATATTTTGTTATCTACACGAACACTTTTCTATCACGTATTTTTTGTTTCGAACACACATAAACCACACAGATTCGAGTGTAGCTTTATTTTAAGTTTGTGTTCTTGCACGTATACTGCTAAAAAAACAGAACATGAACAAAAAACAGGTTCGAGTTCAGTAATATTTTAAGTTCGTGTTCTGGTACGTGTACTGCGAAAAACAGAACATGAACAATAAACAGGTTCGAGTTCAGTTATATTTTAAGTTCGTGTTCTTGCTCGCTGCGAAAAAACAGAACATGAACAATAAACAGGTTCGAGTTCAGTTATATTTTAAGTTCGTTTGCTGGCTCGTGTACTGCGAAAAATTAAAACATCAATTCGCGATCTGATACACCCCGAGAAAAAGACGACAATTGTTTCAAACAAATTCATTCAAATTTTATTGACCCTTTTTTATGACTTACGTTGAAATTGTTTACAATTCTCAAATAATTTCAAATTTTATTGATCCGTTTTTATGATTTACGTTGAAATTGTTTACAATTGCTTTTATTGACTGGTTTTTATATTAATAAAAGATTAAAATGAAAGTCTTAAGACGCAAACACTATATAGCATCATAAAAATTACACTTGTTGGTTGTTAGGTTTTTTTACATTACCCACCCCCTATTTTCGCAACCAATTAGTGTCAATAGCATTAATTGTGAAATTATATTGACCATTTTTTATGATGTACTAAACAATTATTTTTATTCCTGTTTAAAACAAAAACACAATTTAGCATCATAAAATTAGACTTGTGTAACTTTCTTCAGAGAAGAATTTTATGAAACCTATTACAAAACAATTTACAATCCTTTTCTAAAATTACATACTGTTTTTATTGTTTCGGTTTTTTTGCGATGTTTTGCATACATTAGCATAAATCCCCCTCTGTTGTTTTGCCAACCAATGAGTGTCAATAGAAATAATATTTACAATGATTTTTTTAAGTTAAGGCTCCATGGGTTTTTTTTTCCAAATTTCATTGAATTTTTTTTTATGATTTTCGTTGCTTTTTCTCGTAATTTTCATTTCATTTCGTAGATACGAAATCCAATTTTGCGGCATTAAAGACACACTTGTTGATTGTTAGGATCTTTTACAAACATTTTTTTTTTTTTGTAACAACTAACTTTAGACACAAACACAATTTTGCATCATAAAAACCACTTGCTGGTTGTTAGGATGGTTTGCATCCATTAACACAATCACCCACCCTTAATTCGCGAACTAATTTGTGTCAATGCACAAGCACGAACTTAAAATATAACTGAACTCGAACCTGTTTATTGGTCATGTTCTGTTTATCGCAGTACACGTACCAGAACACGAACTTAAAATAAAGCTACACACGAATCTGGGTGGTTTATGTGTGTCCGAAACAAAAAAAATACGTGATAGAAAAATGTTCGTGTAGATAACGAAATATTAAAACGAAACACAGTCATGATGTGTTCGGCACCGTACAAAATTTAGAAACACACATAATTGATAAGAAAAAAAAAATAAAAATCAATTCATTGAATTTCATTTTTTATCAATTTCCGAATAATTTGGGCTTTTACTGTAAAATCAAAATAAATATTCCAAAATTTTTGATATTTTGTGTGATTTACACAGGCCTATAAGATTTTTTCCCGCTAAGATCTGAAGGTGGTTTCTGTCGTAGGATTTTACGCTGAATCAATATCTGGCAGCAGTATTGTCAGACAACGATAATTCAAACCACGATGATATTCGATTATTTGGCCAAGATATTCATTTTCCGTTATGCTCCAGGTATTTCCAACTGTAAGACCTTTTATATCGACATATTTTATTTAATATGATTATAGTGTGTTTCGTTTTGAATCAAACACCTTTTCGCATGAAGTTCCCAGGATTGTCATAAAACTTGACATATGGATTCTATTGATTTTTCTGTAGTTTCTTTTTTTATATTTTTATCAAAATTGTTTAGCAGTTCGTGTTTTACCGCTGCTGAAATTTGGAATGATGCAAATCAAAAAAAAAAATCGATTGAAATAAATTTAAGCATTTTGCAAACTGGAGATGTGGGCAGTTTTACAAAATTAACTTGTTATAGCCTATACCGCTATGTGGTGAGGGTGTAAATATTTGACCTGGACACACCATTTATTATACCAATCGACTCATAATCAGTATCTGGGCCGGTTTAGCGATTTTCGTCTACCTGTCTGTGTGTCCGTCCGTCTGTGTGTCCATGTAAACCTTCAAACAACAGGGCGCAAATATGAATATATTTTGATGAAATAGTATATTAACTTTTATCGACCATAGGACGAACGCTGTCGAAAATCGGTTCATGTTCAGACCTAAGCCCCACACAAATAACCGGAAAAATTTTGTTGTAGTCCGAAAAAAACCTTGTGGGGCCACTTTGGGTCTCCAAATGATTCCCTATCTTCACTTAAATCTATTAAAAACAAAAAAAATATTTCATAGATTTTTTAAAATTTATATATGTTTTTGAGAAAAGTAAGAGAGTGTACTAAATTTTAAACTAGTCCCCATATAAATTTAACATCAGTTATGAAAATTTTTATATCTGCACGCCACAGTTTAGTAACAATGCCAATAAAATTTGTTTTATGCTTAATTACTATATCCTGTTATTGCCTCATCAAAGTTGGATCCAAGACCCTCTCTCTAAATGCATTGCATATAACTTTCTTACTTTTTTTTTACACTTGCACCCTACACGTAAGTAATAAATTCAATTTGTTGATATACAGTTGGAAATATTGCGGCAAGTTCGAAATAATGGATATCTTTTTCCTAAGAGAAAAATATTAGGAATCCGAATAACGAATATTATCAATTTTTAAAATTAATGTAAAATACTTTTCTGTGTAAAGTTTTCAGATTCTGCTATACATTTCATTAAATAATATACTGGTTGTCGTCCATTTTGTACAAGTGACTTATCAAAATCCTATGAAGAATTTAGTTACTAGATCTGAATAATAGGAAGTCACGATCATTGATTTGTTGCTTTTTACTGAAAATATTTCAAATTTTTTTGAGAAGTTTACTGAAATTATTTTTCGTACAAATTTCTTTTCATGCAGAAAATTTTTGTATACAAATTTATTATTTCTTACTACAAACTGTGCTGAATTGTTAAGATTTTTTTTAATTTATCAGGGTATATTGAGTTAGCGCTAGTGGGTAACTACCAAAATGTCATAGTACTCACTTTTGGTCAAGGTATAATGAGTTTGTGCTGATGTTTGTGTTTTTATTATACCGATCGACGCAGAATCACTTCAGAGTCGGTTTAGCAATGTCCGTCCGTTCGTGCGGCTGTCTCTCTGTCTGTCTGTACGTCCTTCTGTGTGTCCTTTTGTGTGGCCATGCGAGCTCATACCATTCAATATGATTTCTTTTTTTCTTGGCTAACCATCTTTCCCGAACCATCTTTCGTATCAATGGTCCGATTCTTCTGATAGTTTCTAATAACAGTGGAAACAGTTCGATGACAGACCATTGATTCTTTAGTCAATTTTTTGTAGGATCAAGTTGAATTTTGTTGAAAATATTTAATAATTTTAGCATTAACTTTTATTTAATTAATCATTTCAATCAAACTAACAACAAATAAACTGGGAGGACATTAAACATAATAATTGACATGTTTTTCAAAGAAACGTTGAGAAAAAAATACATATATATTCAAATAATGCTTGCGAAAAAAGTTAAGGGAAACAACGTATATTACCATTTTTTCGACCTCATTCCTTATATACAGTACTGCTCAGATAAAATTTTTAATAATTTCTATTAGGTTAAGTGCAATCCAATAATATTCAACTGAATATGAAATAATAAAATAAATAATAAAATAATAAAAAGTTCGATTATGACGTTAAGGAAGGAGAACTATTCGTCGAGGAAGATTGCAAAAGTTTTACAAAAAAATTGATCCCTGGAGACCGGGAGAGGTTTGAAAAACAAAACACCACCACCAGCCCTCGATCTCGAATTTCCTCTTCAGTATAGTTCAACTCTGAGATGAATTAAGAATTTGGAGTAAACATTAGTGTTTATACAGTACGCAATATCGGCTCAGTGATGCCCGATTTTCCCCATTTTCAATACCAACCCGCTCGAAATAATAACAAATAATATTATCATAACTTTACCCAGGTAAATGGTTTATTTTGTGAATGAGCGTGATTTCGACAGACAGACGGACAGACGGACATCGTTATATGGACTTGAGTTGTTATAAGGATCAAGTTGTTATAAGGATCATTAAAATTGTGTAATGCAATTGAAATAATGTATAACTATTGCTCTATGTTAAGGTTTTTTGTTTAAGCTCCTTGTTATCGACATTCTTTACACTGAAGTTTAGTTTAGTTTAGTTTATTTTTATTTGTTCTTCCCATACAACAAGATTTACATCTTTTATATTATAGTATGGGAATTTTTAAAGGAAAACAAGTTACAGTATACAAAAATATTTAAATAAATTATAATTATATAAAGTAAATAAAAAAATAAATAAAATAAAGAACTAAATAAATGAACGAGTTTGACATAATTTAATATAAAAGAATCAAAAGGTAAGATTTTGATTTAAAAAAAAAGAGAGAAAAATGGTTGAAATAACATTGGTGTATTAAAAACAATAAGTGACAAATAATTTAAATTTGCATTGAAAAACTAGCAGTTATTTTGTTTTTGAACTGTATTGCGTTGTTGATTTTCTGTGTTTGATTTGGTAGTAAGTTCCAGAGATAAACGGCATTAAAGTAGAACTGCCATTCAGAAATTTTACTACGATATCTTATCGGTACAAGCTTTCTCGCTCTATTGGATCTTGCAAAGGTTAAGCGGTTGAAAAGGTATGATGGTTCCTTCTGATATATAATTTTGTGTAATAGGACTAGCACCTTCAATTTTAAAATATTATCAAACGACATACCATATAGTCTTGTTGAAAACGAGGTAATAAGATTAAGTCTGTTTAATCCATAAACATACCTTATAATACTATTGAAGGCTACATTTAGTTTTCTCTTACTAGTTGAGTCACATAAAGCAAAAATTTCACACCCGTATAATAAAACCGGCATTAGGTTAGATTTTGCAAGTATTATTCTTATATTTAATGGAATGCAAGATTGAGTCGCCCAAAGCGTCCGAAGCATACCATACGTTCTCCCTACTACAACGTTTACATGATTGTTCCAACTAAGTGTGTCATTAAAAACAATACCCAGATTTTTTGATGAGGACACAATTTCAATTCTCTGATTATTGAGAACAATATCAAAATCTAGATTATGACGTAGGGTTTTCTTGTGCATTATGAGACATTTGGACTTGAGGGGATTCAGACAAAGTCCATTAGAAGTTTCCCAGCTATAAATATTATTTAAATCATCATTAAGTTTTGCTACGTTTTCTCTGGAAGATATTAGTGGACTGTGTACAAGTGTACTTTAAAATACTTTACATGATCTGGCAAGTCATTGGTGTACATTGAAAATAAAAGAGCGCCTAGAATTGAGCCTTGCGGAACACCTTTAGGTACATGTAGTGGTCTCGAAAATTGGTTATTAAGGATGTACACGGTTTACCAGGTAGGATTCAATAAGTTTCTTTGAACACTCGGAGAAATTAAAAAGCGGACTAAGTTTTGTTGAAAGTATTGAGTGATCAACTATGTCGAAGGCTTTAGAATGATCAAGAAGGACTAAAAAGCAAATATTTCCACCATCAATGGCATGACGAATATCATCTGCAACATCTATTAAAGTAGTTGTATAACTATGTTTTTGCCTAAAGCCTGATTGCTTTTGCGATAATAGCCCAAATCGTTTTAGGTATTCGTTTATCTGTTTATGCATTATCTTCTCAAGAGCCTTAGAAAAGAATGGTAGTATTGATATAGGCCTAAACTCAGAGTTTGTCTTAGGCACAGGAATAACCTTTCATGCTTCCATTGTGTTGGACACACTCTGGTGGTAAGGATCGTATTATGTATGTAAGTAATGTATGGTAAGAGGATAGGAAGGATAATTTTGATAAATTTAGGGTGCATGTTGTCATATCCAATTGCATTTGATTTTATGGCTAAAAGACAGGTAAGTGCCTCATCATTGCTAACACATTTAAAATCAAATGGACTATCATTATCAGAAATCACTAGGTCAATGTTTCCCAAAGTGTGGGTCGCGACACACTAGTGGGTCGAGAACCGACTTAAGGTGGGTCGCCAAAAATTTTAATATTTATTTTAATATTAATGGTGTTTTCTTTTCTAAAAAAAAAAAAATTACACTTTATAATGTTACATTTTTATAATGTTTGCCTTGTTAATAATAGTGTTTCGTTAATAAAAAACTTAATCTAAAATCAAATGTAGGTATTTTGTAAATATAGTAATTAGTATTTCATGTAATAAATAAAAGTCTTCAAATCATTATTAATTTTTAAAGAATCAGAACCGCGATGGATAAATGGTTGAAAAGAACTCCTGGACAAAAAAAGAAAACAATTTGAAATAAAAAAAGAAAAGGAAAAAGAAAAACAAAGCACTGTAGAAACCAAAACAGATAAGAGAAAATTCTGAATATCTAAAAATTGGATTTACATGGACTAGTGAAGAAGATGATCTACGTCCATTTATTTGCCCAGAAATTCTTGCTAATGAAAGTATGTGACCTGACAAATTATTACGACATTCAAATTATTACGAAACATCCAGATTTAAAAAATAAGACAATGGATTATTTAAAAACTAAATTACAGGTGTTAAATCATTCAAAAATAGTACTTTCGCACTTAACCAGCATTAGCGAAAAGGCCATGTTCGCCTCATATCTCATTAGATTGCGAATTGCACAATCTGGTAAACCACACACCATTGGAGAGTCATTAGTACTTCCAGATTTTGTTGGAGTTATGTATGAAGAAAAAAGCTTGAAAGAAGTTGATTCAATTCCACTTTCGAATAACACAGTTGCTCGTAGAATTCATGAATGTTCGAATGGGTACAAAATCAGCTTATCCATAGAATTCAGGTCAGCTAATAGTTTTCATTCGTTTTATATCGAATAAAGAGATTTTTGAAGACATATTATTTTGTGAGCCAAATCACTCGCGGAACTGGTGAAATAATTTTCGATACGCTTGACAATTATATAACATTAAAATTTGATTGGAAAAACTGCGGCGGAATACGTAGCGACGGTGCACGAGCAATGTGTGGTAAAAACAATGGTGCTATGGCACGCTGTCTTCAAAAATGTCCAAATGGAACATGGACTCACTGCACTATTCATAGAGAAGCATTAGTATCCAAAAATATACCAAAAAGTCTCAATTCTGTTTTGACGACTGCAATAATAATTATAAATTTTATCAAGAGCAAACCATTACAATCACGTTTATTTTAAAAACTCTGCGAAGAAATGGGAAGTTTACATAAATCTCTACTTCTGCATATAGAAATCCGCTGGTTATTGAGAGGTAAAGTCCTGACAAGACTTGTTGAACTTCGGGAAGAAGTGGCAATATATTTAAATGAATATAAACATAATGTACTCTTACTGACTTAGCAGATATATTTTCGAAATTGAACGAATTAAATTTACAATTACAAGGAACAAATGGAACTGATTTATTTTCGGTACATAGTAAAATTAGAGCTTTTACAAAAAAACTTATGTTGTGGAAAAATAATGTTCAAGATTATAAATTTGAGTGCATTCCAAACTTTTATCATTGAAAATGAAGTAATACCAGATAATGATTTAATTTCTTTAATAATTGAACATTTGGACAGACTTACGGAAAATTTTGATTTTTATTTCTATGAAGAAATGAAAAATTATGAGAAATATACATTGGGTTATAAATCTATTTCAAAGTGATTCAGGTACCGGTATATCGACAAAAGCGGACGAGGCTTTGATTGAGTTGCATGAAGATAGTGCTATAAAATTGAATTTTAACCATACAAGGTTGTTACAGTTTTGGTTGTCAGTCGACTTAAGAACGATTTGTGTTATGTATGCTGTCATATTCTACTAAAAACGCTTTATATTGACGTGAAATCCCCATTTCTGTAACACTGTTTAATAAAAAGTTATTAATGAAAACATTCTGACCAAAGTCGTAATGAAGCCCCATTACATTTATATAAAAAGTTATTTTTCTCAAAAGCATGATTTTCGACTTGTGCTTGTGACCACAGATATACAAATTAAAGTTTTTAATTTTTTTTAATAATATCTATATTAATGGGCTAGGCGATTTCTTGTGACCGGTGTTTTGTTCTACCGTTTTATTCCGATTTTGACCAAACGTATATTATTTGAAAGGTGTTTCTTTTTAGCCGTTTCGCATATTTACAGATTTTGAAATTTTTTCCTTTATTTTGAGTAAATTGCATTTAAAGTTACTACTAACAAATACATAAAATTATACAATGCAATGTGTGTGTTTATTAAATTTGTTAATGTATTTGTAATAAGTATGAGTTCGTTTTTTTTTGTGTTGATTTGGTTATAATTGATTGGCATAACTTTAGGGTCTTTATTTAATGAAAAAATAAAATAACCTAGAATTTGCACTCGAATTTCGAGGGCTGGAATCTGCTAGTATAAATGAAAGTTTTTATGTCTTTCATCGGTTTTTTTACAGGTGGGTCGCGGAAAATATATAGTTTTAATAGTGCGTTGTGTGTGTGTTTACTAAATTTGTTAATGTGCTGAATTGTGAATTGGTTAAAATTTATTAGAATACCTTTAAGCTCTTATAATATTATTTATTATTATCAAACCCATTTATATGTATATCTTCTGTGTATTAAACAAATATTTATAATGAAATTTAATGAATTTTATTTAAAAATTCAAAATTTAATGAATTTTATTTAAATATTCATAAATTTTCTATATATATAGATTAAAAACCATTAAAAGATAAAAATTTAAAAAATAAAATTTCCTAGAATATGCACTGGAATTTCAGGTGCTGGACTGGGCTAGTTTTAAATAATTGTCTACAAATCTATACTAATCCAAACAATTGCAATTATTTATATTACTACTCCGTCAAAAACCTGAGCACTTTATTGTATCGTATAGTATTGTTTTATTTTCCTTATTCGTACGTTAAACGTTGTAACATGACAGGACCAACCAACCAGTCATGACAACTTCATTAAAAATTTATTACAATATCATTTACAAAATGACCCAAAAAGACAGGGTTTTTTTTTTTTTTTTGCAAAATATATTTATCGTTGAACCCCAAATCAAACATGCAGACAACCATAAATAATCGTAATCATCAACATATAGCAAAGAAACCGAAAACAAAAGAACGCTCGATTAGTTACTGCAACAAGATAGTGTGCGCACTGTGCGGTGTAAGTTAAGTCTTTAACTTACACACATTTTAAGTCATGCCCAAAACAAAATGGGAAGAGATGATATGGATCGTCGTCGTATCATTTATAAAAATCATTGAGGCGTTTGTATACAATTTGCATTGTGTGGCCAAACGGACTTATTCATGTGAATTGTTGAGGAGACTGTGGTTTTCAATATGCTTGCAACATGTGCCATATACAGAAATATATTGGTATGATTAGCTTAAAGGGCTTTTAAAGATTCTGTTGTAGATGTTGTTGGTGTAAGTGTGTTAAAGACACCGCCATTCAAAAGAACAGTAAAAAAAGCAAAAGAAAAGGCCAACAACTGAAAAGAAAATACCATTACAAGATATCGAAAAATGTCGAAGAAAAAAAATTATAAAATTGCATGGGTGGGCTGTTTTCAATTTTTGACATTTGTTCAAAGAAGGGGGATCTTCCGTTCTTTTTTATTTTATTTTCCTAAATAAAAATGGTTAACATGTCCTTAGGGAGTGTATTTTGTCTGTTTGTTTGTTGAAACTGTGCTTTTGTTTTAAGCTTCTTTTTGCTGATGTTTCTGTTTAACTCAGAGGGGTTTCCTGTAACTTTAGTTTTTTTTTTTTTTGCTTAAAATGAAAGTGAAATTTCTTTTTTAAGTCTGGATGTAGTTTTTTTTGTGTATTGCTTAAAAAGCGGCTTCTTTTTAAAACGTATTTTTTCATTAATATCTCAACTCCAAATTGAGAATAATTTTTTTGTTGTTAGTTTTTGTAAGTTTGGGTTGTTGTTAAATTTTGCTTGATTTATGTTGTTTGTAAAAGAAGACTTCGGATTTTCATTTGCTGTTGACAGTTAATTTAAATTTATGTTGTGTTTATAACAAAATCATAAATTTTCTCACCAAATTGTGGTAAGCTTCAAATTTATGCTCAAACATTGAATTCGAAAAAATTTGTCATTTGGCTGAAAAGCCTCGATTTACGCCTTTGAATGGAATACAGATACTTTCGCTTGAATTCTAGTTACCGTAAATTTCAAAATATTGTAGGTATATTGTTTATGAAAATAGAAAACAAGTAAGGAAGTTTTAGTGGGTAAAAGTCGACTATACGATAGCCTACACGATGAGTTTCACAATAAATGGGTCTTAGAACCGTCAGAATTAGAATTTCTGTGAGATTGTTATGTTATGCTTAATTTAATACTTAATGTGTTTATTGTATGGGGAGTAGGCTCAAAAATGGTGCGATAAATATGTTCTAACAACATACAAAAACTAGAATATTATAAAATTTATTTTATTTCCATCGCTTCAAAACAGATTTACATAGTAACGGGACTATGAATAAAATAAAATAATAGTTGTTTGTTAGATTTGAAGTCATTTTTCGGACATATTGCAATTAATACTGTAATTAATATGCAAATTTTTAATTTTGTTTCAATGGTGCGTGGTAGAGAAGAAGAAAGCATATATTTCAAAAATTCATAACTACACTGTATTCTTTCTTAATCGGACCGGTTTCCGGCATTTCAGCCTTCAGCGATTTATTGAACATTGTGATAATTGTTATGTTATAATTGAATAATATTCAGCGAAACGTTATTTGAATAAGAGTGAATTTAAAATCATATGAAATTGAAATTTTGGGTTTCTTGAAACCACTTTTTTTATTTATTTAATGGAAACATATGTTTGAGTTAAGAACCATATGTTTGAGTTAAGAACATATGTTATCTAGAAACCGAGGTGCCATATGGTTCTTTATTCAGTTTCACAAAAAACTTTTAATTATTTTGTGCATGTTTTTTCTTAAGTTTATAGAAAAAGTATAAAGAAAAATATTTTCTTTTAAAATAACAACTTATTTGTTCATTTAATTGTTTTTGTTCTTCAATTTCATTCAATTAAAAATGACTTTTCTATTTTTAAAAAGTTAGGCATCACCAAAAAAAATTTCGATATTCAAATAAATTGGATTTGACTGGCATCACTACTATTTCGAACATATGCAAAAAAAAAAATATGTGATTTGATGAAAAATTTTTTTTTAATTCCTTTATTTGCAATAATTAGTGCATAAAGAATCTATGTTATAATTGAAAAAATTATAATGGAAAATAGATTGTGTAAATAAAAAGTTTTTATTATAGTTATAGAACAGCATCATCGCAAAAAGTGTGTTTTATTAACATCGACCACTTATTACGAGTTTTTTTTAAACCAGCGCAATATGTAGACGTTTTTTAAAATCGTTTTTTTTTTCATAAAATTATTGTCTAATTTTTTAAAATAATGACAAGGTTCAATAAAAAACATGTTAGAGTTTAAATATCAATTACTTTTTTTATCTCTTAAGACCTGCTTAGTAGAAAAAAAGGGCATTTGTTTTGATTTCACAAAGCCTTTTCTATGTGAATTAAAACGAGAAAAAATATTCTTATTGAAATTAGAGAACAGCAAAAACTCGTAGATTTAAGAATTTTTTAATTTACGAGTTTTTTTTTTTGTGATAGTGGTTTCAAGAACAGGGGTGATTGTTTCTATATGAAATTTTTCTACTTAGGGCGGCCGTGAGGTTTGAACCTGAACCTCACATACACTCGTACTTGCACTTTTTGATCAGCGCTTTAACACACTCACCTAAATTCAGGCCTACGAGCAGTGTGATTAAGAATCTTTTCATACCGTACAGCTTTTACTTCGTATTAATTTCAGAAGATACAACTCTGTGCAAGCAAACAATCGTGATTTTTGAAATATTTTTTTAATATTTTTACATTTATATTTCTAATTTCCACTACTCTCAATCTCGTAAGAGTTGCCATATGTGATATACGGTTTGTAAATACTACATATTGCACTTTTTACATATATTTGAGATGACGCTTTGAAGCTGTATTTAATATATCAAATTTTTTTATTTAAAATATTAAATAGATTGTGCAACAAAATGTTCAAAAAGTTTTATTTTAAAACACATAAATTATTAAAAACAATACATGCTTAGAAACATTAAAAAAATTTAATATTTTTTAATGTTAAAAAAATTTAATATTTTTTAATGTTAAGTTTTAAAAAAAAAAAATTTCAACTTTCTTTTTTCATTTAAAAATGCTCTCTTTGTATAAAAAAATATAAAAAATACGACTAATAGCAATAAAAACACACAAGAAAATTACGATACCCTATACCAGGGGAGCGGACGGTTTTTAAGTGGTGGGCCACATAGACCATTAAAAATTTCTGGAGGGCCAAATTTTTTTTAACAATTTTTTTTCGTTTTTATTTGTGCATATTTATAAAGAAATTCAGAAAGTTGGATTTTTGTATATTTCATATCAAAACTTCAAACTTAAGAAGAAATTCAATTTTTTGGAATTTTTTTGTTACTTATTTTTTTTAATTTTTAATATTTTTTATATTTCACTAGTAGATTCCAGCACCCGAAATTCGAGTGCAATTTCTAGGCAGCTTTATTTTTCAACTTAGCCAATTCACAAACCAACACTTTTATGGCTTATTATTATTGTGAATGAAGATAACAAACTCATTAACACATTAACAAATTTAATAAGACACACATAGCATATGCATAATTTAATGCATGTGTTAGTAGCGACTTTAAGTGCAATTTACTCGAAATAAAGGAAAAAATTTTAAAATCTGTAAATCTGCAAGACGGCTAAAAAGAAATACCTTTCAAATAATATACGTTTGGTCAAAATCGGGATAAAACGGTAGAACAATCCATAGCTTATTAATATTATAGATAGATACCATACTGCAAACTTAGGAAGTAAAACAATTTTTTTTTTAATTTTTAATGTTTTTGTTTTTTCTTAATTTTTAATTTTTATTTTTTTATATTATTTTAGTTTTCAATATTTCCGTTTTACGATAAGTGTGTTTTGACTATTTCTACATACACTATATCTACACAAAAATCATCAGGTAACCACGAAGAGTTTTTTTTATTTTCCATTCTCTTCCCCATTTTTTTACCAATAAACTCCCGAAATTTAATAGCAAAAATCGTGTTTTTCACGTCAAAAAGCTGCCAAAAATAAATAATTAAAAAATTAAAAAAAACTTTTCGTGATTACCTCGGCATTTCGATTTTTTTATTTCACATGATCCGGTAACGAGTTATGATGTTCACCGCATAACAACAACGCCTCCGGAGATTCGCTGTCACGGACTTATTTATTTATTAAAATTTATAATTGAAAATTTTTTCAAAGATTCTTCAATGTTATGCTATAACGTGTATATGAAATAAATATCCAACATTATTCATATCTTCAAAACAGAATTATGAAAATATATACTTCAAAGGGGGTTTAACGAAAATTTAATTGAATCATTGATACCTTTTACATCAGTAAATCTGTCTTCTAAATCATTGATCAGATTATTTAATTTGGAAAGATATGATTTAATTGATTTAGGAAGAATTTCACGATCTTGGCAATTTTTTTAAGACGTTGAAAACCGCCAAATGATTTGTCGTTTAAATCTCTCGTAAAAAGTTATATATTTTTCTGATATACAAAAATAGCATTAAACAAATAGGAGATATGATTGCCGTTTTCTAGAAGAGATGTATTTAAAATAGTTAAGTGCTCCATCATATCAGTGAAAAACATTAAATCTTGAGTCCTCTAGCTGGGGATATTACTGTTCTTTAAAAAAAACATTAGGATCTAATTAAATAGTAAAATGATAAGTCTGCTGGCTGTTTGACCAAATTAAGTTCATACACAAAATTTCTAAATTGTTGCTAGTTTTTAGAATTGTTTTTTTTTTTTTTAATTTACGATTTTTACCACTGGAGTAAACACATTTGCAAAATTAAAATATTTTGCAAGAGGGTGTTCACGTGTAGATGCAATTTACTGCAATGAAGTCGGGGATGTTTGCATCTTTCTTAAGGAGTCCTAATAACCCGTTGTTTTTGCCAACTATTGATGGAGCTCCATCAATTGAAATACTTACTAGTTTTTGAATTGGTAGTAAAGGAATTACAGAATCAAATCCCGACTTAATAACAATACCTCTTGTTGTATCTTTCAAAGCAATTAAATCTAGCAACTCTTGTATTTACTGAAAATTGTAAATAATTTTTAGAACAATTTGTTTTGAATTCGAACTTATTATTAGGTATGTACATATTTTATTAATTAAAAAAAAAAAAAAAACATTGGCGGGCCAAATAAAAACAGCTCGCCTTCCACATGTGCACATCATTGTAATATATTATAATCATACGCCCTGAAAATGTTAATTTATTCAAACAATTGATTAAAAAAGAGAGAAAAATAAAATTTTTCAAGATTTCATTCGACAAAATTAGTCCAACCTGATTTGCTGATGAATGACATGAGGTATCATCAATGATTCTTGAGTTATAGCTGAAAAACAAATCAATTAAACATCAAGATAAGAAAAAACTATAAAAGATCTTAAAAAAATGTTGGCCTGAGAACGCCAAAGCGTTTGGAGGTTTTATTATATCACCCTGACTTGGAATTTCTCACCTCCCAAAATGGCTGTTGTACAATGTAACTTTCTTTCGTCGATGGTACTTTTCTAAAAATTTCTAAAGAGTTGAAAAAACTTTTCCATTATAAATGTTCACATTGACCACTAATCCTCCATTGTAAAATACTGGTTCACTAATACCGCGTTAAAACCCTTCCTGGGAACTACGTCTTATAAATATCAGAGTTCAGAAAAAACACACACTGAATAAAAAACTCGTACATATGTATATGTAAACAAACATAGCTCAGACCAACAAACACTTATTTTTATTTTCATATCAATTATGTGTGTTTCTAAATTTTGTACGATGCCGAACACAATCATGACTGTGTTTCCTTTTAATATTTCGTCATCTACACGAACATTTTTCTATCACGTTTTTTTTTTTTTTTTTTTGTTTCAAACACACATAAACCACACAGATTCGAGTGTATCTTTATTTTAAATTCGTTTTCTTGCACGTGTACTGGTAAAAAAAAAACAGAACATGTTCTTCAACGCGTACATCTAGAAATTAAAATAATATCCACTTGCGATCGGAAAAATCTGACACACCCCTATAATAACGACAACAATTGTTTCAACCAAATTTTTTAAAAAAATCTAAAATAATTCATTAGCAGTTATAAAAAAATTAAAATAAAAAGATAATAATAAAAATATAAAAAAAAAACTTAAATAAAAAGATAGAAATAAAATAGAAAACAGAGAAATTTTATATGTTGTTTATGACTTAATTTCGTTTTTTGTGTGTGTTTCTAAACACACATAATTGATATGAAAATAAAAATATGTGTTGGCTGCTTTAGAATAAAACATTGATGTGTGTATTTTCTGAACCTTGTTATAAATATAATGGCAGTTTTCGAATGCTTTCTCACCGGAAGATTCAAAATAAAATTTTGACTGTCATTCGTTGCCTGTAAAGAAAGACTTGTCAGAAATCACACATTTAAACTGAGAGGAAGCAGAAAAGTTATTATTGGAAAGTTAACGCAACCTGTAAATTCATCACTTTTTGTCTGTCTCTCAGAGCCCTAGTTTGTAAATATTTTTTGTTTATGTTTTTGCGGCATTTGTCTCTTCTTCCCAACTCTCAGTACTATTTTTCACTATGGCCCATGGTTTAAACTGTATATTTAATCCTTGTAACCGGAATTTATAAAACGCACCCGATTTACTTTTTATTTTTATATTATTATCCACTAATTTGTTTGTGTTGAAAATTAAATATTTTTCACATATCATGTGCTTTGAATGCCGAACAATTTCATTTTTTGTTTTGGACGGATTTTCTTCATTTGCACATTATTTAAGAATACTTAAATTTATTCAGTGAAAATTTAAAGCAGCGGTGCCAACTTAGCGCTTTTCGGGCTAGATTTAGCGTCTTTTAACTATCCAAAAAGCCATTTTTTATTTAGAGCCTTTTTTGAAAAAGCGCTAAATTTACGCTTTTCCTTTTCCCTTTTTAGTGCATTAGCGCTTTTTTCAATATAACAGTTCATGTTAAGCAAAACTGTACATATTTAAACAACTTCTATTCAAATTTAAACATTTTAGTCAAAAGGAATCATAATTGATTCTCTTATTCGTCTGTAAGACAAAAATTAGGTAACACGATAAATAAGTTCAATATAAAAATTTCTATATGACAAGAAAAATTCCAATGGTAGCACCATTTGTATGGCATTCTATAGAAAGAGCCCTTGGAGCAATTTTGGAAAGCTTGAGTTGAAAATCATTTAAACATTATTAATGAAAAATCGAAGACGCTGTTAAAAAAATATGTACCATGATTCCAAAAATTATATTTATACATACTTGACATTCGAAGCCTAAAATGCGGACTCGGACCACACTAAACTTGTTGATGACTTATTGATTAGAGCTAAATTGCTACCTAATTTTACAACATTAAAAAATTTCTTTACTCAGCGTGGATAATTTTTTTAAAAAGCTCTGAATATTAAAAAATTCTATAAAAGAATTTGAAAAAGATAAAAAAAATAATTCAAAGATTTTCTAAACTTCAAAAACTCAATCAATAAATTCCCGTTTTTTAAATGATCAAGTTTCATTGTAGATAAATTGACTTTTTTGAAACCAATCGCTAAAGTGAAAACAGTGTTCAGTGAAATAAGTTTTTTAAAAAGAAAATAAGGAATAGAATATCTTTAAACACTGTAAATTCCATAAGCCATATTATATATGAAAGAAAAAAAATGGTATAAGAAAAGTTTTTAACGTATTTAATTTTTTATGTGTAAACATCTATACGCGCAGGGGGGTAAATTTCTAATTCACAATACTATCACAAAAACAGCGTAACATGTGAGACGTAAGACAAAATCGGTGTGTATTGGTGAAAAAATTATGATATGTAATAACCTGTTTGAAAACGAAAAATAAAAAATAAAAATGAAAAATAAAAAATGAAAAATAAAAAATGGAAAATGAAAAATATAAAACGAAAAATTAAAAATTAACCGGTTGAAATAATAAATATTTTTATATTAGCAGAGCCCCTAGATGACGCTTTCTGTTTGATTTTAAAAAAATGCCATAAAAAAATCTTTAATTAAGAGATGTTTACACATCTCCCCTGTGATCGGACTCACATAATTTTTTTATTGCTACACACGTAAAACATTTCATTAAATACAAAATTATCTCAAATGTACAAAATTTATAAAAATAAATTTGTTAAAAATTATAAATTTACTAGCTGACCCGGCAAACTTCGCTTTGTCCAAAAGAAATTTTTTGATTGAAATAATTTCGAAATTTTTTTTTTATGAAAATTATCGACCGTTGACGCAATAATATAATTTGAATACAACACTTTTCGAATTCAGTTGAATTCAATATCTTATAATTATACGGATAGCTGACCCGACGGTCTTCGTCTCGTTCAACATTTGGCGAAAATAGAATAAAATCAAGTAATAATTAAAAAAACAATAGAACAATGATTGTAATCAAATTAATGCTGCACGATATACAACATATTTTGTTTTCTGCTCCGGAGCGTAAATGAATAGTGAAGGATGGTTTCGCAACTCGGGAACAGCAACATATAGCTGGCCGCGTGAAAGCAATGACATTTTCAGATTTATGCCGCACACTTGCAGGGACTGTCCTTGTGACTTGTTTATTGTAATCGCAAATGCAAGTTTCACTGGGAACTGAACACCTTTGAACTGGATCGTCAAATCGGTTGAAGTCAAGGGAATTCGCGGAATTAAGCATCTTCCTTGAACCGCCCTTTCAAAATCCTTGCCACTATCACATTACTCATTAATATCGTCACAATCTGTCGGGTTCCATTGCATAGTTTCTGGGCATAAGGATGACAGATCGAACTTTAATTCGAATTAGGAGATTAACCGTAAAGCAGCGTGCATAATGGCTCTGGTGGTGGACCCAATTTTGCAATTTCACCTTTCCGTCCACGCAACACAATCCAGGCGGTTGTTTCTCAAATTAAACTGGATTGCAATGCTCACAAACGACAGACATCTGGCCGAATTGAACCGATGTGTGTGAACTGTGTTGAGTGCATGCTCAATGTTCGCCAGAATAATTTTTTGTAGCCTACTTTGCCGAGCACAAACTTCTCTTCTTCTCAATCATTGTTGCTCATTGTGTGCTTCGTTGATCTCTTCTGACTGTCGCGCACGATTTCCAACCATTCTGGTCGAACTGATTCCCACGTTCCACGTTCCTCTTCCGTTCGACGTGTTGCGATTTTTTCGGTGCTGCGTTGCATCCTCAGAACGCCGGCCAATGTTACCATGAACTCTTATTTGCATCGTAATAAAAATGATAAAATTATCCGAAAGTCAAGAAGAATATATATTTTTAAAGAAACAGTGATTCAATAATAGACCAATTTTTTGAAATTAATGCCCTTATGTAAGCTTAAATTTAAGTATATTATTTTAAGATCCAACTTTGCTATGAAAAATGAAGTAAATTAAAAAGTCTTTTGATAAATTCACTCTCATTCATCTTTGTTATGCTGCTGAAATTGCCATTTCTCTTAAACATTTTCCTTCAAAACGATCCAATATATTAAAGTTCAATAATTACTTTTATGAAAGTAACCCCACCCACTTATTCGATTCCGCCCATTTTCACACTCACACTAATAACTCACATTAATAACCTGTGAACTCACACAAATTATCTTCACTTTCCCTTTTATATTATTCAAGATACTTTTATTATTTTGAAAATTTATTTTATACAGTAAGTGACACGCCCACTTGTGCAATCCCGCACATTTTCGCCAGGGCTAATCACATAAGTAATAGATTAACTCACACAAACTTGCAAAGCTCTCCCTAGTATTATACTCGGTAAATGTACATAATATTTAATCAGTACTTTGTAGGGGATGTACCCGCCCACTTATCCGATCCAGCCTATTTTCGTCGGGTGTACTTACACTAATAACAAATGACGTCACATAAAGTATCAAAGCTCTCTCAGCAACTCTCAGCAATAATAGATGACCTCATACAAAGTTGCATAGCTCTCCCTAAAAAAGTACTCAAGATATATGATGTTAAAAATTAATTTTGTATGGGAGGTACCACGACCACTTATCCGATACCGATCATTTTCGGTATGACTATCCATATTAATAATAGATGGCCTCACACAAATTTACAGAGCTCTCCCTCTCATAGTACTCAATATATATGATGTTAAAATGGAATAACCGCGTAGAGCACCATCTGTGGAGACTTTTAGTAATTTTCTTTTTTTTCCTAAACATTCGCGTGGCAGTTACAAACAAACTCGCAGAAGAAAGTATCCCTTTTGGTCCTGTAGTTTTAAAGTTTTAAGCGGACGAACAAACCAGGATTCATTTTTATTTTTAAATATATAGATTTTAGTGCATTTACTTTCATTCCAATTTAGCGCTTTTTACTGTTTTGGGTACTGTTTTGCGTTTTTTGCTTGAAAAATGTTGGCATCGCTGGTTTGAGTACTAATTGATCAGAAATCAATAGGGTTTTATTTTTAAATTGACAACTAGATACTAACAAAGATACTAACAAAGCGTTTTTTTTTTATAGCGCTTTTATAAATTTCCATATTTTGGTGCCCATACGTAATTCGAAGGATTTATTGTAGCCAACATCCAGTACAACATTTATTTTAATTTAATTGGATTTATGCATGTTTTATTTAAAGTACTGAATCATTTCTATTCTATTAGCCTGACACTGAGTTAAATTAGCACGCATTTCTAAAATCGTTTAAATTATAAAGTTCACTTTTAGACATTGCACAAAATCCTAATATTTAGTTTAAGTTCAAATTCAAACGTTATTCACAGAGTTTTTGGAAAAATATTCGCACAATAAAAATAGTTTGCTTAAAAAATAAAATAAATAAAAAAATAAATAAAGTAAATCATATATTAAAAATTTTGTTTTTATCACAATATAATAAGTTGAATAAAAATTTTAAATATAAACATTAAAATGTTATAATGCTAACTAATTTTGTCAATTTCGTTTAAATGTTAACAGATCCCCTGACAGCAATGATTACCGATCGCAACAAATTGAATTTTGTTACGATACAATGGTTGTGGCTTTTTTGTATCATATTGGCGTGCAGTAGTGGTATTTGGCTACATAATGTAGAGGCCACACAACAACAACAAAAACAACACCAGCAGCAACAGCAGCTACAACTGAAGTCAACTTTACAACAACAACAACAGCAGGAATTTGAGAGCAATGGACCACCAAAACAACAACAACCACAACAGCAGCAACAACAAGATGTAACAGGTATGACTGACGATGGCATAAGTTTAAACAGATTAAATATCAAAAAAAAAATACAACACTAAAAAATTAAATAATCATTATGGTTTTGCAAACAAAAAAAAAATCAAAATTATAAATCTTAAATGAAAAATTTGATTGATTTAAATGAGACCAGAAAATGCAGAAAAATGATCTCAATTATTTGTTAAAGACACATCAAAATCATTTAAACCACAAAATCCATCAAAAGTCAATTAGACGATTGACAATTACATGAAAATATTTATGATTTCTTTTAAATTGTTTGTTTGTATTTTATTTTTACCGAAACGAATTTACTCTACTCGTAATATCTAGTGATGAAGTATTTATAGTAATTGCAAATAGTTTTTAAGTTTATAATGATTTTGAATGAAAATAAAAAATCATATCTAAAAAATTTATTTAACCCACTTAAGGCACAAGCTCTTTAAACCTTTAGTACAGATTGCTTGGAAAGCGAGCTATGCTTTGTGCAGGTTTATTACCTAAATTAAGAACGGCGCGCAGCGGCGATCACAGTATTTATACCCTATACCACTATGTGGTTTGGGTATAATGACTTTGTGCTGCTGTTTGTAACAACCAAAAATATTTGACCTAGACCCATCTTTAATTATACCGATCGAATCAGAATCACTTTCTGAGTTGATTTAACAATGTCCGTCCGTCCGTCCGTCCGTCCGTCTGTGTGTCCATGTAAAGCTTGTAATCAAACTGCAGGTCGCAAATATGAATATATTTTGATGAAATTTGGTATATAAGCTCTTATCGGCCATGGGATGAACGCTATTGAAATTGGTGAGAATCGGTCCATGTTCAGACCAAGCCCCCATACAAATTACCCATATGAAATCGTCATAAATTGCCATAAGATCCAAATTGTCATATATATGTTACTCAAATTGGGTTTGTATGCGTTCATTACATCCACTAATGAGTAGAGCAAAAATGATCCCTTTGACCCCATATAGAGCTGCTTCCCGATCTTCACTTAAATCTATTAAAAAACAAAAATATTGCACTGATTCTTCTCAAATTTTGTTTGTATATATTTTTGCAAAATACAAGAGACTTTACCAAACATGATCAGGATCGGTCCATTTTGGACCTAGTCCCTTTATAGATATACCATCCGATATGAACTTTTTCATATCTGCAGCCAAAAAAATTAATAAAAATCCCACTCAAATTTGGTTTTTTGCTTATTTTCAATGTCCAGTTAGTTGGGCCTAAGAGATAGGGTTTCTAAACGCATGGTATAGGGTATCGTATAGTCGGTCTAGACCGACTATAATTTTCTTACTTGTTTTATTTTAGATTTTATCCTACAATTTTTATAAAAATGGGTGCTTTTAAATCGTGTTTCACCGAAAACGATTTTTTCTATTTTTGCAACTATAGCAAAAAAAGATTTTTGAGAATTTTTTAGCATTTTCTGGGAGATCGGTAGGGCGTCACTAAAATTTATTTTAAACAAACAGAAATTATTAAAATATTTTTTCTCTTGTGCTTTATTTCACAAAATCATATAAATCACTACCCACGAGTACTACTAAAAAAACAAGTAAGAAAATTATAGTCGGTCTAGACCGACCATACGATACCCTATACCACGGTTTAGAAACTCTATCTCTTCGGTCCAACTAACTGGATATAGAAAATAAGCAAAAAACCAAATTTGAGTGGCATTGTTATTAATCTTTTTGGCTGCAGATATGAAAAAGTTCATATCGGATGCTATATTTATATGGCGGCTAGGTCAAAAAGTGGACCGATCCTGACCATATTTGGGAAAGTCACTTATATTTTGAAAAAATATGAACAAACCAAATTTGAGAAAAATCTGTGCAATATTTTTGTTTTTTGACAGATTTAAGTGAAGATCGGGAAGCAGCTCTATATGGGGCCTATGACTAAGAATTGTCCAATAGAAATTATTTTTGGACTACAGATTAATGGATACAATAAACATAAGCAAACCCAATTTTACTAAGATCTATACGATAATTTGGATCTTATGGCAATTTATGTCGATTTTATAGGAGTCATTTGCATGGGGACTAGGTCTCAACATGGACCGATTTTCACCAATTTCAACATGGCCGAGAAAAGCTTATATACAAAATTTCATCGAAATATATTCATATTTGCGACCTGTAGTTTGATTACAAGGTTTACATGGACACACAGACGTACGGACGGACGGACATCGCTAAAACGACTCAGAAAGTGATTCTGAGCCGATCGGTATAATAAAAGATGGGTATAGGTCAAATATTTTTGGTAGTTACAAACAGCAGCACAAAGTAATTATACCCAAACCACATAGTGGTATAGGGTATAAAAATTATCTGAGGTAAAAATTAGTATCTTAATGGGTACTAGAGCAGTCCCAGAATAACCAGACCTGACAAAGAAAACAACAAATTTGAGAAACATTTTCTTTATTTCTCTACATAATCTCCTTTTATCTCGATACACTTTTCCCCGCGATATTCAATAGCTTCGATAACCTGTTTATAGGAAGAATTGCCTAGCTCCTGGAAATAGCCAAAAAAAACTGCAGACTCCACAGAGCTATTTTTTATGAAGCAGATCGAACTTTATTTCAACAATAATTGTTGATTGATGATTGTTTTCCCTTTTTTTGAAGATAATCAATAAAAATTACACGCACATCCAAAAAAAAAACAGACTGAAGTCAATTTTTTTTTGTCACCGATTCTACAAATTTTAACGCCATTTTGTAGCTAATATATCCGAATTGAGGTAGCCAAAAAAAAAGTAGGTTAAACTATTGCTAATTGTGGGCGTGGCATGCTGTCAAATTCCACTGTTTTTTTAATCTCCGAAAAAGGTGATTTTTTTTTTTTGTTTTTATCAAAAATAAGTTATCATCGATAAAGACCTGCGGTCCTTTTTAGAAGGTTGGTAGGATTGTAGTATTTAGTTGTTGTAAGTGGTCACAGCCCTACCTTTTTGATATTAGGGGTGTTATGAAATATTTATTAAACTACTAATTTCTTGTCAAAGTTCAACTTTAGTGGAATAGATCTTCTAGGGAACAAAAAAGAAATATGAACGTATACCACCTTGAGAAAGGTGAAAGTGTTTGCTTTAACCCTGTATATACTTTTGCACCCACCACACCCGCCGGTACAACACTTTTTACATTTTAACGAAATTATTCAAAAAAAAAATCATATTACCGTAACTTAAACAGCCCTATAAGTATACAATGGTGTGTTATATTTGTGCTTTAGGTACATATGTTACAGCTTATTATCATTATCATCATTTGTTATATTACCAGTAATGATATCTGCTTACAAAATACACCACCCTTTTTATATATGTATTTGTAAGTAAGAATGTCAATGGCAACACAAAGTTAATTCTCTTTTGTAAATGGGGATGTGATGGTTCTTCCGGACAGCTTTGACTAACACGAAGGCTGCATCCAGCTGCATCATATGCCAAGCAACATCAAGCCAAATAAACCAAGTCCCGACAAAATCATTAAAAAATACTGATGCATATAAATTTGGATTATCATGCGTGTACTTGCGTGCAATGAAGAAATTGAGTCTAGAAAATTTGGAGATTGCGTTAAGGAAACTGCAAAAATATATACAACCAAGTACCCATGTAGAAATATGTATGCATCAGTATCAAAGGAAGCTCAGGAAAAAAGGAATAAGGATTACAGATTTTATAGAGAATACAAAACTAAAAAATTTCACAAAATTCCACAATTGATCTATTTAATATATTATTGATAACATAAGATCCGTTCATCTCCAGTATTCGAAATCAATGTAAAGTAGAACGTCGGGATTAAGATAAGGAAGTCAAAAAACTACTAATATAGAATATAGAATATTTGCAATCAATATTTGAATCAAATGCATTATTCATTATAATTGCCTTTCATTGTTATTTTAATACGAAAAAGATAGTATTAGTAAACAAGTAAGAAAATTATAGTCGGTCTAGACCGACTTTACGATACCCTATACCATGCGTTAGAGACCCTATCTCTCAGGCCCAACTAACTGGATATAGAAAATAAGCATAAACCAAATTTGAGTGGGATTTTTATTAATTTTTTCGGCTGCAGATATGAAAAAGTTCATATCGGATGCTATATTTATATGGGGACTAGGCCCAAAAATGGACCGACCTTACCATGTTTGGTAAAGTCTCTTTTTTTTGCAAAAATATATACAAACAAAATTTGAGAAGAATTAGTGCAATATTTTTGTTTTTTGATAGATTTAAGTGAAGATCGGGAAGCAGCTCTATATGGGGCCTATGACTAAGAGTGGTCCAATAGGGATCATTTTTGGACTACTGATTAACGGATGTAATATATACATACAAACCCAATTTGACTAAGATTTGTATGATAATTTGGATCTTATGGCAATATATGTTGATTTCATAGGGGTCATTTGTATGGGGGCTAGGTCTGAACATGGATCGATTCTCACCAATTTCAATAGCGTTCATCCCATGGCCGATAATATATTAAATACCAAATTTCATCAAAATATATTCGTATTTGCGACCTGCAGTTTGATTACAAGCTTTACATGGACACACAGACGGACGGACGGACGGACATTGTTAAATCGAATCAGATGGTGATTCTGATTCGATCGGTATAATTAAAGATGGGTGTAGGTCAAATATTTTTGGTTGTTACAAACAGCAGCACAAAGTCATTATACCCAAACCACATAGTGGTATAGGGTATAAAAAAATAATAATAAACGGAACCTCCCATTGTTACAAAAGCTATTAAAATTTATTGCAGTTTTTATTTTTAAAAGGTTTTCTTACCCACATATGTAATAAATAAAAAATAAAACTTTTTATCAAAATTAAAAAAAAAATCAGAATCATTGCGCTAATGTTCAGCAGATTTATTTTGCTAAAATTAGCAAATTTGGCAGCAAAATATAATAAATTTTTCTGTAGTAATAGCAAAATTGTTAGATAATATTACTAACGTTTTTTTAAGTGTGAATATTCCTTGAGTGTAAACAAATTTGCAAAATTTGACAGCAGAAAATTTTTAATTTTTCAGTAATAATTGCAAAATTTACAGTTGATTTTACAATTTTTTTTTTCTGTAAAAATTTTTTTCAGTGTAAACAGTTAAAAAAAGTAATAATGAAAGTAAACATTTAAAAAAATCCCATTATGTAATACAAAAAATGCTTATAACTATTATTAAAATCCAAATATTACATTTTTTAATAAATAAAAAAAGTTAAAAAAATCAAAAGATAAAATTTGACTTTGAATTCCTCAAAAAATACTTTATCAATTTTAGTGAAATTAAAACTGCGTCAAGTTCAACTAAATATCTATCCATTAAAAAAAATTACTAAAATATTTTGATCGGTTCAAAAGTTACAGAATTGTGGCCAATGAAAAACGATTTTCATACATATAAAATATAATTAAATGATAAACTCAACCCAATATTTAAATACTTCTGTCAGTTTTGTGAAATGAATTAATAGAATAAATTAAACCAAAAAGAACTTAAAACAATATTTTAAAGTTTTGTAAAATTTAAAATTTTTCTTGTATAATACTCATACACGCAGTGCGTAAAAGTAAATTATACGATGAAATATTTTAAATTTAGGAAAGGTTGAACGTAAAAAGATGCATAAAAATATCGTGCATAAAGGGGGGAAAATGTATTGAATTTGCGAGAGAGAGAGAGAGAGGGAGAGAGGTTGAGAGAGAGAGAGAGTATTCACAAAACTCATTTAACCCGGTAATTCCTAGACCTTTTTTGGTCTTATATTTTTACTATTTCGATCTCATGAGCACGAAAGTGAAGTCCATTTTTCAATACACTTTTGCGTTTTTCCGAAAAACGCGAAAAACTAGCGTTACCATATCGTAACTCTGCGTCGCCTAGATTACAGGGTGCAAATCGTCTCATTCGATGTCGAGTAAATCAATCGAAATTCCATATTTTGTTTTAATATTTAAAGAATGCGGACAATCGTCAGACCTCGTTTCACTTTTACTATTGGCTATGGACCATAACTCGTTAGCTGTGACAGAGTAAAATTACTCTTAGTATTTTATTTTCGAAATTAAAAAAATAATTTCGATCGAAAAATTTCGATAACGAATGCAACGATTCGACCCCAGGTTTATCATAAAAGTGAAAATGATTTTTGGAAATTTTTTTTCAATAACTGTTACAAAAATAGCATTTTTTAAAACTTTTTATTAAAATTGTAAGAAAAATAATAAAAATTAAACTCATATATTTGTTGAACTGAAATAAATTACAGTTTGGTATGAGAATTTTTAACTAGAGTTTTCACTTGAATTGCACATGCGATATCTTCGTTAACTGAACTCAGAATAACGAAAACTTCATTTGTTGGCAAGTCACAAATATTTCGCATTAAATTACTGTTTTCACTTGCAATTTTTGTGTGCTCTTTTGGATTTATTTGAGTGACGGTATATTTTGCATTACCATATGGTAATCGTGGGTTATTTCGGGTTAATCGCGTATTTAATATGTTATTTACTACTTTCATTAGCTGCATCTTTAATTTTTAAAAAGAAAAACGGAAATAAAATCGAGATATTTTCGAAAATATTAAATATGAATCCAAAACTTGCGTCAATTTGGAGCATACGTTAAACAGGCTCAACTTTTTATTTAAATTGTACAGAAACCGCGAAAAATCATATTAATCTAAAATAAATTAAAAAAATCTCTGTACTTTTGCAGGACTTTTAAATAGTCCGATCTTAAATACATCCTCAATCTGTATCAAAAACACTTGTATTTACTTATTATTTTGCAATTGTGATAAGAAATAACAGTACCTCATCATGAAGCTCAAAAAACCTGGCTAGAACAGACTTCACAATGCAGGAATAGCTGTTTATGCTCACTCACCATTTCATAGCACAACACTCGGTACCTGATTAAATTTACGATTTACGATTCTAGTGTGTCTTTGAGGTTTTCTTTCATTTCTTTCTCCGTAAAAGCCTTTCTTTGAATACTACAACTAATGGAGAAACTTCCTTAATTTTCACTGTTAATCCTGAGTAATTGCTAGACATGACATGAACTCCACCGGTTGTTAGTCCGATAAAGACCAGTCAATTTCGTTTCCTTATATATCAGCCCCAGTCATTCTGCTAAGAAAAGGTCTGTAAAATTTTTACTACTACTGGCACTACCGCTCAAAGGATTAACTTCTTGTTTTTGACATGTGGATTTTTAAAATATAATAAGTTGAAAGTTTCTATAATTATGCAAGGATTTCTTCTTAGGTTATACATACATATATATTTATTATTTCTTTTAAATGATTAGAGTGTAGTTTTACAAATAAATACCATATACATACAACATTTTTTTTTTTTTTATTTAACTTAAAAACATTTTCTTTAAACGTCTTTCATCAAAATGATAAAAATACAATAACATAAAACATCATTTTTTATTAAAACCATTTACAAAAACAATTGTCATCATCATCAACACAATCATAACTGTCATCTGTGAGATGCACTGTATTATTATCATCACTTTTACGATGACTTTTCTTATGTTTGTTTGTGTTTTCGTCTAACAAACGGATAATCTCAATTTTTGCGGCCATCAAATTTGAAATGTTAACATTTTAAAAAGTCTACTACTGTGTCGACTGTCTTGTTAAAGTGTCACTTAAAAACAATTTCTTTGAGTTTATTTGCAATTCTCAGGAGGATGTGAAATTGTTTAAAAAATTTCTTCATTTCTTTTAATTGTCAATTCAAAAAAGCAAAAAAGCTTTATCTTAAATTAAAATTTCTTACAAAATGTGGCTAATTAACAGTTGAGAGTTTAGGATGGGTTATTTTGAGTAACTATTTTTTTAAATCGGGAGCAACTTTATTCATCAAGAAACTTCTTATATACTGCTATTAACATTGTTATACAAGAACCCAGTCAGAGTCATCGAAGCGCTGGTAAAGCATTTTAAAAGCTAATATAAGTGCTTGCTAAGCAACTGACATTTGCGTTTTATAGTGTTTAGCCAATCTCCAATGAAAATGTATAAAAAAAAATTCAAAAAGTGTTTTTGAAGCAGGAGATTACTACTTTCAAATGCATTAACGAGTGTAAAAAATTTATGAACGCTAAAGTAAAGTCCGAAATATTGTAGAGAATTTTTTTTTGCATTTTTAAGCTAGGATGTGATGAAAAACTTCAGAGGTCGGATTCGAATTCAGCACGCCGAAAACCTTTAGAAAAGTATACTGTGGTCCCTCCAAACCACTGTGCACTGTTCAAATCATTAGCCCTTTTTATTTTTTTTATTAATTTTTCAACTGACATAAAGCTATTGAATTTCTTTTAAACATATTTGAATTCCATTTTATACAATTCAAAATAATACTTTTTTTTTAAACATAATAAGAAAGACTACGTTATTTTTTTGGCTCTAGGTAATAATGCCCAATGAAAAAACGCCCAAAAATAAAAATGAAAAACGGCAAAAAAAAAACTCTCCCATACAAAATTCCGTCAAATGAAAAATGGGAAATGACCCAACTTGTAGGGCTATTTTTCGTATTTTTTGGCCCATTTTTCGCTTTTAAAAGTGGGTCAAATTGGAAATGAAAAATGGCCCACAATTTTTGGGCCATTTTTCGTTTTTTTAATTTTATTAAATTGTAGTCGAAATCCATAAAAATTTCTGTAAAAAAATTTTTGTTTTCATTTCGATCTTCACTTCTACCTAATAACAGTTAAATATTGAGTGCAAATATATTGTTTTCAATGTATTCATATCAATACTTAGTACACAGTTAAATAATAAGAGTGTCTTGTACAACTGCATGACAATATAGGCAGTGAAAAGAGCTCAATCCTTTCGCCAAACAGTTGATTGCATTTTTACAACGCTGAGTGTATCATGCGCTACGGGCGAAAAATTTTAACAAAATATCGCCGAGGATTGAGCTCTTGGCACCGCCCATGCTGTTGTACAAAACACTCTTCTATTATTTTTTTTAATAATAATACTAATTATTTATACGAATACATTACATAAGCAAAACTAATTCATTATTTAATTTTTTGAGCTATTTTTTCATAAAGAAAAATAAACTTCTGTATAAATATTTGACTTTTGAGTGAATTTTCATATGGGCAATATTGATTAATTTTTAATTTTTCGGCGTTTTTTTACATTTTCCATATTTTCGGCCATTTTTCATATTTTTGGGCGATTTTTCATTCAGCGATATTTGCTAGATCCTATTTGTTTAATATACCTGTATTCAAGAAATAGATAAGTCGGTGTGTTTTAAGTAATAATTGAAAAAATGGTTACTTAATCTTTATTTTTCACCATTCCATTAGGTTTTAAGCTTCTCCAGTAAAAAAAAAGAAAACTTTAGTTACGTTCCTTTGTATTTTTGGTAACGATATATTCTTGATCCTTATGACAACTCTGTCTGTGTGTCTATTAAAATCACGCTCATTCACAAAATAAACCATTTCCCTGGGATTTGGGTAAACTTGTCATAATATTGACTGTTATTATTTCGAGCATGTTGGTATTTAAAATGGAGTAAGTCGGGAATCACTGTAACAAGATATGGCCTAAAAAATGGACACCTCTAAAAATGCTAAAAACATCACAAATAATTACTTTGCCGGTGCTTAATTTTTTTTGGAACCCCTTGATATCCTGCTTGAAAATAAAAAAAATCATGTGAGTCCGATCATAGGGAGATGTGTAAAATCAAACAGATAGCGTCATCTATATATCACTTTTAGCAATCAACTGCAGCGGCCCTGCTAAAATGAAAATATTTATTATTATTTATTTCAGCTGGTTAATTTTTAATGTTTAATTTTTAATTTTAGTTTTTAATTTTTATTTTTATTTTTAATTTTTAATTTTTAATTTTTAATTTTTAATTTTTAAATTTTAATTTTTAATTTTTATTTTTAATTTTTAATTTTTAATTTATAATTTTTAATTTTTAATTTTTAATTTTTAATTTTTAATTTCTAATTTTTAATTTTTAATTTTTAATTTTTAATTTTTAATTTCTAATTTTTAATTTTTAATTTTTAATTTTTAATTTTAAATTTTAAATTTTAAATTTTTAATTTTTAATTTCTAATTTTTAATTTTTAATTTTAAATTTTTAATTTTTAATTTTTAATTTTTAATTTTTAATTTTGAATTTTGAATTTTGAATTTTTAATTTTTAATTTTTAATTTTTAATTTTTAATTTTTAATTTTTAATTTTTAAATTTTTAATTTTTAATTTTTAATTTTTAATTTTTAATTTTTAATTTTTAATTTTTAATTTTTAATTTTTAATTTTTAATTTTTAATTTTTAATTTTTAATTTTTAATTTTTAATTTTTAATTTTTAATTTTTAATTTTAAATTTTTAATTTTTAATTTTTAATTTTTAATTTTTAATTTTTAATTTTTAATTTTTAATTTTTAATTTTTAATTTTTAATTTTTAATTTTTAATTTTTAATTTTTAATTTTTAATTTTTAATTTTTAATTTTTAATTTTTAGTTTTTAATTTTTAATTTTTAATTTTTAATTATTAATTTTTAATTTCTAATTCTTAATTTTTAATTTTTAATTTTTAATTTTTAATTTTTAATTTTTAATTTTTAATTTTTAATTTTTAATTTTTAATTTTTAATTTTTAATTTTTAATTTTTAATTTTTAATTTTTAATTTTTAATTTTTAATTTTTAATTTTTAATTTTTAATTTTTAATTTTTAATTTTTAATTTTTAATTTTTAATTTTTAATTTTTAATTTTTAATTTTTAATTTTTAATTTTTAATTTTTAATTTTTAATTTTTAATTTTTAATTTTTAATTTTTAATTTTTAATTTTTAATTTTTAATTTTTAATTTTTAATTTTTAATTTTTAATTTTTAATTTTTAATTTTTAATTTTTAATTTTTAATTTTTAATTTTTAATTTTTAATTTTTAATTTTTAATTTTTAATTTTTAATTTTTAATTTTTAATTTTTAATTTTTAATTTTTAATTTTTAATTTTTAATTTTTAATTTTTAATTTTTAATTTTTAATTTTTAATTTTTAATTTTTAATTTTTAATTTTTAATTTTTAATTTTAAATTTTTAATTTTTAATTTTTAATTTTTAATTTTTAATTTTTAATTTTTAATTTTTAATTTTTAACTTTTGATTTTTAATTTTTAATTTTTAATTTTTAATTTTTATTTTTAATTTTTAATTTTTAATTTTTAATTTTTAATTTGTAATTTTTAATTTTTAATTTTTAATTTGTAATTTTTAATTTTTAATTATTAATTATTAATTTTTAATTTTTAATTTTTAATTTTTAATTTTTAATTTTTAATTTTAAATTTTTAATTTTTAATTTTTAATTACTAATTTTTAATTTTTTATTTTTAAATTTTTAATTTTTAATTTTTAATTTTTAATTTTTAATTTTTAATTTTTAATTTTTAATTTTTAATTTTTAATTTTTAATTTTTAATTTTTAATTTTTAATTTTTAATTTTTAATTTTTAATTTTTAATTTTTAATTTTTAATTTTTAATTTTTAATTTTTAATTTTTAATTTTTAATTTTTAATTTTTAATTTTTAATTTTTAATTTTTAATTTTTAATTTTTAATTTTTAATTTTTAATTTTTAATTTTTAATTTTTAATTTTTAAATTTTAATTTTTAATTTTTAATTTTTAATTTTTAATTTTTAATTTTTAATTTCTAATTATTAATTGTTAATTTTTAATTTTTAATTTTTAATTTTTAATTTTTAATTTTTAATTTTTAATTTTTAATTTTTAATTTTTAATTTTTAGTTTTTAATTTTTAATATTTTATTTTTAATTTTTAATTTTTAATTTTTGATTTTTGATTTTTAATTTTTAATTTTTAATTTTTAATTTTTAATTTTTAATTTTTAAATTTTAATTTTTAATTTTTAATTTTTAATTTTTAATTTTGAATTTTTAATTTTTCAAGACAAACACTTCATTCATTTTACTTAACACCGTTTTTGTCTTACTCTGGTTTTATGATTGGGGTGTGAAATAGATTTTTACCCCCCTGAGCGTATAGATGTTTACACATCAAAATGGGTTAGAAAAATGAATGGGTTAGAAAAATAGACCCTTTGAGTCATATATAACCCCAAGGTGGGATTATGGTTAAGTGCTAACGATTCTCCGTCAATAGATGATTTTGTGATTTCATTGATATATCAATATTGGCCATATTATGGGCTCATTTAGTAAAACAATACACAATGGAATGTAAAATATTTCAGTTTTGAATTTCTATAGAAAATTTGATCGTTTCGTTACATTTTGTTTACTCGAATGAGCGGCTTAAATTTGTGCCTAAGGCCGAGGCCATGCAATGAGCGAGCGGCAGAGCGGTGAGTGGCAAAAAATTAAAACATATGAAATACTACTGAAGTGGCCACGCAATGAGCGGCATTTGAGCGGCTGAGCGGCGCCGCTTAGGAATAGAACTTGTTCTAATTTTTAGTTGTTTTCTGAGCGGCAAAGAATAAAAATGGCAAAAAAAAAATGGCTTTTCTTTATTTTTTCAATCTGTAGCGCGATTAGTAACTTCTTTAACGATAATTGAATCGTTAAAAAAACAAAACAACAGAATTATCGATTTTGGTATTCAGTAAAATTTTTAAACGATATTCACTATAGTTAAAGTCAGCTGTTGTTGTTATCTTAACGATAACCTTTTTTGTGTTGTTTTTCAATCGATTAATAGTTAAAAAGGTTGAAATGTAGTCATAAATAAATAAAAATCATAAAATAGTGAAAATATTTAGCTTTTATTATAAAAACTTTTTATATAAATAATTTTATATTAATATTGAAAATAACATTTTGACAACTAACCGCTCAGAAATGACGCTCAGTAATAAGCCACTTGCCGCTTAAACTCGCCGCATTGCTGCTCACCGCTCATTGCTCTCATTGCGTGGCATCGGCCTAACAGATGAATATTGATTTTAGTTCATTTTACTATATTATTTTTTTAAATTTTTTAACATTTTCTTCCCAAATATTTTGGAAAAAACACAATTTTAATTTATGTTTTATGAAGATCGCTGTTTATTCAGTTTTTTTTTTTTCTAATTTAAAATTCGCAATTTGATTTTGAAAACATTCAAATTCACTATCAAATTGGCCAGCATACATATTTAAATCATAATCAAAAACAAACACAAAAACTCGGTAAACAAGCTTGAGAGGTAGAAGACCTAAAACTTGAATGTGTGCTGTCTAAACAATTTAAAAAAAAATCTCATCGATACTAATTTAGCCTTATAAAAATGAGTAAACAAAGTCATTCACTAAATCCTTATACATCATCAATGTTGTTGCCACAGAAACAGCAAGAGGAACGACAGCATATTAAACAACAACATCTTTCTCAGCCCATCAAGATCATGAATCAAAAATTTATTGAATACATTTTTTTTGTTGTCTATCACAATAGTTAAACAGGAAAATTTTGCAAAAATTAAAAGAAAACAAATGAGTATTTGAGACACCACCAAAGAGGACTACAAAAATTTTGTTTGATGGTCAATCACTCAAATAACAAAATTAGAAACAAAAAATAAAAAAAAAAACAAGTAAAAGTGTTATAATTTGTTGTATCGAATTTTTTATACCCTCCTCCATTAGCTCTGAAAAATTATATGTGTGAATAATGTCTATAAAAGGTAATAACAAAAATATTTAGGGGCAGAACAACAATTTTACTAATATTTCAAATATGTTTTTAACGGCAACGCCTGCTACGAAAAGAAAGGCTAAAATCGCTATTCCCCAGTGCTAAACTTGACGTAAGTTGTTGTAGTAAAATGTACAACGATAACTAAGAACAGCTTATTATTTTACCGGGGAAAACAAAACCCAACTACCTTTAAGTTTTCTGCTGAATTCACTATTTATTAAGCAGAATTTTTAATAGTTAATTTCCTTTTTTGATTGAAAATCTATAATTTATGATCATTTGCATCATATATCATAGTTTCATAACTGTAAATAGTATCGTGAGAATTACCTTACATTATTATATATTTTTAAAAAACCTGCTCCGGTATAGTTTTCTATTAGCACTTAAGCTATTTTAGCGATCCCTCATTATATATTTATATGTGTTACAAACGAAAGGACAAGCTTATATAAAGGCAAATACATTAAGGCAGATCAATAGTTTAGTTAGTTGGTCAGCCATTAAAAGCTACACTTTGTTGTTTCTTTAAGCTAGTAAAGCCCAGACAAATGAATGACTGGCTGACTGTTGACTGACAAACAACATTAATCGGTATTGTAGACAGGCGGCAAACAACGTCATAGTGTATTGTACCAACTCCAATGCAGTGTATTTTTATCTATGAAATATGTATTGAGCAGCCTAATGTTGAGACTGAAACATTTTAGCAAATGCTATTGAAAATATCGTTCGTATTTTCCACAAAAATTTAAAGCATCATAACAAAAATACCATATATATATCTATGATTCTCGATCATAACTATTCTATTATACACTTTACATCGATATATTTTTGAAACTTAAAAAAAAAATCATGTAAGTCCGATCACAGAGGAGATGTGTAAACATTAGTAATTATGTATCACTTATAGCAATCAACTGCAGGGGCTCTGCTAATAAAAACATATATATTATTATTAATTATTTCAACTGGTTCATTTTTAATTTTTCATTTTCGTTTTTCATTTCTTATTTCTTATTTTACATTTTTAATTTTTCTTTTTTAATTTTTTATTTTTGATTTTTATTTTTCAATTTTTATTTTTCATTTTTTATTTTTCATTTTTAATTTTAATTTTCATATCATAATTTTTTCACCAATACAATCATAAGTCACACTGATTTTGTCTTACGTCTTACATCTTACGCCGTTTTTGTGATTTTATTGTGATATAGATTTTTACTCCCCTGCGCGTATAGATGTTTACACATCAAAAATCTGTGTACAGATGAAATCACGACATTTCAGTGATAAACATAAGAAGTCTCAATGTTTTAAGACTGTCTTAACGGCGTCTCATATAAATTTCATAACGAGATCACCACTTTTGATAACTTATTGATAAGTGATGCTGACTTTTTCAATAAATGTTCAAAAACAGTCGGAAGGTGTCAGAGGTCTTTTGTATGGGAGTATATCAGCAAGTCAGCAGTGACTCCGGAATGTAATTAAAAATTCAGAAAAGTCGTCTTTAAGAAATTGGCAATTCGGATCTATAGAACTATACTTAATATATATACGCTCATCACCGACGTTGTATGATTAATATTTAATTTTTAAGAAAAACCTTTTCTTCGAAAAGTATATGAAAGGTGAATTTTTTCAAGCATATTTTCTTAAATAAGTATTTTTTCTAAAATAGCACCTTTTCTTAAAGAGGTACATTTTCTTCAAAAAGTACATTTTCTTCAAAAAGTACCTTTCCTTAAAAAGTACATTTTCTTAAAAAAGTATCTTTTCTTAATAAATATATTTTCTTAAAAACTACCTTTTCTCAAATAAGGTTAAATTTTCTTTAAAATGTACATTTTCTCAAAAGAGTACATTTCTTAAATTTTCTTCAAAAAACACACTTTCTTGAAAAAGCAATTTTTTTAAATAGGTATATTTATACAAAAATATACAATTTCTATACAATTTTCTGTACTTTTCTTAAAAAATTACCTTTTCTTATAAAATTAAATTTTCTTAAAAATGTAAATTTTCTTCAAAAAGTACATTTTCTGAAAAGGTACTAAAAAAATACATTTTCTTTAAAAACATATTTTCTTAAAAAAGTACCTTTTCTTAAAAACTCACATTTTCTTAAAAAGGTACATGTTCTTAAAAAAGTATATTTTCTTTAAAAACACATTTTCTTCAAAAAGTATCTTTTCTTAAAAAAGCATATTTTCTTAAAAAAGCACCTTTTCCTAAAAAGTATATTTCTTAAACATTTCAGTTTAAAACAACACAGTTACCTATCTTAATAAAGTATCTTTTATTAAAACGGTATATTTTCTTAAAAAATATCATTTCTTAAACAGGTAAAGTTTCTAAAATAATAACTTTTTCTCTAAATAGTATATTTTAAAAAATATATTTTTTAAAAATTAATTTTTCTTCAAAAAGAACCTTTACTTAAAAAGTACCATTTCCTGAAAAAGTACCTTATCTTAAAAAAAGTGCCTTTTCTTACAAAACATATTTTCGTAAAAAACACATTTTGTTAAAAAAAAAGATTACCTTTTCTAAAAAAGCACATTTCTTAAAAATTAGCGTTTTTTTTTTAATACATATAATAAGTACCTTTTTCTAAAAAGTACCTTTTCTTAAAAAGTATCTTTTCTAAAAAAGTTCCTTTTCTTAAAAAGTATCTTTTCTTAAAAAGTTCCTTTTCTTAAAAAGTACCTTTCATTAAAAAGGTGCCTTTTCTCAAATAAGTACCTATTCTAAAAATGTGCCTTTTCTTAAAAAGTACGTTTTCTAAAAAAAATATTTTTATCATTTTTCAATGGGCACCTTAGGTTCTAAGTTTCCTTTTTAAAGCGATATTAGAATAGTTCTGCAGTTTTGGTTTAGTACTAAACGGTCCTAATTAGTACTTAAAAAAGCTAGAAAATTTTTGCAAAGATATTCTGCAATCATATATTATTTTAAATTTTTGTTATTTTTACATTTTTTTTACAGTGCTTTTCTTCTTTCAGCAGTTGACATCATCAGTAGTTGACTTTATGTAAATTCAATGCAGTGTGCAACCGCTAAAACTATTCAAAGCGTTAAGTACGAAAAAAATACACATAAAGTTGATGAATTATTAACAACATTCAAAAAACCAGACGAATCGCTTTCCATTTTAATATCAAACGATTAACAAAGTCAATGGGTATAGAAAGATGCATATATTGTGAATTCAAGGTGAAATATTTTTCAGCATTCTGACTAAGTTCTCGAAAATTAGCCTTCCGCCTTATTTATAGCAAAAATTTAACTAACAAAAATCATGAAAATAATCACTGCGAAATTTTTAAATTACTTTTTTCATATCTTAATATGTATATTAGGCCTATAACATTTTAACATTTTTTGAAAATATCAAAATTGGCATACTGTAGTCGAATACGCCATTGAAAACTATGGAGGAATACGCTTTTACTTTTTCGCTGGCGTCAAAAAGTTCACGCACCATCAGCGATGAAGTTTCAAATTTGTATTTGTATTCAATTAAACTGAATATATTGCTTGTCAACTTTATATTTTAGATTTAACATTAAGCAGCCCTGGCACCTGCCTAGGGCGGCAAAAAATTAGCATGTAACCAACAAAAAAAAAATCAAATTTTCAAACAAATAATTTTTTGTTTCTCTAGGTGTGAATAATGTAAAAATTAATGTTCAGAAAAAGTTTATATGTCATATTCATCGTTTTGTATGTATATATGTATATATATATATATATATTCATGTAATTGAAAAAATAAATTCAAATTCCAATATTTTTTGTTCTAGTAGGCATGGCAGAGACATTGGTATACTTATTTTAGGTACATAACAAAAAAATAATTTTATGTGCTTGTTTCCACTTGTGCCATTCATTAATGGATTCAAGAATTTTTTTTTTGTTTGTAATTTATTAAGTTTTGTCAATTATTGGTTATATTTGCGTAAGTTTGCTTTTTCTCTTCAAATATAAGTTTACAAATTAATTTTGAATTTTTTCTTTAATCTTATTTAATTAAAATAAAGTTGTTATTCATCTATTGAAATGAGTGGCGGAAGTAAGAGATTAAGTTGTGCGAAGTATCATCAGGAGGTTGAAGAGAAATTGGCAAAACAAAAAAAAAATTATTGAACAATCTACGAAAATGCAGTCGTACTTTAACAGCTCAGGTGCTAGTGGCAGAAATATTCGAATCTAAATTTAATAGAAAATGTACCATCTTTGACCACAGAAAATACCGTTATTTCACCATCTTTATCCTCACAAAACATTATTTCCATTTCTAGTTTAAATAAAACAACTGATGTTACTGAAATTGTCACAAATATTGAAAATACAAACATCAGTACCATGATATCTGTTAGTAATGATCCTGGTAAATGGAATATTGACGAATCCTTGATTGATTTTGTTCTAAAGTTTGGTTTCAAATCCAATGAGAGTGATTTCAGTACATCGAAAAAACTATTTGGTGACAAATATCGTTGTTTCAAAGCGCATAATTTTTCGAAAAAATTAAATAATGGAGAAACGCATGAAAGATATCATCATATTCAGAGTCTGGTAAGGCTCTATATTGCATTCCTTGTTATGTACTTAAAGATAATAGTTTTTTTTTATAAAAAGGGTAGATATTCAGATTGGAAAAATATTTCACAATTATTAGAATCCCACCAAAATTCTTCTACACATCGCCGTTGTGCTATGATCATGATTGAAAGAAGTAACCAGAGTGGAAACTTGTTTGCTCAAAAAATTTAAAAACGAAGTAGTTTACTGGAAAAATGTTTTAAATAGAATTGTCTTTGTCATAAGGAAGCTATGTAACCGGTAATTACCTCTGCAAGGACACAGTGAAAAATTTTATTACAATCGCTATGGAAATTTTATGATGTCACTAGAACTGATTGCAGAATATGATTCCTTGTTGAAAGAGCACATACTAAAGTATGAAAACTGTGGTTCTGGAAAAATTTCATACATGTCAAAAACGATATGTGATGAAATTATTACTATAATTGGAACAGAAGTGAGAAACAAAAAATCAGTGATATAAAAAAAGCAAAATATTTCTCTATAATTATTGATTCGACACCTGATATTTCTCACACTGACCAATTATCATTGATGATTCGATATGTTGATATTGATAACGGCAAAATAGTGGCACTATTTTTTAATTTTTTCAACAATATTGGTCATAAAGCGGACGAAATGTTTGAAGTAATGTTGGAGTTTTTCGATAAATACAAATTAAATTTGGCAGATTGTAGGGGACAATCATATGACAATGCAAATAATATGTCCGGAATCTACAACGGCTTAAACGCCAAAATTTTAGGAATAAATGCTATTTTTGTTCCATGTGCTTGCCATTCTATAAATTTAGTTGGTCAATGTGCTGATGAGTGCTGCACGGAAGCTGTACATTTTTTCATACTAATTGAAAAAAATTATTCTTTCTTTAGTGTGTCAACAACGCGGTGGGCTCTATTAAAAACAAAAATATGGCCAACCAAAAAACTACCGAAGGCCTTATCTGACACTCGTTGGTCAGCTAGATCAGATGCCTGCACAGGCTTGTTTCAAAACTATAAAGAGATAATTGATGTACTGAAAAAACTTGGAAAAAGTATTGACTCATACTGAAGATGGAGGATTATTAAGAAAAATGGAAAAAATGGAAATGACAAATGACTCCTTACAATTTGACATTTTAGAACGTTTTTACAGTGTAAATAAAAAATTACAAGCCGCTATTATGAATCTGCTTATTGTTATTCAGCTACACGATACGTTAGTAAACTATTTGTTGGAGATGAAGAACAATTCTCTTAGATTTCAAGAAAAAGCTTTGACAATTTCGGTAAGTTACGAATTTTATGAAAGGGATTTAGACCGCGTGGAATTAATGGAAGAAATTCTTCATTTTAAACAGCTTAAATAACTTGTTAAAAAATTTTTTTTGTATTGATTTAGAAAATGAATTTGATGCGTGAAGTTTTTTTTTTTGTAAACTAACCCAAGATAATGTTTTTCGTTAATAAAACATCATTGCCAACCTCGTGGTACTATGGGAAAAATTTGGTTATAGCTCAATGTATATAGTATGTAAAATATTTGTAGACAAAAAATTTTTTTTTACATTTTTAAGCATTTTGCTTCAATCTAAAAAAAAGATAATGACTTTACTAAGAGCATTACATAATAATACAAAACAGCAGAAATCGATTTGAGCCAAAAATGTGCATTTGACATATTCGGAATCTCCATATCTTTAATATAAGATACGAGGGACAATAAGTCTCTACAAAAACATAGAAGAGCATATTTGTATACCATATACCACACTGTGGTTAGCGTATAAAGACTTTGCGCTGATGTTTTTAACTAGCAAATATATGATTAAGACCCACCTCATATTATACCGATCGACTCAGGATGTCCGTCCGTCCTTCTGTCTGACTATATGTCTGTCTGTCTGTATAATATATCAATCAAATTTGTAAATATACATCAATCACATTTGGTATTTAAGCTTCTGATGGCCATAGAACGCTATCTCCACAGAAATGATCCCTATGAAATCATCGACTTAAATTGCCCTAAAATTTGATTTGTTCGTGTCAGTCTAGACCGTCTATAATTATTTAACAAATTTTTAGTTGATTCTTTATTATTTGTGAACGTAGTCGACTTTTTGCTCGCGATTCTCCACCTTTTTTAAGCCCTTCGCAAAGTAAGATTTCGAAAGGTTTTCAAAATAGGCTACTGTTGCAGAGCTTACCTCCTCATTTGACTCGAATCTTTTTCCAAGGATTAATTTTTTTTTTTAATTTGGAAACAGGAAAAAGCCGCTGGGAGCCAATCGTTTTTTTTTTAATCATCTAAACTGCAGAAATACGCACGAGTGAGTTTATTCTCGATTGTGAGCAAACGCGGCACCCATTTTGCCGATAGCTTTTATCGTGATATTGTAATTACTGACCCATGTGATATTCCCGTGGCCTCACTATACTTTAACTCATCGGTCACTCAAAACTTTGCCGTGAATTTTATTGTTGACTTCCCAAGCAACTGCCTCAACTGGACGTCAAGTATCGTCATTTGTGGGTGTAGAGCTACACTTAAATTCACTTAAGCGCTGGTGCAGATGTGCCAAGGGCTTTGCCTAACTCATCTCTGATTTCTTCAGGAGTTTTTGCTTTCAAGTAGAAGTGTGTGATAACAGCACGAAAATAAATTTGTTATACCATCCACACCACTGTGCAGAGGGTATATATAAGCATGTCTTTCCACTTGTAATGCACTGCTGGCCACTCCATGACCCCAACCACCTGTGAACTAAGCCATTCCTTGACGATTTTTGCTGAGTGTTTGGGGTCGTTATCATGATGGAAGATGGCATATTCAGGTCTATCTGAAATTTGGGCGATAGCTAAAGGCAAATTCTCTTGCAAAATGCGAATATAGTTTTCCTTTCTAATTATGCTATCTATCCGTATAAGTGGGCCACACCATCTGGTGTTACACATCACCAAACCAGAAGAGATTTACAGTTTGAGTTACATGTGCTGCGTTTGGTGTGGTCAATGGTTTGTCCCAATACCAAACTTTTCCATCTGATTGGTATCGCTTGATTTTGGGGTCTTGGGCTGGGTTTGGTCTCATCTGACTAAAATAAACCGATAACAATCTGCTTATTTCAAATATTGCCTCACTTTTGCACCAAACTGCATATTCTTGATCTTATTAACAACTCGAGATGATATAGCGATATCCCTCAGTCTGTCTGATCGTCCGCCAGTCTGTCCGTCCTTCAGTCTGTCCGTCCGTCTGTATGTCTATTGAAATCACGCTCATTCATACAGCAAACCATTTACCTGTGTAGAAGTAGAATAACATTACTTGTTATTGTTTCGAGCAAATTCGTATTCAAATCTAAGTAAATCGGGCATCATTGTGCCAAGATATAGTCTAAAATGTGAAGACATCTCTAAAAAAAATGCTAAACAAACTGTGTGTTTATTGTAATAATTTAGTATTTATTAAGTTTATCAAATTGCTTCCTTTTTCAAATATTTTGGTTACATTAGCTATAAGTAGCGCAATAAGTGCAAATATTAATGAAAACGTCAAGCATAGGTGAAGGGTTACCAACGATTTGGCATAGCAATATTACTTGTTTTTTTTGTCAATTTTTCAAAATATCAAAAATTGCCTCACGGATTTAACTAAAAATTTGCCACTCCTCTTTTTCAAGTTGAAAATTTTCAGAAACCTAATTTGCTTTAAATTCTTAGTGCCCCTTACATAATTTTGTAAACACCATCGTAATTATATAAGAAATTAGCAAATAAAATCAGTTACAAGCAATTTTAAAATATAATAATTTAATTGCTAAAAGTATTTATCTCTGATTAAAAGTATAAAAACATTGTATTATGAAGCCTTTAAAAAAAAATATTCGTAACATAATTAAAAATATAACTTAACAATAATTGCAACACAGAAATATCCTTGCCCAAGGCCACAATTATATGCTCAAATTACTTTAAAACAGGCCAAAGTTGTTAACAAAATTTTGCTTTTGTAATCTAAAACAACAATAACAAATGTCTAAACATTCAGTCAACTTTTAAATGAATATAATTTGTCTAAAACCAGACACTCCTCAGACTGTTTACCAGACACCACAGCCAGCCATCAAAAATACACAGAAGCAGAAACAGCAGTTGTTGAAGTTGGAGCTTAAACTCAAAACTTGTACCCGTATAACACTACAAATATACTCGTATCGTAGTATATTTTTAGACCCGACACTTGGAAATGTTGATGGTAGCTAAGTAATCACAATGAGTATCAACTAAGTATTAGAGTGACTGAATGACTGACTACTGGCATGGAGAAGGTGGTGTTGCTACAGGTGGTGGGACGGTGATTAGTGGTAGTGGATGTGGCAAACATTTGTTAACACTTTAACAAGTTATGATTTAAGATAAAATATTTTAAAAAAAAATCAAATCCAACAGTTTGAAGTTGCATGTATGGGGGGCAAGGTTTTTATTGCAACGTAGGTGCACATGTCATGTAATTTATACAATTGATTTAGCACGATGCAACATAACAGCACCACACCAGTTTCGATATGAAACTTGAGAAGACTGATGACTCGCACAAAATCTATTAAGACGCAATTAAATTCAGAGTAGAGACTTAACTATTAAGGGGGATGAACAATTGACAGTGGTTTGTGGCGACGATTGTAGTAACAACGACAATCCCAGTTGGCTGCCTGCGGATTGTTTCATACAAATAATGTAATTTTCCCCTATCAGGTGTTAAATAATTCCTAAATTGATTAATTAAACTGTACTTTGTGTCAAATTAACTTCAGATTGTCAAATTGTCCCCTTGCATTTCTATAACTTTGGAACAAAATCACAAAGCCATGCCCGAATTTTAAGAAATTTAGAGAGTATCCTCATATCAATCCATGGAAACTTAGATTATCTATTAATTTTTTTTTTTTTTTTTGACTTCGTTGAATACAAAATCGTTACCACTTTCTTCACTTACAATGAAAGACTCTGCATGAGAAGCTACAAAATGGGCTCAAACTTGGACATATGGTAGAAAGGGGGTATAAAACCACTCATGTTTTCGTTTTTTCGATTTTTTCATATCATCTCCATAGTAAGTATACACTGTGGTGGAATATTGTAACCACATGATCTTTTTAATAATTTCTTACATTTACAGAAAAATTAGGAAAAAAAATCTGTTTATGTTATCTGAAGAAGCACTTTAAATTAATAAGAGAAACAACAAAAAAAACATTTTTTTTAATTTTATAAACTACTAGAGGATACGCCTACTTGTCCGATCCCGCCCATTTTTTCCGACTACTCATATTAATAACTCATGAACTCAGACAAAGTTTTAAGGCTTTAACTCTTACGCTACTCCAGATATATGACATTTAATATTTACTTTTTATGGGGGATGCCACGCCCACTGGTTCGGTACCGCCCATTTTTATGAGACTACTCACATTAATAACTCATAAACTCAGATAAAGTTCCAAGGCTTTCACTATTAAAGTGCTCCCGATATACGACATTGTATATTTACTTTTTGTAGGGGGTAACACGCCCACTGATCTGATCCCGCCCATTTTTTCAAGTGCTAACGTTGATAACATATGAACTCACGCTCAGTCCCAAGACTTTATCTATTACAGTACTCTAGATATATGACATTAAATATTTACTTTGTATGGTGGGTGCCACGCCCATTGGCCCGATCCCGCTCATTTCTTTTCGCAACTCTTCAAATTAGTTTAATATGTACATGTGCATAGTTTCAGAACTCTTGCTGTCATAGTACTCCAGATATTATATGTTAAAACTTTCAATGAGATCTGCCACGCCCACTTGTCCAATAACGCCCACTTTCACTTCGACTGCTTATATTAATAATTTATGAACTCCTACAAAGTTTGAAGGCTCTAACTATTATATAACTCTAGATATTTGATATTAAATATTTATTTTGTATGAGAACTGCCACGCTCATTTGTCCGATCCCGCCCATTTTTGTCCTGATTACTCACATTAGTATAACAACATATGTACTATTGCAATGTTTCAAAACTCTTACTATTACAATAGTCAAGATATATAATGTTATTCAATTTATGTGGGAGGGGCCACATCGGTTGGGTAGTTTCAGAGTCTATAAAGGCCAAATATATATACATTGTATATTATATATAGATTCCAACAAAAAATTTGTTTTTTAGGCTGGTGCGCTGTATTAAAAAAAATAACAAAATTATAGTCGGTCCATGTGTTTAAAAAAGGGTCTTTGGTCCAACTAATGGGATATAGAAAATAAATATAAGCCAAATTTGAGTGGCATTATTACATTTTTTGTCTGCAGATCTGAAAAAGTTCATATCGGATGCTATATTTATATGGGGACTAGGTCGAAAAATGGACCGATCCTGACCATATTTTGTAAAAACACTTATTTTTTGCAAAAACATAAACAAAACCAAATTTTAGAAAAATCTGCGCAATATTTTTTAGAAGATCGGGAAGCAGCTTTATATGGGCGCTATGACTAAGAATTTTCCTGCAGAGTTAATTTTTGGGCTCCTAATTACCGGGTACAATAAACACACACAAACCAAATTTTTGCGGGATCTATATGATAATTTGGATCTTATGGGAATATAAGTCGATCTCAAGGGGGACATTTGTATGGGGACTAGGTCTGAACAGGCACCCATTTTCTTCAATTTCAATAACGTAGATCCTATGGCCAATTAAAGCATATATACTAAATTTATGATTCATTGCAAGCTTAACATGGCCACACAGACAGACGGAAGGACGGACGGACAGACGGACAGACGGACATCGCTAAATCGAGTCTAATTTTTTCTAATTTCAGCACCAACTCATTACACCCTGACCACATAGTGTTCTACATAACTAAACTAAAACAGATATTTTTTCCATAAAGTTATACCAAAATCATAAAATTTGTAGCGAAGCCCCCACAAGAAGAGTCCGGAGGTGATAGGACCTAAATGAAAAAATTAGTCATATTTTCAAAATGCCACGCTATTGTTTCTTGTCCGATATTATAAAAGGCAAAATTACTGCTTTTCATGAAGAAGGAGTTAGTTTTCGCGAAATTGCTCGGAGATTAAACCGGTCTGATAAGGTAGTTCGAAATTTTTTTAAGTGCCCTTCTAATAACGGGGAAAATTTTAAAAAGTTCAGGAAGAAAATCCAAACTTTCAGTACGAAGTAAACGCTACGAAAACTGCCAAGCAAATAGCTCACGAATGTGGTCAAAATATGTACCGATGGACAGTAAATTGCGTACTACAGCAGTTTTTAGTAACTCGCCGTCAAAAAATTAATAATGCGCCACGATTACTGGCTCGTCATAAAAAAACGCGTTGGCCTTTTGCTAAAAATAACATGAGCACTGGACTGCTAAGTAAATTTCTGTAATTTGTAGTGAACATATTTTGGAAAAATTTTCATAACAAATAATTTTTTTAAAAAGTTCAACTTAGATTCATACGGGATTACGCAAGGAGCCACGACATTTTGCCTAACGAAATTTTGGTGGCTTAGGGTGCATTTTGTGTTGATGGTATGCTAGAATTAGCTTTCCCCAGTACCAAAACTAATGCGATAGAATGCAAAACTCTTCTCTCAAAACCTTTTGTTTTTTCAACAAAATCGTGAAAAAATATAATTTTTACAAAAAGGTTTTTTCGTATTTTTCCTCTCATGCTAAATATATTCTTCATTTTGGTGCACATATTAATACAAATTTAGATACAATAAAGTAGAAAAGGATCGTACTTAATCCTAAACTGTTTAGTTACTAAGTTATCTTTTAGAATTCCATGTAATATTATATAAATTAGCAGATTCCAGCGCTCGAAATTCGAGTGCAATTTCTAGGCAGCTTTATTTTTCAACTTAGCCAATTCACAAACCAACACTTTTATGGTACATTATTATTGTGAATGAAGATAACAAAGTCATTAAAAAACACATTAACAAATTTAATAAAACACACATAGCATATGTATAATTTTATGTATGTGTTAGTAGCAACTTTAAATGCAATTTACCCAAAATAAGGAAAAAAATTTAAAAATCTGTACATCTGCAAAACGGCTAAAAAGAAATATCTATCAAATAATATACGTTTTGTCAAAATCGGGATAAAACGATAGAACAAAACATCGGTCACAAGAAATCGCCTAGCCTATTAATATTATAGATAAAGAATTAAATTGAAATTGAAATATAATTTTCCAGCAAGATATTGCCTCTGTTTATAGCAGTAACCAGGCTCGCATGTGGTTAGAGTCAGACAATATACCTCAACTACAATGGACAGCCTTATCGCCTGACCAGAATCCCATGGAAAACATAAAGGCAATCATGGTGGCAATAAGCAATCCAACAAGATTGAGCACTTCAAAGCAGTAGTTATTGAAGCTTGGGAGACAATTACAAATGATGTTCGTTTAAAATTTGTAAATAGTATGCCCCAACCAATCTTTGAGCTCATTTCCAAAAACCAAAAATAGTTATCTTAATTATAATGTTACGAGTAATTTTTAGAATTGCGGCTAAAATTTTGCACCATGAAAAAACTAACTTTTTGTTAAAATTTTAAATAAAATTAATTTATTTGAAGAAACCCTCTCGGATAATTGTGGTTTAAATATTGCTTTTAATTTTTAATCTGCGATTCGTGTGGATTATCTCTGTTGCCGAGCTTCATCAGAGAGGATGATTTTCCGGCAAAAGTGATCATCTTCTTCCAAGCGTTCTGTAGCCCAATTACAGAACCGTTGTTCAAGCGTAAATCGACTCATGTCGTAAACTTTTTTTCATAACCCAGCTGATATTGATTTTGTCATACTCACTAATCAGTAGTTCAAAATGCAAACACTGCAAGGACCACCCTGTATAACTAAATAAATACGGGTCCATTAGTGTTAGTTGTTATACTATACTTCCAATGTTGAAAGCATTTGATAACTTCCCATGAAGAGTCTTCAATGGGATAACGTTCTCAAACTTCATCAGATCGCGCAAATTATTAAATAATTAGTGATATCATCTACGTCGTTAAGCTTTCATTTTAGCCTTGCAACTCTGTTCTCATTGCAAACATCACAAAATAACTCAAAGTGAAAAGTGTTCACAAAATTATAAAAACTAACCACTGTTCACATGCATGCAAATCTTTTAGAGGACATTTACAAGCATATGTTTTTGAAATGTCTTACAAAAAACAGAGTTGTATTTTGTTAGCAATTATAACACTCATGTAATAATCATGGAAACACATGTTAAACTCTAATTGTTCACTTAAGACACTGATGGTTAATTTTCTTTTTTCTTGGTTTCTTTTTTGTCTTCTTACAGTACGCAACTTTAGTCCACGCATGGATTACAACAACAATGAATGGCGTCCTGTTGGCAGAGGTGATCCGTTAAAAAATGATCCCACATTTGATTATAGTCCACCCACCCTGGATCGTGTTCGATATTGGGCTGATCCCGATAAGGAAAAGGAAAAAATGGAAGAAGGTGCTGCCGCTTCAGTAGATGCCAAACTAAAAAAAGCTAATCCGGGTAAAAATGAAATATTACTATTGGGTGTTACAGGCGATAGGGACAGATTAAGAGGTGCGACTCAAGCACACCAACATTCAGGGAGTATGATTAAGAATGCCAAAGGTGAAACGCCTTTATTGCAACCGAAATATACTTCGATAAGAAGAAGTTATTATGCCCATCAAATACCCACCCATTTGATGCCACCACCCATGCAACCAGCTACACAACAATTGCAGTCGGCATCACATATGGTTAAACCGGCTCATACAGATTTTCAACAACATCAACAACAACAACAGCAATTGCAGATGCAATCTAGTTCACATATGGTTAAGCCAGTTCATACAGAATATCGTCATAATATGCCTGGTCACTCATACATGACTTCCACACCTATGAATTCGATGAATATGCACTCGAAACCCTACTATATGACTTCAGCTCAGCCTGTGGGAACCTCTGGACACGCAGGCATGATGATGTCGGGAAATTCACAACGTTTTTCGCATCCTCATGATTCACATCATCAGGAATCTGTTAATTATTTTTCTTATAATACTAGACCCCATATGGCAAGCACTCCATCAATAATGATGATGAACGGAGCTGGACATCATGATGTGTATTCACCCAATTCTATAAGAGGGTCTTCGGGTCTACATAAGTCACCCACAAGTTCACGTAAACCTTGGATACATGATTTATTGCAAAAAGAGTTTATTAAGCCAGTTAATCCAACCATGGGACCGAATTCATATCATCCCGAAACTATAAAGCCACACCATATGGAGTCCCACTTTGAACCTATGCTGGGATCTCAAGGTATTAGTACCACCTATACTCCAGTAACATTTGTAACACCCACTATGCCTACTACCACCACCACCCAGGCAGTTTATATAACCAGATCTACTTATCAAACTTCTACACCTTCAACCACCACAACCGCACCCTCTATTTATCCAACATATACAACTCAAGCACCTAGAACTACTTCTACCTTCAGTCCTACTAGATTATTAATTCCAAACACCAGCAATTTAGCTTTTCGTCCAACAGTGGCGCCTTTGAAAATGACTACCGATTCTCTGTTTTCACATTATAACCAACCAGATAAACCTCTGAGAGGACCCATGTATTTGATCATAGAAGGCCATTCAAAGGTTAAGACCTACGGTAAAGATGAATTAGATCCTCACAAGCCAAAAATTGTACCAATCATACCGAACCGTGAACCAGTGGTAAGAATAGCTGATCCCAATGAAAAGCGCGGTACACCCGAAACGTTCCAAGTGAAACATTTGCATACAAAAACCACACCTATCATGGAAACAACTACCACTGCAAGAACCACAACCACCACTACCACCACAACAACGACGAAAAAACCACTAGTGAAAACAACAACAAAATCCACCACTACCGTTAAGCCCACCATCAACACAAAGACCACACAGAAAATGGTAACCCCTAAATCCAGCAGCACCACTTCAAAGCCGATTACTACAAAAACGCCACCAAAATTAAGTGTTACCACCTCGTCAAAACCCAAAATTGAAAAAGTGTCTGCCAATAATATGAAAATACCGGGCAAAGATCCAAAATCACCTAATAATGCGGAAAAATCAGCCATGGATTTGAAAATGTCTTCAAAACTTAACACCAACAATCCAAATGCTTTAGAAACTCCTCAAAAGCCTAGCCAAACTATTGTAAATGAACCGCTTACTGGTATGCAGGGATTAATGAGTTTCTTAGACTCTTCCTTAGGCAGTATATTTAAGGAGGATCCTCTACCAGCAACCGCTTTGGAACCAGAAAAAAGAGAAAACACCACCAAACTCAAGCCTATGCCAATGAAAGCCGGCACCCAACAATCACAACCTCAAATTGAAGCTAGGGTAAGCACAAAGCTGGAAGCTATTAAGGCAGAAGATTTTGATTTGGATAGTTTCCTTAAAGTAACTACCGAGTATTTACCACGTGAAACAAGACAAATATTTGATTACGATCAACTACCCGAATCAAGAATAAACGACAAGGAAAACTTCAACTATGATGAAGATGATCTATCATCATTCAATTTTGACGACGAATACGAAGAAGAGGAAGTGCAAGGCAATGGAGCCACACAACAAAATCTCATCAAGCGTATAGATTCATTGGTAAGCAGTACAGAAGATGATTTCGATGATATCTCCTCATTTGATGATGTTGATTTAACTGATATTGGCGATGAAGATTTAGAAGCATTAGCAGAATCTCGAAAACATCAAGCGAAAAAGGCGTAACCGATAGATCCTACTTACTAACATTTCGATATAATTTATTTTTTTTTTATTAATTTAAAGAGTATTTTTTATATACTGTTCTATACCAAATCGTTAAAAATCTTTGAAATCTTTTTTGCAGTAGTAATTTTTTGTGTAATTGTATATAAACCGCTTTATTTATTTGAAAGAAGAAAAAAATTAAAATTCAAATGAAAATCCTCCCTCTGAAGAGTCGTTTAATTTTAGTTTCATCACGTTTATTTTTGTGATTAATTATTTATTATAGTTTGTAAGTGTAAATTATTGAATAAAATTATTTATTAAATACAACAAACATTTTTCGGGAAAATTATTTTACTGATCTGAAAAAAAAAACAAGTAAAGTCGGTTTGTGCCGACTATACATACTTCACTAGATCCCATTTATACTGCATATAAAACCCGTTATTTCCCAATCATGCTGAATAAGCTTATTAACAAAATTTGACAGAGGTTGTTATCTATTTCACATATTAAAGTTCACTTAAAATACTCATATACATATAATTTTCAGAGAGGCCTTTATATATTTTCCAGACTGGATTTACCTTATCTAAAACTCAAGATATTAACGCACGATTTTCCCCTTAACTTTTTAGCAAGCATTATTTGATTTTTTTTTTTTTTTTATTATCAAGTTATCTTTAAGCGTGGGAGGGGGGAGTTAAGGTTTTAAAACCTCTTTTGCATTTCTTTTTCTAAATGCACAACATGCCGAGAGTGTTGTTTCAAAATTTCAAGCAAATCGAAGTAAAACTAAAGAAGATACAGCGTTTCCAGCGACCGGCCTCTACGGTATATCATATATAAATCAGTTTTTAAAAAACTTTTAATCGATTTTCTCGCAAATAAATGTTTGAAGTCCGGGAACATCATAACTCAAAATGTACTTTTAAAAAACTTTTAATCGATTTTCTCGCAAATAAATGTTTGAAGTCCGGGAACATCATAACTCAAAATGTACTTGAACGATAGTTTTGAAATTTTACACATTATTTGTACACATAAATTCTCAGGTAACCACGAAGAGTTTTTTTCCATTTTCTTCCCCATTTTTCAACAACAAATTCCCGAAATTTTATAGCAAAAATTGTGTTTTTCACTTCAAAATGCTTAAAAAAAAAAAATTGAAAAGAACTCTTCGGCGTTACCTCGGGAAACATATCACCTTTTATATGCATTTGGATTTTTTTATGTCACATGATCCCGTAACGAGTTATGATGTTCACCGCAAAACAACAACGCCCCCGGGATCGCTACCACGGACTTATTTATTAAAATTTTTAATTGAAATTTTTTTCCAAGATTCTTCAATGTTATGCTATAACGTCTATATGAAATAAATAAAACAATATTATTCATATCTTCAAAAAAAATTATGAAAGTACGTCTTTTTTTTTGTCTAGTTTTGTGTTTAATAACAACCCTGTTAATTTGTTGTTAGTTTGATTATAGTGACTCATGAAATTATTGTTAAAATAATTTTTTTTTTTTTCAACCAAATCCAACCTGGTCCTTAAAAAAGTTGGCCATAGAATCAAAGATAGTAGCAAACCTGGTTCGAGAAGAAAGAAAGGTTCACATGATGCCAAGAAAATAGTAAGTATATTGAAAAGAGCTCCCAACTCATACGGTAGAAAAGCAGCCCGATTAAGTCAGCGCTCGTGCTGCTTGGCGTAGAAAATAAAAGCAAATGAAGGTTAGAAAACATATAAAGCCCAAAAAGTTTCGGAGCAAATGTTGAAGACCCAAAAGCAGACGATATTTACAAAAAAAAGTTATTGGTATGGCAACCAATATGCAGTTGCGACAGAAACAACAAGTCATTTGTTACATCGGGCGCTATAAATACCGAAATTTATATTAAGAGGTGTTTACAAAAAAGGTTGTTTTCTTTCATAAGACAACATAATGTGTCCACTAGGGTGGCCCTTAATAAAAAAAAGTGTTCAAACTGTCGGTCTCACCCCCTAGAAATATGCGAATAGCAAAAAAAAAAACTGAGAAATACAAAGTTTTGGGCCAATAAGAAAACGTTTAGTCGTGGCGCAAAGCGATTGATAATTTCAAGTGTGTCTATATGGGGAAAATATGACTTTTTTTCAGATTTTACGAAAATTTCGTTCTATAGTTTAATTTTTCCGTCAAGCTGTTATATAATTCAGGATCAGTATTAACTTATCCCTTCGAAAGGCTATAAAACTTCAAAATCGAATAAAACCTCGCCAAGAAATAGCAAATGCCCCAGACCACCTTTGTGCCAAAAAAAAAACTAGGTCATGAAATTTGATGGCATTTTTTTCAACTTTGAGAAATTAATAAAGCCATTATTCTCTTTTGGTCTCTATACTTATAAGTACTCAGATATGAAGTACTGTTTTATTACCACGTTGCTAACCTATTGCGCATTGAGGCCGAAAATTGGAAATTTTTTTGATAAAATTTTTAAAACTCCTTTTTCAAGTTCGAAAAAATTTTCTTAAACAAAATTTAAAAATATGAATCTATCACCTTAAGGTTTTATGAAATACTTGTTGGAGATTAACTGTGTGAATTTTTAAGTAAATCCCTCTGCCAGAATTTTTTTGACAAGGATTTTATTTTTGCGGATTTCGAGAAAAATTGGATTTTTGTGAAATATTCTGTAAATCTACTCTTTCTACATACTTTGTATCAAAAATTCATCACTTTTCTACTTTTAAATATTATAATTTATCTTAATAGCCTAGGGTTTCGGAAAAAAATAATATGACTCCATTAACCCTTTTGGAATTGGGGTCACATATGACCCCAACCTAATAAAAGACAATTTATGCAAAAAATTCAAATATTTTGTAAGTGCTGTCCAATTTTTAGATGCGACACTTAAAATATAATAATCAAATGTGTAGAAGTTTCGCCCCAAAAATTTGGGATAAATCCGAAAACATTAACCCATTATTTGCCAAGGCCAGCTTTGGATTTTAAGATATTTTAAAATAAAAATGACCTAAAACGAGTTTTTCTATTAAACTCGTTGATACCACTATTTAGAATTTTAGAAAAATAATTCGGCTAATTTTTATTTATTTAACCCTTCAGTGCTCCTGAGATCAAAATTATCCATTGTGATATATCTCTGGCGCAATTATCTGCTTATTGCTCGCGAATATAAATTAAAACAACTTAAGTCATATGTCTAAAAAAATAGGACGTTTTTTGAAATTCACTTTGATTTAATTTTGTAATTTATTCCATTAAGAGTAGTATTAATTTAATATACCCTTTTATATATATTATTATATTTGAAATTTACTTTTATTTAATAAACTATTTAAAACTGGGAAATAAAATGGTAGAAGTTTCAAAACATGTATGTGACATTGAAGATAATATAAAGCGACCGATTATAAAAAATCAAAAAATGTCAACCATTATAAGTAATGGCATCTTCACCGATTGACCTGAAATTTTTTTTTTGTGTTTTTTATCAATATCCACCAAATTGGTGGGTGAGACAGCAAGAAATTCAACTATTACTTTATTACATAAAGTAATTTTTTAACAAATTTGGTTAAAAGTTGTTTTAATTTATATTAGCGAGCAATAAGCAGATAATTGCACCAAAGATATATCACAATGGATTATTTTGATCCCAGGAGCACTGAATGGTTAAATCAATAAAAATTAACCGAATTATTTTTCTTAAATTCTAAATAGTGGTATCAACGAGTTTAATAGAAAAACTCCCTTTAGGTAATTTTTATTTTAAAATATCTTAAAATCCAAAGCTGGCCTTGGCAAATAATGGGTTAACATTCTCGGATTTATCCCAAATTTTTTAAACGAAACTTCTACATATTTGGTTATTATATTTTAAGTGTCGCATCTAAAAATTGGACAGCACTTACAAAATATTTGAATTTTTTGCATAAATTGTCTTTTATTAGTTTGGGGTCATATGTGACCACAGTTCCAAAAGGGTTAATGGAGTCATATTATTTTTTTCCGAAACCCTAGGCTATTAAGATAAATTATAATATTTAAAAGTAGAAAAGTGATGAATTTTTGATACAAAGTATTTAGAAAGAGTACATTTACAGAATATTTCACAAAAATCCAATTTTTCTCGAAATCTGCAAAAATAAAATCCTTGTCAAAAAAATTCTGGCAGAGGGATTTACTTAAAAATTCACACAATTAATCTGCAACATGTATTTAATAAAACCTTGAAGTGATAGATTCATTTTTTAAAATTTTGTTTAAGAAAATTTTCAAACTTGAAAAAGGAGTTTTAAAAATTTTATCAAAAAAATTTCCAATTTTCGGTCTCAATGCGCAATAGGTTAACAACGTGGTAATAAAACAATACTTCATATCTGACTACCTATAAGTATAGAGACCAAAAAAGAATGATGGCTTTAATCAATTTCTCAAAGTTGAAAAAAATGCCATCAAATTTCTTGACCTAGTTTTTTTTGGCACAAAAGTGGTCTGGGGCATTTGCTATTTCTTGGCGAGGTTTCATACGATTTTGAAGTTTTATAGCCTTTTGAAAGGATAATTTAATACTGATCGCGAATTATGTAACAGCTTGTCGGAAAAATTAAATTATAGAACGAAATTTTCGTAAAATCTGAAAAAAGTCATATTTTCCCCATATAAATACACTTGAAATTTTCAATCGCTTTGCGCCACGACTAAACGTTTTTTGATTGGTCCAAAACTTTGTATTTCTCAGTTTTTTTGCTATTCGCATATTTCTTGGGGGTGAGACCGACAGTTTGAACACTTTTTTTTCCCCTCCATATAACGAAGGGCCACCGTAGTGTCCACATATGTTTGGCCGGTCACTACGGTATGAAAGCTCTTGATTGGTACAACAACAATAACTAGGTTTTTGAACTAACGGCTACAAAGTGCCAGGAACTTAGACCAAAATGTGGAAGATTTTAAACGGAGATGGACTTTATGTTCCAAAAAAGTAACAAAACCAATACAAAATCCCTAATGGAAAGGTTTCCGAAAAAGTTCTATAAGTTCAAAAGTAGCGATTAGAACTATAAAAGTTTTCTTTTTTGTAAACTTTAAAAAAAATTTCAGTTAAATAAAAAATGTTATATCAGATAAGATTTTTTCGATCTCACATCTTATTACACCACATTCATTACTCAGTAAACTAATTTTGGGTTTTCATGCGCTAATTCTTGAAGCCGCAAAGATGAGTACATACATTTTATCTGCATGAACATACTTGTAGTGTTCAGGTGAATACGTGCGGTTGTAAATAAAACTCGTGAACAAGACAGCTTCGAGTATTCAAAATTTAATTGCAATTAATAAGTATGAAATGAGCAAATGAAGCAAAAGGTCTGTTTTTTCAATGGAATTTTTTTTATATAATTATTTATTTCAAAATATAATTTAATTACAAAAATTTATAATATTTTGCCTCAGCGCCGATAAAGGCTTGATAGAGGCTAGTAAGGCAACAAACTGTTTACATATTTCTTATTTAAAAGAAAATATGAGTTGTGTAAAATTGTTGAAAAAAAAACACATGTAATAGAATAAAAGAGTAGCAAGCTATTATATAATTCAAGATGTAAGAAGTATTTCGACATTTTCTAACAAATATTTTTTTAAATTGATGTTAAAAATCGATAAAGCTCCTTAAATCATCAGATAATTGATTAAACTGCATAGGCCCAGATAACCATAAAAACGCAGAAAAAAAATATTTTAAAACTCTGTAACGCCTTATGATTAATATTTACTGTCTTAGAATTATCACTCATAGTTTTGATAAAATTTACATGCGCACATCTTTTTTTAAAAAGTGCTTTTCTTACAAAAATTACCTTTTCTTTAAAATAAAGAACCTAAACTTAAAACAGTATCATTTCTTAAAAAATTGCATATCTTTGAAAATGTATATTTTCTTACAAAAAGTGCCTTCTCTTAAAAAAGTATCTTTTCTTTCAAACTGTCGTTTTCCTAAAACAAAACTTTTCTTTAAGAAAGATCCTTGTCTTAAAAAATTACGATTTCTTTAAGAAAAAAGTACATATAAAAACTAACAGAGTACCTACATTTTGAACAGTACTTTTTCTTAAAAATTACCTCTTCTTAAAAGGTACTTAGTAAAAGGTACCAAGTATCTTTTTCCAAAAAAAAAGTATCTCTTTCCTAGAAAGTACATTTTTCCGAACAAGGTACCTTTTCTAGAAAATACATTTTCTGAAAAGGTACATTTTCTTAAAAAAGTAATTTTTCTTAACAAAGTAAATTTTCTTAAATATAGCATCCTTTCTTTAAAAATTAGGACCTTTTTTAAAAAGTTGCTTTTGTAAAAAAAAAATATATTTTCTTTAAAATAAATTACATTTTCTAAAAAATAGTATGTTTTCCAAAAATGAAAAGTACTTATCTTAAAACCATTTTTCTGAAAAAGTACATTTTCTCAAGAAAATAAATTGTTTTAAAACAATGGCCTTTTCTTAACAAATGTACCTTTTCTTAAAAAATATATCTTTCTTAAAAAAGTATTTCTAATAAACAAAATGGCTTTTCTTAAAAAAGTGACACTTCTTAAAGGAGTCCTTTTTCTTGACGTCTTCAAAAAAAGTCTCTTTTCTTAAACAAAAAAATGGACTTTCTTAAAAAATTATATTTTCTTAAAAACAAGGTACAAGGTACAAATTACCTATTCTTAAAACAGTACTTTTTCTTCAAAAATATCTTTTCCTAAAAAAGTACCTTCTTCGTAAAAAAGCTAATTTTTTTAAAAGTTTTTTTTTTAAAAAAAAATATCTTTTTAAGTGCTTTTTCTTAAAAAAAAGTACATACTGTTAAAAAAAGTAATCTTTCTTAAGAAATTACTTTTTATTAACAAAGTAACTTTTCTTAAAAAGTACCTTTTCTTTCAGAAGTACTTTATCTTACTTCTTCTTAAAAAAGTATATTTTCCTTAAGATAAAAATGTATTCTTGTCTCTTTAGAAAAAGTACTTCTTCTTTAAAAAAGTCCCTTTCTTTAAAAAATATCTTCTTAAAAAGTATATTTTCTTAAAAATAAGTAACTTCTCTATAAAAAAGTTAATCTTTTTTAAAAAAGGTCCCTTTTCTTGAAATAAAGCAAATTTTCTTTAAAAGAAGTGTCTATTCTTCAAACAGTACCATTTCTTAAAAAATTTCCTTTTCTTAAAAAATACGTTTTCTTAAAAAGAGCCTTTTTTAAAAAAGTACATTTTCTTCAAAAAGTGATTTTTCTTTAAAAAAAAAAGTACTCTTTCTTAGAAAAGTATTTTTTCCTAACAAAGTGCCTTTTCATAAAAAGAAATAATTTTCTTTAAAGAGTACCTTTGCTTAAAAAAATACCCTTTCTTAAGAATGTACCTTTTCTTGAAAAGAAGTACCTTTTTTTTATTAATAGTTACACTTCGTAAAAAATTACCTTTTCTTTAAATGTGCATCTACCTAAGAAAGTAGCTTTTCTTAAAAAAAAAAATACCGTTTCTTATGCCGTTTTCTTTTCTGACAACAAATGTCGCACTTTATTTGCATTTTTTTCGAAAAGTGCATTTTTCTTTATGTTCTGAATTAAGAGCAACATTATCTTATACATCAATTGAAAGGTCTCAAGGACGAGCACTTGTAAATCGCATAAAATTGCAGCCAAAGACTTCTTTCAGGTCATAGTGTGAGAATGTTTCCCCATTGTTTCCATTTTTTGAAGATTTTCACCCTATAACTTCAAAGAGGGTAATAATAATTTTTTTTGCATTTTATGAACACAGCTATTCGAAACCTTTCGATTGATGTATAAGATAAGGTTGCTCTTAATTCAGAATATATAAAAAAAATTCACTTTTCGAAAAAAAGTGCAAATTAAGTGTGACATTTTTTTTCAGAAAAGAAAACGGCATTAGAAAAAAGTAACTTTTCCTTAATATTTTTTTTTTTTTTTTTTGTTTTGCCTTATCACTAACTACATTTCTTATAAGAAAACAACATGAGTTTTTCACAATTTGGAGAAGCATGTACATATAATCGCTGCAAAAAATATTATAATCAAGAGGACAAGGGATACTTATCAATTTTTTTATTTTTATTAGATTTCACTTCGGCGTGATTTATGCAAAAATATGTAAAATACTACATGATCAATTTAGGCCGATTGGAGATCATCTTCAGATTAAAAAAAAAAAAATCAAAATTTTATTGAATATTTTTTTGAAATGATTGCATTGAACTTGATCATCGTTATGCAGACATGAAATGTTTATTGCTAACCTGAGGACGAAAGAACCCATATACCTTGTAAAAATCAAAATTGTAAAATATGATACTTTTACAATTATTGTTAATATCAGTGACCGATTTTGAAAATTTTGATTTAAAATTTTTTCTATATATTTTGCAATTATTCCAAAATCGATTTTATAACATGTTAAAAGATACTTTTGATCATAACAAATCCGAATTAAAATAATAAAATATTTATCACGTTATTTTTGTTTTAAGCATACTTTTAGGGGTTTTTATAAACAAACAACGTTTTATAAGCACTGGTATTTTTGTATCTTCTCATTAATAGCATTAATGTAATGAAAGTAGCAAACACAAAATGCAATTGATAAGCAAGCAGAACTTATGATCTGTATGTTGCCCACTAAAAGTTTATACAATAAAAAAAATCCTCTTGTTTTTGTTGCTATTTTCTAGGATAACAGTTTTTTATCATCAAATGTAATTTCATATTGAACTACCCCGTGTAATGACTAATATTTCTGACAAATGCAAGTTGTTCTCTTGATAAGAAGAGAATGAGAGAAGTTAAGTAAAGATTGAAGAATAATGAGAGTAAGTTAATTTTATAGACATTTTTAAAAGAATACAAGATTAAAACAAAATCAGCGACCGGTAAATGGTAAATATTGATGTAAAAATTTGAGTTCATCGAATAAATAAGTGATAGATTGGACGATTAATATTTTAACAAACTAAAAATTATATTACCCAGAATCATCTATAGCAATTCGGTTACTTTTAATACGCGAACTTATATGTAGAGGTTTTTTAATAACAGTTATTTGAACTTAAGAATCATACCCCAAGCAGAAATTAAACGATCTATTTTTTTTTTTTTTTAATTTTAATATTTTCAAATTAAAAACTTTCTTTTAATTAAAATTTTTCTCAAATTTTTTTACTACTGGTCTTAAAGTTTTACAAATGTTTTTAAGACAAAAATATATATTTTAACATAGATCTATTGGTAATTTTTGTATACCCCCCACACGCCTGTGCAGAAACATTCCGTTTGTAATGCAATGAAAAGTGATGCTATAAAATTTATACATTACTGATCTTGTTAACAACTCTAGTCGATATAACGAAGTACGTCTGCCTGTCTGTTTGTCCACCCGTCCGTCTCTTGAAATCATGCTCATTCACAAAATTAATCATTTACCTCGGTAAAATTACTATAATATTCTGTCATTTTTCAAGCAGGTTAGTATTTAAAATAGGGTAAATAGTGCATCATTGTGCCAATATATGGTGAAAAATATGGAAACACCTCTTAAAAATTCTCAAAATTCCGTTTGTTTGTTGTTATAATTTAGTATTATTAAGTTTATCAAATTGTTTACTTTTTCAAATATTTTGTATGTCTAGATTTTAATGTAAACGTAAGTTCCAAGTGGAGGGTATCAAAGGTTCGGCATAGCCGAATTTAACACTCTTACTTGCTTAAGGTCAGTTAAACTAAGTTTAGCTAAACTCTTGTTTTGTATAAACTATTTGACTCAGGGCGATTTTTCGTTAAACTCGCATTTCTAAACACTAACATCCACATGAAAAAAATGTTAAATATCGCGAGTTAAACTAAACTAAGTTTAATTAACATCCTAAGAACTCGGTCTTATAACTTAACTGCTTGACTAAAGAGTTAAAAACTTGAGTTAAATCAAACTAAGTTTATTTGTTCTTAAAACTCGTTCTTAAAAATTGTGGGTTTAAATCCAATTAAATTCTAGCAATTTAAAAATTACCGTTCAATCAACTCATTAAGGCCATATGCTCCACTAAGTAAACTTGGGAGCACATTTATATATAAATATAACTCTGTTGAAATTGTTCTATTACCTTACGATATGCAATTTTTATATCTTCTGATTTCAAAACAGTAACCGATTACTTAGTATGCTAGCGCCAATCGAATGTACTCTTACCTATAATTTCTTTAAGACATCCAGAGAGAGCAGAGATTCAATTTGTGTATGCTTAAACATCAGCTTCAGCTCCAAAACAAATCAAAAAAAATATTTATGTACGCCACCACAGCAGCAACAATAAAACAATTTAAAGAGGAGACAAAATAATCAGCGATAACAACAAAAGCAGTTTTTTTTTATCATTATTTCTTAGTCCATGTACATATATATGTATGTGGAGCAAAAAAGAAAATTGAAATGTATATAGAAACAAAATTGACTCCTATCATCAAAAGAGCGAATGAGAGATTGGGCCGCAATGTCTTTGCTGAAAGCTATTCTTCCAACTGTTGATTATTCAGTTGTTTTTAGCACGCTGATCGGTTAAGAACAAGTTTCGTTCTATTGCCTCTCTATATCTCGCTCTCGCTCTGTATACACGTTTTATATGTGGTTTTCTTTTTAAAATCGCATTGTGGGGAGATCTATCTATGTAAAGTAAAAGTGCTATTAGTGGAATTATTGTATAAAATTGCATAATTTTTAAAGAAAAAAAATAATTAATAAAATAAATACAAGAAAATATTGATCGCGTGCTTCTACTTTCTTCTTTGTGCCATGATAAAAAGTGTGCAGCCGCAACAACAACAACAACACTCCAACATACATCATCAAACAACATATTTTCAATAAAATAACAATTGAATTTCATTTGTTTCTTGTTCCTTTTAGCAAAGTGTTAGTATTTAGTCAGTTTAAATATTTACTAAGTCAATATGTATGTATGGATTAGTGTTTTTAATAATATTGGAGAATATAAATTTTATCGTTAGATTTGTCAATTTGCGTGTGCCAAAATTAACAGAAAATAAAAATATTCCAAATAAAAAATTATACCGTATAATAATTACTATGTTTAAAATATTTTTGTATGTTATTGGCAAAAATGTGTTTTAAAAAACAAATAATGATCTTGATGATGTTAACTAACTAAATAGTAAATATTGATCACTTTTGCCTACCGAACAGTGAACTTTGGTTTATGTATTTATAAAGTTTAAAAAAAAAACAAATATTTAAATATGTGTAAACTAAGGAAAATCTAAAAACCTATGACACCCTACAATATACAATTCCGGGAAATTTTTCATATTTTCAAATCTATTTTTCTATATCTTTTTATGCTGTTTTGTTACTTTAGGTTGATACACCGATAATTTTAGTGCGAGATTCTCCATTTTTAGAACTTGTACTATAATTAGTATCAAGAAAGTTTTTGGGAACAGATCATAAATTATTCAGTTGGTTAGCAAAATATCTCCAATTTTCGTCTGTTTGTTGAAGAATCAATGTCAAATTATACAGTTATCGAAATTTTAATAGACGCATAAGGGTTTTGAGAACAATTGACTATAACGGAATAGTTAAATAAATAGGGCTGTATATTTTTGAGCACCCTTAGCTGAAGCCAGAGCAAAAAAAAAAATTGGCTGGGATATCGAAATTTTACTGTAAGAGCCTTATAAAACTTAATTTTTTTTGTGGATTTTTATCAATTAGAAGAACATTGAAAATATATTATAGTTATCGATATCGATATAAAAATAAAATATAAAAAAATATAAAAATGTTGCCTTATGATATTGCCATTTCCACTGGTTTCAATTATGTGAGTTAATGTTTTGCGTTTCTTTATTAAATATTTTTCGCGATGGAATGGGCAATAATATTTCTATATTTATATTTTATATTATAGCACACAAAAAAACATACTTTGTTCACATATTTTTATACCTCCATACTTCTGTACAGAGGGTATACATTGAGTAACAATACAATGGAAACTTTTAACAAAATATATTTTTGGCGACTTGAACGGTCAATACCAAAAAAAATTGGATCATAAAATTAAAACACATTTATTAATTTAAAAATTTCTATTATTTATTTATTTAAATAATCTAGCCCACAAAAACAAAAAAACTCTTTCTTTCCTTATGCATATGAGTTTTGAATATCTCGTGACTGTGCGTGACTGTGTGTGTCTATCTTAGAATTAACCTTTGTCCACAACAAGTGTATGGACAAAGTTTCAGATCGATCGGATGAGGGGAAGTGAGGTTTTAATCTCTCAGTGACTGTGCTTGACTATGCGTGACTGTGCGTGACTATGTCAAAGTTAATCTTTTTCGACATCAAATCTCTCGACCTAGTTTCAGATCGATCGGATAAGGGGAAATGGGTTTTAGATCAACTGTGCGTGACTATGTCAAAGTTAATCTTTTTCACATCAAGTCTATCGACCTAGTTTCATATTGATTAGATGAGGGGAAATCCGTTTTAAATCTCTCCGTGACTGTGCATGAGCATGCGTGACTAAGTCAAAGTTAATCTGTTTTTCACCAAGTTTCATATCGATGGATGAGGGGAAATGACATTTATATCACTCCGTGACTGTGCGTGACTACCCCAAAATTAATAGTCACAACAAGACTATGGGCCAAGTTTCAGATCAATTGGACAAGGGGAAATGGGGTTGCCCCACGACAGACAGAAAGCGAGTATGGGTTAAAAAAAAAGATTTTAAAACGAAAATATATCTATAATATTAATAGGCAAGGCGATTTCTTGTGACCGATTGTGACAAAAAATTTATCATTTGAAAGGTAGTTCTTTTTAGCTGTTACCAAGATTTACAGATTTTCATCGTCTGGAATATTTTTTTGGAGTTATGATCGATCGTTTAAAGTTGCTACTAACACATATGTACATAAAATTATACAATGATATGTGTGTGTTTATTAAATTTGTTAATGTGTTGGTGTTAATGTGTTGAGTTTGTTTTCTTCATTTAAAATGAGTTGAATTGTGAAGCATACCTTTAGGGTCTTTATTTAATGAAAATATCAAATTTCCTAGAATTTGCACTCGAATTTCGAGTGCTGGAATCTGCTAGTAAATATAAAATAGCTTAACTTCAGAAAACATATCAAAACTTAAAAGTATTTATTTTTATGCTGTTGACAAAACATTTGAAACCTTTACTATAGAATTTTTCGATCTACACTTTCCCATAGATTTTCTATTCGATTGAGATCTTGTAATTGGGTTGGCCATTCCAAAACACTAACTGCATTAGATTGCAGCCATTCGATTACAACTAAGGAGGTGAGTTTTTGGCGCATATTTTTCTCCGCGTATGGATACATTACGGAATTGGATCTAGTAATATTCCCTTTGGTCGTTAGCTTTCATCATGGCTTCTTAACTAAACTTGGACTCATCTGAAATAGAGCAGTATTGCAATTCTGTCTTGCCCAGTTCATGTGTTCTTTATCAAAATTTATGCGAATCAGACGATTTTTCTCTGATATCAGTGACTCCTTCACAGGACGATAACAACATCAGTATCTATTGCTCATGGGGAAACAGTTCGAGTTGAAATTATGGATTTATTCATAAAATATTTGTCACAAATTTTCTTTTGCTTAAGACCATCAGTAAAATCGTCTATTATTCTGTTTTTTACTCTTGACAAAACTTTATTCTTGCCATTATTTTATGATAATTAATTATAAGATTGAAAAATACAATTGTGTTTAAAAACCAAATGAAAGAAAACGTCAGAAACTGCAAATATTTAAATAACGTTTAAGATTGTATACGTTTTCTTTCATACCATCTTTTATTTCTACTGTTTCAATCAACTATGGTACAGAAGTTTAAAAGTTTCCATTGTATTGGCGTCATTAAAAAATACTTTTTTTTTTTTATTTTTTTCTTCGATAGAGAACATACCAAAAAGTGATACGCCATAAAAAAAATAATTCTGGGACGTACTGCTAAGTTATTAAAAAATCGAAATTGGCAAATTCAGAATTTTGTTCCCAATGTATTGTCAACTACTGTATATCAGTTTATATTGCGACGCTATATCGCGATACAGCGATGTCCGTCTCTCTGTCTCTCTGTCTATTAAAATGACGCTCATTCACAAAATGAACCATTTAAATGTGTAAAATTAAAACAATTTTGTTTATCTTATTTCGAGCAGTTTGGTATTTAAATGGAGTTAAACGGGAATCATTGTGCCAACATATGTCCTAATGTATGGAGACACCTATAAAAATGCAAAAAAAAAATTCAGTGTGTTTGTTGTTGTAATTTAATATTAAGTTTGTAAAATTGTTTAATTTTTCAAATATTTTGTTAAAAATAGTGCAGATAAATAATGTAGTTAAAATCCCAGGTGGAGCGTATCAAAGATTCGGCTTTTTCTTGTTTTTCATTCAATAAATCCAGCAAAGTATAATCAATTAATAAGCAAATATGACATTTTTTTTAAGGATACGAAACATGAATTGAGTTAAGGCGTTTGATTAAGGCGTTTTGCCCGAAACAGTTTTTTGACAAAAAAAAAATATTTTGGCCTAAATTATTTTTGAGAATTTTTTGAAGGTCAGTACAGGATCGTGGAAATCGATTTTATGCACAAAAAAAAATTAGTTTATGAAACATATTTTTTTCTTTGCTGCTTTATTTAGTTTCTTTTATTGTTAAATATTTCATTTCGAAAATAAGCTCCAGACTCTGATCTGGAGTTAAGCGAATATTACTACGACCCCCAGCCCTGTTTAAAACTAAACACAAAAACAAAATATATACCTAAAAATTTTTAAAAATTATTGTGTAATATGAATAGACGCACCTTAAAAAAAAAAATTTTACTATTAATGATTGAGTTTGAAACTAATCAGGCTCAAGATCAAATGTTTTTATTTTAAATAAAGCAAAAATATTGTCACATTTGTTTCAACCATTTGATCTATATTCTGCATGACAGGTTATACAGCTGTTTCGGGAAGAGTCACCAACCCTCATCAGTAACCAAAAGCATTACACAGTTTGTTTGGTAAAAAGTTAAATTCATATATATTTGCTGAAAACAACCAAATGAGAATTGAAGCAAAAGTTATACTATTTAAGCCTCATCCAATATAACAAACTAAAATATAGAAACTTTAAAACAAATATGTTTGTATATGAGTACAAATTGCATACTACAATACACATGTTTGTTTTTGTCTTGAAAAAACAAGAAAAACATTTGATCTGGAGCCTGATTAATTTCAAACTCAATCATTAAAATGATAAAGATCGAAAATAAGCTTTTTTATTTTTATAGAAAATAATAAAATTAATTTTAACTATTTCATTTCTATTGGCTTAAAATTTATATAATTAATTTTGTATGAAACCGGAAACTCGGCTTTGATTTAATTGCACAATATTTAGAATTTTGGAGAGTAGCCGTTTATAAATCGATTAGGGTCTTGAATTGCATTCTGCGTCCATAAACAGTTCTTGTCAATATTTCCCACACATTTTCAATGGTCTTCATGTTCAGGCATCTAGTTGGCCAGTTTTAAATTTAGATTGACACGTGTTAAATAAAAGTTTTTGTTACCTAGGAAACATAGACTCTTCCGTTATCCCGGTAAAAGGTCTAATTTTTCAATATATATTTTCCTTCAAATAATCGATAATATAACTACCTGTAAGAATTTATTTTTGAGAAAATTAACCATGACTTTAGCTTCCCATTTAATATGCGAAACATTTGACAAAATTTCTAGAACTCGACGTTTCCTAAAAGGAGACGATTTGCGAAGCATAAGGTTTATTTTTTGATCACATTCGCATTTCTTTGATCTTTTTTACAAAATGTTTAATTTTTCTTTCAAAAACTTGCCTACTAAGGAGTTAGATCGAAAAAAGAATACACAAACACGTAAAACACGTTTTACATCTTAACTTTGCAAAATATATCAGTTATTATGCTTAATGACAACCCTGTTCATTTGTTATTAATTTGATTAAAATGACTCATGATATAGAAGTACGTGCTAAAATTATTAAAAATTTTCAATAAATCCAACTTAGTCTGCCGTTCAAACTGTTTCCAATGTTATTAGAAAGTGTTGGGAGAATTTGTCTATCGGTAGCAAACATGGTGCGGGGAGAAAAAAGGTCCAGATGATGTTTGTCAGGCCAAGAAAATATTAAAAAGAGATCCCAACATATCCAGTAGAAAGCCAGTGCAGGTTAGAAAACATATGAAGTCCAAAAGGTTTCAGATACAAACGCTGCAAATAATTTAGAGGCCAAAAACGGCACTGAAGTTGAAATCATATTTCATAAAATATACTCCTGCTGCATAATGGACGACGAAACGTATGTACTGGCAGTTTCTTCGCAGCTTCCGGGTAAAAATTTGTATGTTGCTAATGCTCGAGGAAATGCTGAAAATTAGTTTAAGGCCCAAAAGCCGTCAAATTTCAAAAAAAAAAAAGTTATTGGTATGGCAACCAATATTCAGTTGCGGCAACTCATTTGTTAAAACGGGCTCTATAAACACCGAAATTTATATTAAGGAGTGTTCGATGCATAAGCCAACACACATTTTTGGTCCAATTTGGCATCCTGTCATTATGTTAAGCAAGCTCTTGAGTGGAACTACAAGAAGAATGTGGACTTTGTTCCCATGGAGGCAAATCCTCCAAAACTATCTGTAGCTAAGGCCAGTAGAGAGATTATGGGGTCCTGTGAGGATATACCGTGCTTCATGTTACGGAACTTAGTTTTTTTCCAAAGGTGGGTATTGCTCAGAAATGTTACGATAGATTTTTGTATGGAAACCTTTTTGCGTTTTTCTAATTCTTAGCTTTAATTTGATATACCGTGCTTCATGTTACGAAACTTAGTTTTTTCCAAAAGTGGGTCTTGCTCATAAATGTTAAGTTGTTGAACACAAAAAAGTGGAAGATTTTAAACGGAGATGGACTACTGGTTACAAAAAAGTGAATTAGTGATTAGAACTATAAAAGTTATCTTTTTTGTAAGCTTTAATATAATTTCAATTAAATAAAAAAAAAATAAAAACTCTAGATTCAATGGTTACCTTATTATAACATTTTATGTATGTTAAGATTTTTTCGATCTCACTCCTATTTGCCATTTTTCTTCAGGTGAGGTGACTTTTTCTCTACCCATGGTTTCTCAATACTTTAAATTTACATAAATATTTATGTTATTTTTCTCCATATAAATAAAATAACCTCACACTTCTAACAGTAAATATAATAATATACGGATTATCTTTTAAAATTTCGTTCAAATTTCAATATTCTCAGACAAAAAGGTATGGAATGGCAAACATTTTCTGATGTAAATTAAAAAAAAAAGTTTAATTAAAATTCATAAAAGAACGAAAATTTAATACTATAAAAGTAAAAAAAATAAATAAAAAATTTATAGGCGTCTATAAAAATTGAGCTAACTGTAAATGTAAAACTACCTTTAAAATTTTGTAAATAATAATAGTGCGTTTACAACTAAGCAAAATCTAGTATATACGAGATTTCGAGCGAAATCTAGCTCATTTTTACTAGATTTCCCATACAATACAAAATCTAGCTCGTTACTAGATTTGTGCAAAATCTCACAAAATCTTGTCAAACTTGGGCACTACCAAATGATACTACTGTGTTTTTTTAATGTTGTAGTAGAAAATTACAACGCAGTGACTGAAAAATTGACATTTAAAAACAAAAGCAAACAAGTTGAACAAAAAGGAAATGAAATATTATTAATAACAAAAAAAATTACGAATCTATAATAAAAGAAGTAAGAAACTATAGTCGGTCTAGACCGACTATACGATACCCTATACCATGGTTTAGACACCCTATCTCTTCGGTCCCACTAATTTGATATCGAAAATAAGCAAAAACCAATTTGTGAAAAAGTTTATATCGGATGCAATATTTATATGGGGACTAGGTCGAAATGTGGACCGATCCTGACCATATTTGGTAAAGTCACTTACATTTCGAAAAAATATACACAAACGAAATTTGAGAGAAATCTGTGCAATATTTTTGTTTTTCAATAGATTTAAGTGAAGATCGGGAAGCAGCTCTATATGTGGCCTATGATAAGGAATTGTCCTATAGGGATTATTTTTGGACTACTGATTAACGGATATAATAAACACATACAAACCCAATTTGACTGAGATCTATATGATAACTTGGATCTTATGGCAATTTATGTCGATTTCATAGGAGTCATTTGTATGGGGACTAGGTCTGAACATGGACCGAATTACACCAATTTAAATAGCGTTCATCCCATGGCCGACAAAAGCTTATATACCAAATTTCTTCAAAATATATTCATATTTGCGACCTGTAGTTTGATTACAAGGTTTACATGGACACACAGACGGACGGACGGACGAACATCGCTAAATCGACTCAGAAAGTGACTCAGAAAGTGATTCTGAGTCGATCGGTATAATTAAAGATGGGTCTAGGTCAAATATTTTTGGTAGTTACAAACAGCAGCACAAAGTCATTATACCCAAACCACATGGTGGTATAGGGTATAAAAATATTTAGTAATTGAAAAGTTATAACTTTTTATACTGACATGTGCCCATTCCAATCTGCTAAATAATAATTGTGGAAAATGAATTTGTTCTTGCTGTTCAAACAATACATTTAACAAATACAGATTTTTTCGCACAATTTCTATTTCATTTCCTGCTTTTTTCATTTTTGATGCATAATATAATTATAAAATCTGTTCCTTTTTAGAATTTTCCATATTTCCATTTTCGTACTGTTTGGTTTGGTATTTCTAGTTTATCAGGCATGTCACAGAAACAAATTCCGATCGAAAGTGGAATTGAAACCGTATTTGGCTTCTTCAGAAAACGTAAACCGACAAATGTTATCGATATGAAACCACTTTTAATTTCTTAAGTGGAATTGATATTTTAAGTAGCATAGATACCAAAAAACTATCCAGAACAACTTAAAATTAATAAAAAAAACTATTGGTTTATTTATTTTAGCAAAATATAGACATTTCAATCTTTAAAATAAATTTTATTACCAATTTAAAAGAAAATGATTTTTATATGACGAAAAATACAAAACGTCGTAAACTTATTATTGCCACCTTTTTATTTCATACAAACCACTTTTTGTTTAGTGCAAAATATTTGTTTTTTCTAACAAAATACAACGCTGACAGCAAAATGGCGAAGCAAAAAGGAAACATGTATTAGAAAATTTATATTTAAATTTTTTAATTTTTTTTATTATTAAAGGGGAAAACATCGCATTTCGGCACAGGAGAAAATTTTCCTTGAATATATAGAGTGCCAACGCATCCTTGTTCAGACGATAATACCTAATAAAGCTAAAAGAGGTACATGAATGATTTTTGTTTGCAAGTAAATGTACATATACATGTAACTTACATTTTACTTGGACATGATAAAGTATCTGATGCATCCCTTAATTGACGTCGACGCAATTTTTCAACGGAATGTTGGTTTCGTTCCTCTATTACTGCAACAATGGGTATGCCGGGCATTTTTATATTTTTTATTTATTTATTAATTTAACACAACACAATCTTAAAATTTCGCTTTATATTCTTTTTCTTTCCAACAATCAGCTGTGTATTTTTCGTTACGTTGCCATATTTAATACACAAAAATAACTTTTTAATTTTTTTTGATTTAATGAAAGCGACAAATTTCTGAAGAAGCTAAAACGAAATCGATCGATTTGGCAATACGGAATCAAATCGATTTCGATTTTGTTCTGTGACATGCCTGTATATGTTTTTTTTTAATCAGCTGTTTATTGTTATGTCAAAAAAGTTAGATGAAAACGGTATAGATTTTGAAATAGATTTCAACTTAAATCTACTAGATTTTCCTCAGATGTAAACACACTATAAACTACATTTTGTATAAAGTTCATTGATATTGTTTTGGATGCAGAGCTTTGTTGTTATTATTTTTACCACCCACATTATGTGACAGAATATATATAAAAATATCACCATCACAACCACAATAGGAAGTCGAAGCTGCTGGTTAATAATTATTTAATATTATTATTATAATCATTAGTATGGTACTGCAAATGAGCAAAATCGGTGCAGGGGTCCAAGTAAATGAAAAAGTAAATAGACCTGTTGTATACTCTAGCAAACAAAAATGTCTTAAAAAATTTGTCAGTGTTATATTAACGAAATGTTTGATGTTGTTATGGGAGCCAATGTATGCTTATCAATTAAAATTATTCATAACTGAGTAAATATTTTTTATGATGATAAGAAAAAATGTGAAATACATAAATAGTAACAGGGTTTAGGTCAGGTATTTTTTGTAAGCACAAACTTATTCCACCCTGTGTTACTGTGTGTTGAAAGTCTTGTTATACCCTATACCACTGTGTGATCAGGGTAAAATGACTTTGTGATGATGTTCGTAACTACCAAAAATATTTGATCTAGACCCAGCTTTTATTATACCGATCGACTCAGAATCATTTTCCGAGTCGATTTAGCGATGTCCGTCCGTCCGTCCGTCTGTGTGTCCATGTAAACCTTGTTTTCAAACTACAGGTCGTAAATATGAATATATTTTGATGAAATTTAGTATATACACTTCTATCGGCCATAGGATGAATGCTATTGAAATTGGTGAAAATCGGTTCATGTTCAGGCCTAGTCCCCATAGAAATGACCCCTATGAAATCGACTTATATTGCCATAATATCCAAATTATCGTATATATCTGGGTTAAATGGGGTTTGTGTATGTTTATTACATCCATTTATCAGTACTCCAAAAATAAACCCTACAGGACAATTCTTAGTCATAGCCCCCATATGAAGCTGATTCCCGATCTTCACTTAAATCTATCAAAAAACAAAAATATTGCACAGATTTTTCTCAAATTTGGTTTGTATATGTTTTGCAAAAAATAAATGAGCTTACCAAATATGGTCAGCATCGGTCCAATTTTCGATCTATTCCCCGTATAAATATAGCATTAATAACAATTAATAACAATGCCACTCAAATTTGGTTTCAGATTATTTTCTATATCTAATTAGTTGGACTTGAGAGATAAGGTCTCTAAATGCATGGTATAGGATATCGTATAGTCGGTCTAGACCGACTATAACATTCTTATTTTAAGTTCACATTTCCTAAATTTAACTAGATTTGTTCAGTTCTACCAGTTTTACTTGGTAAGATTTTATTCAGCTTTAACAAAAAATAATTGAAGATTAAATATTAAAAAACCAAAAAAAAAATCTGCATATTAAAAAAGAAACAATTTTCTGACGTCAACATAAACACAAATATATAAAATTAGCACAAAAATAAATAACAACAAAGTCATGGCAAAAAAAAAAACTGCAATTGAATATTTCTATATTTATATAGATAATTCTTCAGACTCATTTGTTTTATTTACATATTTAATAACAACAACAATATTTTTTGAGTGTATAAAATATTTGATGTGTTTTGCTTCATTGTTTACATAGATTTTACCGGCTTTGTGCACGTACTTTCGCTTTACTCGCCACCATACACTGACTTTATGAAAATAATTTAATTAAATATAATAGATTGAATGCCATGGAGAATTTTGTAGTAGACTGAATTCTAGTTATCATTATATTAATGTTAAAATGTCAATTTTTGTTATACGTAAATACAGTGAAGACAACTTGTTATACGTAGGTCAACAAAAATTATTAAATAGAATCTTATCGGTTAAGAGACTAACAAAAATGTTATCTGCATTTTTGGTGTATATAAAAATAAAAAAATTATTCATTTAAAACATAAATCATGATTATAAGAAATATAAAAAAAACTAAGATTAGAGCTTCAAACTATTTATAACCATCATAAAATCCATTTTGTATAATCTCAGCGTGGTTAGTTTGAAATTTATCGATAATATGGATTTAACAAGTTGGACAAAAATTCATTATTTCTCACTTTTGACAACATTAACTTTTCTTTTTAATTAAATTTTTTCCATAGAGTACTTTTACTCTCAAATATACAGTGAGTGATAATACAATGGAAACTTTTTACAAACAAAATTTTTGACGACTTGAACGTCAATACCAAAAAATGGAATCATAAAATTAAAATCACTTTTATTAATTTAAAAATTTATATGTTTTTTTTATTTATTTGAAAAGAAAAAACCATTAACATAAAATAGGTTAACTTCGGAAAGAAATAACAAAATTTAAAAGTATTCATTTTTATACTGTTGACAAAACATTGGAAACCTTTACTATACAATAATTGAAAACTTTCCCTCTATTTATACCCTATACCACTATGTGGTTTGGGTATAATGACTTTGTGCTGCTGTTTGTAACTACCAAAAATATTTGACCTAGACCCATCTTTTATTATACCGATCGAATCAGAATCACTATCTGATTCGATTTAACGATGTCCGTCCGTGTGTCCGTCCGTCTGTGTGTCCATGTAAACCTTGTAATCAAACTGCAGGTCGCAAATATGAGTATATTTTGATGAAATTTGGTATATAAGCTTTTATCGGCCATAGGATGAACGCTATTGAAATTGGTGAAAATCGGTCCATGTTCAGACCTAGCCCCCATACAAATGACCCCTATGAAATCGACATAAATTGCCATAAGATCCAAATTATCATATAGATCTTACTCAAATTGGGTTTGTATAAGTTTATTATATCCATTAATGAGTAGTCCAAAAATTATCCCTATGGGATAACCCTTAGTCATAGGACCCATGTAGAGCTGCTTCCCGATCTGCACTTAAATCTATCAAAAAACAAAAACATTGCACTGATTCTTTTCAAATTTTGTTTGTATATATTTTTGCAAAATATAAGACACCTTACCAAACATGATCAGGATCGGTCCAATTTTAGGCCTAGTGCCCATATAGATATAGCATCCGATATGAACTTTTTCATATCTGCAGCCAAAAAAATTATTAAAAATCCCACTCAAATTTGGTTTATCTTATTTTCTATGTCCAGTTAGTTTGGCCTAAGAGATAGGGTCTCCAAACGCATGGTATAGGGTATCGTATAGTCGGTCTAGACCGACTATAATTTTCTTACTTGTTTAATTTTCAATATTTTGTTGGGTATCCATTATTTTGTAGTACTGCTTCACAACGCCGCTGCATGGAGTCAAATAAATTGTTGATGATATCCAGTGAAATTTTTTGCCACTCTGAGTTAACTGCCTCTATGAGATCTGTCTTGTTTGTGCAATTTCGTGTCCGTATTTTTCGATCTACGATTTTCCATAGATGTTCTATTGGATTGAGATCTGGTGACTGGGCTGGCCATTCCTAAACACTAACTGCATTTGATTGTAGCCATTCGGCTACAGATCTTTGGAAGTGTGTTTTTAGTCATTGTCATGTTCGAACTTTCAGACCAGGGGCATATTTTTCTCCGCCTATGGATACATTACGTCATTTAGAATTTGCGTATAACCAAATTCAGTTAGAGTATCGTTTACTACACGAATTGGACCCATTCCTTGACCCAATAAGCAACCCCATACAATAATATTGCCACCGCCAAACTTAACAGTTTTGTTTGTATGTTTTGGGTCTAGTCTTTTTCCCTTTGGTCAGATTGTTAATGACCTCTTTTGATAGCATTTGTGGACATTTTTTTTAACTCTCTTGCTATTAAATGATCTTGCCTTTGACTCGTTTTACGGGGTCTGCGCCTAAATGTTGAGTCGTCATCGTACGTCTTTCACGAGATTTCTCGATAATTTTTTAAATTGTGGATTCATTCATTGAATATTTCTCACAAATATTCTTTTGCAGGGTAAGGTTTTCAAATTTTTTTTTTTTATATTTCTTTTCAAGTAAATAGGAGCAAAACTAACGAAGATAAGTGAACATCATTACTCAAAATCTACTTGACCCATCCTTTTGAAATTTTATACACTATTTCTATACATAAATCAAGGACAGTTTTTTTAACCATTTTCCCCATTTTTTTCCATATTTTAACAACAAATTCACAGAAATTTTATAGCAAAAATCGTGTTTCTCACTTCAAAATGCTGCAAAAAAAAATTGTTAAGAAAAACTCTTCGTAATTACCTCGGTAACGAGTTATGGATGTTCACCGCACAACAACTTTTGTTAGAAGCGCCTACGGAGATTTGCTGTCACGGACTTATTTATTAACATTTTTAGTTGAACATTTTTTCAAAACTACTTCAAATGTTATGCTATAACATGTATATGAATTAAATAATCCAACATTGTTCATATCTTCAAAAAAAAAAATTATGAAAATACGCCTTACCCCGCCCTTAAGACAAGCAGTAAAACAATCTATTATTCCGGTTTTTAACTTTTCATAAAACTTTATTCTTGCCAATATTTTATAATAATTAATTATAAGATTGAAACATTGAAAAATACAATTGTGTTAAAAAAACAGTTGAAAGAAAACATCAGAAACTTTAAATATTTAAGATACGTTTAAGGTTTTATACATTTTCTTTCATGCCATCTTCTATTTTTACTATTTTAATCAACTCAAAAAAATTCTTTTTTTTCGTTTATCTATATTTCTATAATTGTACTTTTTTGTACAAAATTGGCAAATTTAGAATTTTGTTAAAGTTTCCAATGTAACTGTATAAGATTTGGGTAAAAAATCTTTATTTCTCCCTACACTTTTCCCAACGATATGCAACAGCTTAGAAACAGCTTTTCAAAATAGCCATCAACCGCAGTCTCCATCTATATGTTATTGCCGAGGGAGCTAAATCTGGCCCGAGGAAGCAATTCGTACCTTAACAGCCATTGCAAATACGGGTGTGTGAACGGTGAACTTTCTTAATGAACACTTTTCGCCAAATGCGGCTTTGTTTTACTTGATTTCATCACTTAAGCTCTGCCATAAGTTGGCATAATTCTCGCCGTTTATTTTTTTTTTTTTTTATTTATATTCAATAACGCTTTACAATTAATTTTTATAATATAAAAAACAACTAAGAAAAATATAGTCGGTCTAGACCTACTTTTAGTGTTATTGTTATTAATTTGTGACATGCAGATATGAAAAAGTTAATATATGATATTTCGATCATGACCATATTTAGTAAGGTCGCTTAATTTTCTCAAAAACAAATATAAACCAAATTTGAAAAAAATCTATTCAATATTTTTGTTTTTAATAGATTTAAGTGAAGATCGGGAATCAGCTTTATATTCGGACTACAGATTAGTGGGTATAATATACACCCATACACAAATTTTATCGATATAAGCATATATGATAATCTGGATCTTATGACCACTTTAGTCGGCCTAATAGGGGTTATTTGTATGGGGGACTAGGTTTGAAAATGCACCGATTTTAATAGGTATGGATGATATATACTAACTTTTATAAATATGTTCATATTTTCGACCTTTAGTTTGATTACAAGGTTTACATGGACACACAAACGGATGGACGAACAAACGGAAGGACGGACATCGCTAATCGAACTACGAGATCGGCTTAAATAAACATAAGATTCTTATTTCCATAAAAAGCTTGTTCCAATTTGGTATATCTATATATTAATACGTGAAGGTAAATTTTTAGTTCCCTTTTTAAGCAATATGCGGTCACGGAGAAGTGTGAAAATTGGCATAGTTATAGTTCATATGGAGGAGAAGCTGAGAATGATAAAATTTATGTTTAATTTATATTAAAAATATATTAAATTATATAAAATAAAATATTTATAATAAGTCGTTACACCCTGTTAATGCGAATGATTTAAAATATAAATCAGACGCTCTGTGTTGAATTGTGAATTGCTAAAATTGATTAGCATACCTTTAGGCTCATTTAAATATTCATAAATTTTGTATATACATATGTAGATTAAAAAAATATTGGAAGACAAAAATTGAATGATAAAATAATATTTCCTAGAATTTGCACTCGAATTCGAGTGCTGGGCTATGTTAGTGTATTTTTATTACATCCATTAGTTAGAACTCCAAAAGTTGTCCCCTTATAAAGCCTTTTGCCGATTATCACATAATTCTATCAAAACTTAAAAATATTGCACAATTTTTCTTAAATTAAGATTATATGTTTTTAAGAATAAGAAGTGACTTCGCTAAATATGCTCTTAGTCGGCCCATTTTTCGACCTAGTTCTCATTTCTGCGCCAACAAATTCATAATAGCTAGCAGATCCCTGCCCTCGAAATTCGAGTGCAAATTCTAGGAAATTTTATTTTTATTAGTTCTCATATCTGCGCCAACAAATTCATAATAACTAGCAGATCCCTGCCCTCAACATTCGAGTGCAAATTCTAGGAAATTTTATTTTTTCATTTAATATATTATTGACCCTAAAGATAGGCTAAACAATTTTAGCCAATTCACAATTCAACAACTTTTTTGGTTTATGTCTAAAATAATTTTTCAATTCAACACAATTATTATTGTGAATGAAGAAAACAAACTCACTTTTTTTGCAAACACATTAATAAATTTAATAAACACACATATTAAGCATAACTGAGTATAACTCAAAAAAAAAATTTTTTTTAGATATATTAAAACCTATAAGTCTGGTGGAGAGCTAAAAAGAAATACCTTGCAATAAAATAAGTTTGGTCAAAATCGGGAGAAAACTGTGGAACAAATCAGCGGTCACAAGAAATCGCCTTACCTATTAATATAATAGATACCACTCTAATTTTGGTAATGCTTATTTGCTGTATCCTATTAGGTGGTATAGGGTATCGTATATCGGGCTAGACCAACTATAATATTTAACTTTGTTGTTTTATTCAACTTTGTGAAAAAACAATTCTGCTAGGTTGAAAAGTTTTTATTTGTAACCTGAAGATGGAACTCAAATATTTAGGTGGTGGTATTTTTACAGACTTAAGTACATATGAATAGAAAGTACTTTTAAGGACTTATCTTTCTAAAACTTAAGTTGAAAAGTGAAATTTTTAACGCATTTTCAAGATAGATTTATTATTATTATCTTATTATTTTTTTTTTTATAATAATCATTCTAGCGAGTTAAATTTTATAAAGTCAATGAAGTAAAAATGTTATTATCTAGAATTTAATTCGTTAAATTTCTATTTAGAATTGAAAATTTAATCTGTAAAATAATCTCTTGTAGTATATAAACATACAGTGTATTGCTTGTCAAAATTCTTCTTCAGATGATAACTGAAATTTGCAACGTAACTTTTTATAGCCTATACCACTATGTGGTTTGGGTATAATGATTTTGTGCTGCTGTTTGTAACTACCAAAAATATTTGACCTAGACCCATCTTTTATTATACCGATCGATCAGAATCACTTTCTGAGTCGATTTAGCGATGTCCGTCCATCCGTCTGTGTGTCCATGTAAAGCTTGTAATCAAACTACCGGTCGCAAATATGAATATATTTTAACGAAATTTGGTATGCAAGCTTTTATCAGCCGTAGGATGAACGCTATTGAAATTGGTGAAATTCGGTCTATATTCAGACCTAGTCCCCATACAAATGACCCCTATGAAATCGACTTAAATTGCCATAAGATCCAAATTATCATATAGATCTCGGTCAAATTGGGTTTGTGTGTGTTTATTACATCTATTTATCATTTGTCCAAAAATAAAACCCATATGGCTATTCTTTGTCATAGCCCCCATATAAAGCTGCTTCCCGATTTTCACTTCTATCAAAAAACAAACATATTTCATTGATTTTTCTCAAATTTGGTTTGTATATATTTTTTCAAAATATAAGTAACTTTACCAAATATGGTCAGGATCGGTCCATTTTTGGACCTAGTACCTATATAGCAACCGATATGAACTTTTTCATATTTGCAGCCAAAAAATTATTAACAATGCCACTTAAATTTGGTGTATGCTTATTTTCTAAACCATGGTATAGGGTATCGTATAGTCGGTCTAGACCGACTATAATTTTCTCACTTGTTATGAATGTTTCTTTTAAAGAAATCATATTGATTTTGACCTATTTTTATTCTATAAAGTTAACATTATCAAAAACTATTCTGTAATTATAATAAAAAGTCTAGTCGCAAAAAAAACTAAAATGATTAGAAAAAATTTAGTTTGCGTATTTGTTTATATTGCAAAATACCGGTTTTACTCAGTGACTGTTATTTTTGAAAAACAACAAGCACGTGAACTTTTTAGTTAGTATATACATACATATTATTTACAACCACTGATAGATGAAATTTTCAATAAATCGTTTTTTAGAATATCAAAAGTTAAAAAGCAAATGTTTTGAAACTAATTTTTAAACATTTGTTTTTTCTCATAGCAATATCCAAAATGTTTTTGTTTGAGTCATAAATGTTTAACAACTAGCTATTTTTTTTTCCTTTCTTAAACCAGCTATTCATTATCATCATTTTGTGTGTCGTATTGTGTATGGTTTTATTATCACTTTCAGTGTTTCCAGAGAAGATTTGTCCCAACTTGATTTGGAGACACGTATTTTTATTTGTTTTTGTTTAAAAGGTTTGTGTCTTAACGGTTTGTGAAAATGCATGGATAAATATAATAAGTAAGAGTTAGAGCTTGAAAGTCTCAGATCTTTTTTGATATAATTCTCTTAATTTTATCATTTAGAATGTTTTAGATTTTTTTAAAAGCCTACAAAAAATTTTAAATAATGTTTTTAAAAATACTTTCACACAATTAAGTAGTAAACGTAAATTTATTTTAAAATTGTATAAAGTTTAAAAACTAAGGGCCGTATGCAAAAAAATTAAAGTGTACTTCAATTAGACTTTATCAACAAATTTTGTATGAAAAACATACAATAAAGTCTACTTGAAGTACACTTTAATTTTTTTGCATACGGCCCTAAATGTTCTAATGTATTCGTTGGGGACATAAAGACGTTATAGTTTTTCTGGCAGCACTGATCAGCATTTGAAAACTTCAGTTTATTAAAGACTTAACCAGTTTATTTATATAATATATTTATGAACTTCCCAAAAGTTTTTTTTTTGAATGTTCCAATGTTAAATTTATTATAAAATTTTATAAAACAATTTGGAGACCTACGGACATATTCATACCGAAGAGCCAGTAGATCTATATTCATTGCAAACAAAGATCACCTTGTTAATGTCCGTTTTTGTCATAATATTTTCTACTGTTAAACAGAATGCTCATCCACTTTTTTTTATTGGAAATTAATGGTGAAATTAACATTAATTATTATTAAAACATGAAAGGGATAATATTCATATATGGGTAAGATCTTCACTGACTCACTGATATTAAATATTTAATTTCATAAAATTGTCACACATAAGTACGTTTAAGTACAAATAAACTTAAATAATCTAACCCATAAAAACACAGTTTTTATTAAAACTCTTTCTTTCCTTATGCATATGAGTTTTTAATCTTTCCGTGACTGTGCGTGACTATGCGTGACCATGTCAAAGTTAATCTTTTTCACGGCAAGTCTATCGACCAAGTTTCAAATCGATCGGATGAGGGCAAATGGGGTTTAAATCACTCCGTGACTGTGCGTGACTTTGCGTGACTGTGCGTGACTACCCCAAAATGAATTTATAGTCACAAAACGACTCTGGGCCAAGTTTCAGATTAATTGGATGAGGGGAAATGGGGTTGCCCCATGGTAGGATGACAGACAGAGAGTATGAGTTAAAAGAAAGAGTTAAAAAAACATTTCTTAAAAAAGTAAATTCTCTTACAAACATACATTTTTTAAAATAAAAAATTATTCTCTTATCTAATTTAAAAATAAATATTTTTTTTCGAAAAATTTATTTTTCGTAAAAAAGTGGATTTTCTTAAAAAAGAGCATTTTCCTTTTCTTAAAAAGTCAGCATTTTCTTAAAAAGTACATTTTCTTCAATAATTTAAAAAAAAATGCCTTTGAAAAAGTACCTTTAAAAAGTACCTTCTATAAAAGCACCTTTCAAAAATCCTTTGAAAAAAGTACCTTTTAGAAAAGTACCTTGCAAAAAACTGCCTTTTAAAAAACTAACTTTTAAAAAAGTTTCTCTTACAAAAGTAATTTTAAAAAAGTACCATAAAAACGTACCTATTAAAAATATAACTTTAAAAAGAGTAATAAAAAAGGACCTTTTAATTTACTACCTTTACAAAAAGAACATTTTAAAAAAGTACCTTTTAATAGAGTACCTTTTAAAAAAGTTTCTGTTACAAAAGTACCTTTTAAAAAAGTATCATTTAAAAAAATACCTATTAAAAAGGACCTTTTAAGAAAGTACCTTTTAAAGAATACCTTTTCAATAACTACCTTTAAAAAAAACACTTTTAAAAAGTACTTTTTGAAAGAGTGCCTTTTAAAAAAGTTTCTTTTACAAAAGTACCTTTTAAACATACTATTGAAAAATATCTTTCAATATCTTTAAAACCTATATTTTAAGAAGTACCTTTTACACAGTATCTTTTAGAAGAGTACCTTAAAAAAAAGGCCTTTAAAAAGGTACCTTTTAAAAAAGATCCTTCTTAAAAACTACTTTTTAAAAATGTAACTTTAAAAAACGTCCTTTTAAAAAAGTAGACTTTAGAAAAGGACCTTTTAAAAAGTACCTTTTAAAAATGTACTTCTTAAAACAATACCTTTTAGAAAAGTACCCTTTAAAAAAGTACCTCTTAAAATGGTAGATTTTAAGAAGTACCTGCTAAAATATTATCTTTTAAAAGAGTACATTTAAAAAAATACATTTTAAGAAAGTATCTTTTAAAAAGTACCTTTTAAAAAGTGTCTTTTAAAACAGTACCTTTAAAAAAAAAGTCAATTTTAAAAAGTTCCTTTTAAAAAGTACTTTTTAAAAAGGGACCTTTTAAGAAAGTTCTTTTAAATGCCGTCTTTTAAAAAAGTTCATTTTAAAACGGTACCTTTTAAAAAAGTACTTTTTAAAAAAATACCAATATAAAAGTAACCTTTAAATAGTAGATTTTAAGAATTACCTGCTAAAATACAAGCTTTTAAAAAAGGACATTTTAAGAAAGGTCCTTTAAATAATGGATCTTTTAAGAAAGCAGCTTTTAATAATGGACATTTTAAGAAAAGTACCTTTCAAAAAGTGTCTTTTAACAAAGTTCCTTTTGAAACAATAACTTTTAAAAAAAGTTCCTTTTCAAAAAATACCTTTTTTATAGAAAGTCGCTTTTCTTAGAAAGTGCATTTAAAAATACATTTTCTTTAAAAAAAAATACCTAAAAATACTTAAATAGTACTTTTTTCAAAAAAAAAAGTACATTTTAGTACGTTTTCTTAAAAAACTAAATTTTAGTACTTTTATTAAAAAAAAGTTATAAAATAGTAAGTTTTCTGAAAGAAGTGCATTTTCCTAAAAAGTATGTTTTAATTAAAAAACTACCTGTGCATAAAAAGGACCTTTAAAGTAAAATTAAATTAAAAAAACTACATCAATTTTTTCAGAGTTAACAAAGGTATTAAGCAGGTCGTCGTTCGTAAATTATTGTGTTCTATACCTCAAAATAGAAAAAAATTAGATAAAACTGATTTTTAGGCAAACTTTTCGAGTTCTGTCGTCTGTGTAATCAGTTTGCTCTTATCATTTATAGTTTTCGAAATATGAGACATCGACTTTGTGATTAACAATACTTTAGTGACATGCTTCGTAACCTATTGTGTTCCATATGCAAAAAAAAACGTGCATATAGAACAAAAACGAATCGAAAATACTAAATAAAAAACATTTCTTTATTTTGTTCTATATGCAAGTCTAAATACAGTTTGTAGTAATTTGGAGTACTTTGCATTGTCTTTTTTTTATATTATTTATGAATTGCAAAGTCGAGCGTGAAAAAGACAGAGACACCTTAGAAATTTGTTTCGACTTACAAAGTATTTGTATATTACCAAAGCGGCTTCGTCTATTTATTATTATAAGAGAAAACTTTCCGCTTTCAATATGACGGCAACAGTGTGTTCGCAAAATTAAAAATAATCAAACATAACTTATTGCGCTATTTGGAACGAGACACACATCGGTCGTTCAGACAATGACATAGCCAGTGATGTCGGAAAAATATTACAGCAAATAGTGAAGGATTTTAAGAATGCTCAACATTTCATCTTGTGATGCGACTTCTTCTGTGTGCCTGAAAATCAGATGTTCTCAACTGCTCTTGTGCAATTCATGCTCAACCATAAAAACATGCAAACAATCAGACAAAAATTTTCTGAAGCGGCCCTTAAATTATTAAAAACTTGTAAATCTCAGAAAGTTAAGCTTTTTGTGCTGCAAGTGACAACAGTGTATTTAAGAAATGAAAAAAACTTGATTTTCAATGTTTCTCTTGCACGTATTAAACCGTTGCAGTATGAAAAAATAAGCTATTCACAATATATGAAAGTTATTATTAAAAAAAAAGTTAAAAAGTAAAAATTTTTTAACTCCAAACAATTTCTTGAAGAACATCTTCAGAATTCAGCTCCTAAAAAGATATCATCAGAGCAAATTAATGATGTGAAAAAAATTCCAACACCGACTCCGACTCCTACTCCAAATCTGAGGCCGATGCTAAATGTATATAGATATATTTATAAAAACAGTGATAATTATGTTGTGGGTAATTGATGCCAATGAATCAATTTAACATTTATTTTTTGAAATACATATTTTATTTTTTTTATTAATTCTTTTAATAACACAATGGAACAAAATTGAACTTTTTTGGTGTTGACTGGAACTTTATTTTTTGCTAATTTGAGTTCGCTGATTTTAAATCGAATCTCCATTTTTCTCCATTAGCTAGAATTTTTAAGTTACTAATCGTATTTTTGACTATTTTTTAAAAATTGTTATTTTTTTTAAAACTTTAACGATATCCCTGAAACTACTGGGCAAATTTAAAACCAATGTAAGCACGGCTTAAAGATAATATTGTTGACGAGTTTTGAATTCTGTTTTAACTGAATTTGGTAAACAGTTTTCAAGTTATTCCTATATATTTAGAGGAAGTGTCTTAATTTTGGACAAAACGGTATATTGCGAAAAGTCGAGCTGATTGCAAGTGCAGATTTAGATTCAGCGTCTCAAATAACCTTAAAAACAAAATTTAGTTCGTAAACAACAAACAACAAACAACAAACCTTGTTCCCTTGTGTAATAAACAAAATACTATAAGATCGGAAATTTAAAACTTCAAAAAATTACTCTGCATTAGACTTTAGAAATAGGATAGCCTCAATAATATATGGCTTCATTGATGCTTTTAAATTGGATCTGATGATTCTGAGTGCAGAACATAATACTTCTGCGGAAACCTGTTTCGTTGGCAATGTCGCGGTGATCCGAGCAGCACCCTCGATAATCTCAGGGTACTTTGGAATTGCATCTTTTTTGCAAAGTCTGAAGAATGGTCAATGGTCTACCTCCTTTAATTCCTGGTAAAAGTCTATTTTAAATGTAGCTAAGACTGTTGGAGTTTCTGTATCTCCGCTACTTTCTACTAAATTTAAGCGACTACATTTGGACACCTTCAAAAAACCATATATTAATGTAACGGGTGATTTTTTAAGAGCTTGATAACTTTTTTTTAAAAAAAAACGCATAAAATTTGCAAAATCTCATCGGTTCTTTATTTGAAACGTTAGATTGGTCCATGACATTTACTTTTTGAAGATAATTTCATTTAAATGTTGACCGCGGCTGCGTCTTAGGTGGTCCATTCGGAAAGTCCAATTTTGGGCAACTTTTTCGAGCATTTCGGCCGGAATAGCCCGAATTTCTTCGGAAATGTTGTCTTCCAAAGCTGGAATAGTTGCTGGCTTATTTCTGTAGACTTTAGACTTGACGTAGCCCCACAAAAAATAGTCTAAAGGCGTCAAATCGCATGATCTTGGTGGCCAACTTACCGGTCCATTTCTTGAGATGAATTGTTCTCCGAAGTTTTCCCTCAAAATGGCCATAGAATCGCGAGCTGTGTGGCATGTAGCGCCATCTTGTTGAAACCACATGTCAACCAAGTTCAGTTCTTCCATTTTTGGCAACAAAAAGTTTGTTAGCATCGAACGATAGCGATCGCCATTCACCGTAACGTTGCGTCCAACAGCATCTTTGAAAAAATACGGTCCAATGATTCCACCAGCGTACAAACCACACCAAACAGTGCATTTTTCGGGATGCATGGGCAGTTCTTGAACGGCTTCTGGTTGCTCTTCACTCCAAATACGGCAATTTTGCTTATTTACGAAGCCATTCAACCAGAAATGAGCCTCATCGCTGAACAAAATTTGTCGATAAAAAAGCGGATTTTCTGCCAACTTTTCTAGGGCCCATTCACTGAAAATTAGACGTTGTGGCAGATCGTTCGGCTTCAGTTCTTGCACGAGCTGTATTTTATACGGTTTTACACCAAGATCTTTGCGTAAAATCTTCCATGTGGTCGAATAACACAAACCCAATTGCTGCGAACGGCGACGAATCGACATTTCACGGTCTTCAGTAACACTCTCAGAAACAGACGCAATATTCTCTTCTGTACGCACTGTACGCATTCGTGTGGTTGGTTTAATGTCCAATAAAGTAAACTGAGTGCGAAACTTGGTCACAATCGCATTAATTGTTTGCTCACTTGGTCGATTATGTAGACCATAAATCGGACGTAAAGCGCGAAACACATTTCGAACCGAACACTGATTTTGGTAATAAAATTCAATGATTTGCAAGCGTTGCTCGTTAGTAAGTCTATTCATGATGAAATGTCAAAGCATACTGAGCATCTTTCTCTTTGACACCATGTCTGAAATCCCACGTGATCTGTCAAATACTAATGCATGAAAATCCTAACCTCAAAAAAATCACCCGTTATTAAATATTTAGAGTTAAAAATAATTATGATTATGCTAATAACTACTCACATGAAACTTAAACTTCACTGTGATTTTAAGTTTCCAATGTAATTCTTTTTTTAAATAAGAAATTAGCTGAAACACCAGGCCTATAAAATATAACTAACAGATTCCAGCGCTCGAAATTCGAGTGCAATTTCTAGACAACTCAATTTCTCAACTTAGCCAATTCACAAACCAACACTTTTTTGGTTTATTATTATTGTGAATGTAGATAAAAAAACATATTAACAAATTTAATAAACACACACATAGCATATGTATAATTATACCCTATACCACTATGTGGTTTGGGTATAATGACTTTGTGCTGCTGTTTGTAACTACCAAAAATATTTGACCTAGACCCATCATTTATTATACCGATCGACTCAGAATCACTTTCTGAGTTGATTTAGCGATGTCCGTCCGTCCGTCCATGTAAACCTTGTAATCAAACTGTAGATCGCAAATAGGATGAACGCTATTGAAATTGGTGAAATTCGGTCTATGTTCAGACCTAGTCCCCATACAAATGACCCCTATGAAATCGACATAAATTGCCATAAGATCCAAATTATCATATAGATCTCAGTCAAATTGGGTTTGTATGTGTTTATTATATCCATTAATCAGTAGTCCAAAAATGATCCCGATAGTACAATTCATAGTCATAGGCCCCATATAGAGCTGCTTCCCAATCTTCACTTAAATCTATTAAAAAAACAAAAATATTGCACAGATTTTTCTCAAATTTGGTTTGGATATATTTTTTCCAAATATAAGTGACTTTACCAAATATGGTCAGGATCGGGTTCTTTTTCGACCTGGTCCCCATATAAATTCGCACCCGATATGAACTTTTTCATATCTGCAGCCAAAAAATTAATAACAATGGCACTCAAATTTAGTTTATGCTTATTTTCTATATCCAATTAGTTGGACCGGAGAGATAGGGTCTGTACACCGTGGTATAGGGTAGCGTATAGTCGGTCTTGACCGACTTTAATTTTCTTACTTGTTTTAAATAAGAAAATAGCTAAAACACTAGGCATATAATATATAACTAGCAGATTCCAGCGCTCGAAATTCAAGTGCAATTTCTAGGCAACTTTATTTCTCAACTTAGCCAATTCACAAACCAACACTTTTTTGGTTCTGGTGAATGTACATAACAAACACATTAACAAAATTAATAAACAGACTTACATATGTATAATTTTAAGTATATGTAGCAACTTTAAATGCAATTTAATCAAAACAAAGGAGAAAATTTAAAAATCTGTAAATCTGGTGAACAGCTTAAAAGAAATAGGTTTCAAATTATATGCGTTTAGTCAAAATCGGGATAAAACGGTAGAACAAAACATCGGTAACAAGAAATCGCTTAGCCTATTAATATTATAGATATATGAACTATAATATTTTATAACACAAACAAATCTATTTTAATTTTAATTTGCTGAATATTATTAAAATTCAACTAATTTACCCACAAGCCTTAAAAAATACAAACATCTACTTTGAACTTTATCAATATCTGAGAATAAGTTCTGCTAATGCAATTTAGACTCTTGCCCGCACTAATAAATAAAATTCCAAAATAATTTAAATGAAACACTTTGATATTATTTAATGTAAGTACTTGAATAAACTTACTCTCATAAAATAAATTAAAATCTACTTATTCATAATGATCTGTAAAATATTACGACGCCAATTTCGAAGATTTTTGTTTTGGTATGTATTTTAAAAATTATTTGAATTTTTCATGCACGTGTAAAAACGAAAAATTTTCGAATCAGAGTCGCAAGTTTTATAGCGACTCCGACTCCGGTAAAAACACCGCGACTCATACTCTAGAACTCCCGACTCCGAATCCGCAGCCCTGGTTGAAAAGTTTATATAATTTTTTATCGCTAGATAAAGTGTCATACAATAATAATATGTTTAATGTAACTTATTCTTTGTTTTTGATGTGTAAACATCTATACGCGCAGGGTGGTAAATTTCTATTTCACAATACAATCACAAAAACAGCGTAACTCATATCGGTGTGAGCTGAAGCAGATAACGCTGTGTGACTTATGATTGTATTGGTGAAAAAATTATGATATAAGATTGTTTTTTATGCCACTTTTTTAAAAGCGTCATCTATGTATCACTTATATACGTTTATATTAGGATATTTTTAACGTTTTACAGTAAAGGGTTGTTGAATTAGCTGAAAAAGTTTTTGCTATAAGTGATAAATAGATGACGCTTTCTGTTTGATTTTAAAAAATGACATAAAAAAATTTTTAATTACTAGATGTTTACACATCTTCCCTGTGATCGGACTCACATGATTTTTTTTTTAACAACCTTGCTTTAATTATAAAATCTCCTAACGGTTTCGTATAGAAATCAAATGAATCTATCTTTCTTTATTTTATAGTTAAAAATTGCCTTGTTTTAAGAAATTGACCAGTATTGCCTTAAATGGACTTATACAAACATAATTATAAGATAAAGTTGAAAATGAAGTCAATATTATATGAAATAAAGTTTTTTTCATTTCTTACAAAACAAGAAGAGTTTCGTAAATAAGTGCATGCTTTTTTTAATAGTAAGAAACGTTTTTCTTACTCTTAGAAGAGTTTCCAAAGACGGACATTTTTTGACAGAAAAAACATAAACTCTAGAACTTGCCTTGTTAAGAAGGTCAAGACAATTTTTGAATCAGTTTTTTTTTATTAACAACTAAACTTTAACAGGTATTTACCGAAAAAAAAACATTTTTGTCATATTCAGAAGGAGACATGCGGTTATGATTTTTTTCTGATAACACTGATTAGCTAAAATGATTCAATGAACTTTCTGCCAAAATTCAAGGACATACTCTTTTTTCTGCCCATTAAACTTATCAAAAAGAGAGAAATAAAAACGCGAGTAATTTGAAAATTGCTGTCTGGTTAATTATTATGCATGACTCGCCTGCATGAAAAACCAAAAACAAGCTTCAACAATATACGAGTATTTCAGATTTTTTTTTTTGGCATGTAATACATATTTTCATAAGAGTGGAATAAATTTTGAAATTAAAAGTTGAAATCTTTAAATCGGCACAGTACTAAAATATTTTCAAAATTAGTAGAAATTTGTTTTTCATTTTGTAATGTTTCGCTGAGTTTTGTTTAATATAAATATTCGAAAATACTATATTTTCGAATTATATCGATTCCAGAATTTTTAAATTGTTAAAATTCGGGCCATTATGATGAGCTTTACAAAATGAAAACTAATTTTTTGATTGTTCGTAAATATGGATGTCTCAACGGTGTTTCGAAAAAAATGAAACTTGTAATATGTGTCTGCTTATGTGCAGGTAAATTTTATGTTGAAAAATTGCATAAATTAATACTTAAAAATTATCGTTTTCATGTTAATCGCACTACATTTCACTCAGCGCAATTAAATCACAACCTTCCAATTTTTCAATAACGTTCAATAATTCTTCAACCTTCGTATGTCAGAATTTTTGTTTCATGATATAAGCCGATATGGAATGACGTTGAATTAAGAAAATTAAAGATCATTTGAAAAATACAAATCTCACAGAATATACAGAATTACCTGTTGTTTTAAAATACATGTATTAAATTTTTCGCTTTTAAACAATTGCGAATTTTTTTTTAGTTGGTGAAATTTTGTTTCTAAGTTAAAGCGTATCTAGGCGGCATTTTACCAATCCTTGAACCAAAACGATAATATATTTTTATACCCTATACCACTATGTGGTTTGGATATAATGACTTTGTGCTGCTGTTTGTAACTACCAAAAATATTATACCGATCGACTCAGAATCACTTTCTGAGTCGATTTAGCAATATCCGTCCGTCCGTCCGCCTGTGTGTCCATGTAAAGCTTGTAATCAAACTACAGGTCGCAAATATGAATATATTTTGATGAAATTTGGCATATAAGTTTTCATCGGCCATAGGATGAACGCTATTGAAATTGGTGAGAATCGGTCCATGTTCAGACCTAGCCCCCATACAAATGACCCCTATGAAATCAACATAAATTGCCATAAGATCCAAATTATCATATAAATCTTAGTCAAATTGGGTTTGTATGTGTTTATTATATCTATTAATCAGTAGTCCAAAAATGATCCCTATGGGACAAATCTTAGTCATAGGCCCCATATAGAGCTGCTTCCCGATCTTCACCTAAATCTATCAAAAAACAAATTTGGTTTGTATATAATTTTTCAAAATATAAGTGACTTTGTCAAATATGGTCAAGATCGGTCCATTTTTCGACCTAGTCCCCATATAAATACAGCATCCGATATGGACTTTTGCATACCTGCAGCCAAAAAAATTAATAACAATGCCACTTAAATTTGGTTAATGCTTATTTTCTATATCGATTTAGTTGGACCGAAAGATAGGGTCTCTAAACCATGGTATAGGGTTTCATATGGTCGGTCTAGACCGACTATAATTTTCTTACTTGTTATTTATCAACTTGTTTATTTATCAACTATTTTTTTTTTTTTTTTGACCCGTATTCTTTTCACCTTTAAAATGGACATTGTAGGTACTACATAGTACACAAAAAATTTTTAAATTGAAAAATAAGTCATTAATGTTTTCTATAAGCTGTTGTAAATATTAAGGGCCGAATGCAAAAAAATTGAAGTGTACTTCAAGTAGACTTTAGCAACAAATTTTGTATGAAAAACATACAATAAAGTCTACTTGAAGTACACTTTATGTTTTTGTATACAGCCCTAATACTTTAGCTGTGGGTTAAATTTTATTAAAAAAAACGTCAGTCTAGGCCTACTAAACAGCGATACCAACTTTTTTCAAGTTTATATTAATAAGTGTATATTAATAAAAAAAAAAACAAATAAGAAAATTATAGAAGGTCTAGACCGACTATACGATACCCTATACTATGGCTTAGAGACCCTATCTCTTCGGCCCAACTAAGTGGATATAGGAAATAAGCATAAACCAAATTTGAGTGGCATTGTTATTAATTTTTTTTGGCTGCAGATATGAAAAAGTTCATATCGGAAGCTATATTTATATGAGGACTAGGTCGAAAAATGGACCGATCCTGACCATATTTGGTAAGTCATTTATTTTTTGAAAAAATATATACAAACCAAATTTGAGAGAAAAACTGGGCAATGCTTTTGTTTTTGATAGATTTAAGTGAAAATCGAGAAGCAGCTTTATATGGGGGGCTATGACAAAGAGTTGCCATATGGGGTTTATTTTTGGACAACTGAGAAATGGATGTAATAAACATACACAAACCCAATTTGACCGAGATTTGGATCTTATGGCAATTTAAGTCGATTTAATAGGGGTCATATGTATGGGGACTAGGTCGGAACATGGAACGAATTTCACCAATTTCAATAGCGTTCATCCTATGGCCGATAAAAGCTTATATACCAAATTTAATTAAATATATTAATATTTGCGACCTGTACTTTGACTACAAGGTTTGCATGGACACACAGACGGACGGACAGATGTACAGACGGACGGACAAATGGACAGACGGACGGACGGACATCGATAAATCGACTCAGAAAGTGATTCTTAGACGATCGGTATAATAAAAGATGGATCTAGGTCAAATACCTTTGGTTGTTACAAACAGCAGCACAAAGTCATTAAACCCAAACCACATATAATTAATTGCAACATTTTCAAGTAAAATCGCATCATTTTCTTCCTCATGCTCAGGCCCAGTATTGTTTTTATATATTTTGAGTTTTATGTGTTCGAATTGAATTAATTTTAGTATAAATACATATTTGACGGAATTTTATAATTCACACAACATTAATTTTAATTTTTGAATTTGAAAACATTCATTACACCGAATACTATTTCGACTTCAGTGTTTGGGTATGGAAACGTCAATATATGTATAACGAAACTTGATAATTAAAAAACGGATATTCATAAAATAAATCAGTTCTGTCTCGATTTTTCCATTTGCTTAGTTTTAAATTGCCAAAACAATTTTCATACTCTTCGATTTCTCATTTACCTTTTAATAATTCTTCTGTCTATCCTATACTAATTTAATAAAGAGGTAATATGTGTTTGTTTATTTGCTTGTAGGAGGTAGTATCCGTGACTCATCATCTGATTTTAAAAATGTTGGTTCTAATATTTAAAATGGTCCTTAAGAATGGATATTTTTTATATTTTAGTGGGCGTGGCATCTCCCATATAAAGTGAGATTGTAATATAATATATATTGAGTACTGTGACAGAGACAGTTTTGCAAATTTGTTTGAGGTCTTCTATTATTAATGTATTCACATTAAAAAAACGGGTGGGATCGGACCAATGGGCGTGGCACCTCCGCTACAAAGTATATATAAATTTCATATATCTGGAGTACTGTAATAGTGACAGCCTTGGGAGTTTGCTGACTCCATAAGTTATTCATGTGATCAGTCGTACAAAAAATGGGCTTGAAGGGAGCAGTGGGCGTGACATCGCCCATCCAAAGTAAATATATAATATCATATACCTGGATTACTATAAAAGGGAAAGCCTTGACACTTTGCACGAGTCCATCAGATATTAATGTGAGTAGTCTTACAAAAAATGGGCAGGATCGGACCGATGGGCGTGGCACCTCCAATACAAGTAAATATAAAACGTAATATATCTGGAGTACTGTAATAGTGAGAGCCTTGGGACTTTGCGTGTGGCCATAAGTTATTCATGTGATTAGTCAAACAAAAAATGGGCGTGATAGGATAAGTTGGCGTGACACCGCCCATACAAAGTAAATATATAATATTATTTATCTGGAGTACTGAAAAAGGGAAAGCCTTGAAACTTTGCACGAGTCCATCAGATGTTAATGTGAGTACTCAGATAAAAATGGGCGGGATGGGATTAGTGGGCATGGCATCTCCTATACAAAAAATTATAAAGTGCTATGAAAGCGACAGTCTTGAAGCTTTTGACAAGTACATTAATTACCAACTAGCAGATTCCAGCGCTCGAAATTCGAGTGCAAATTCTAGGCAACTTTTTTTTTCAACTTACACTTTTTTGGTTTATTATTATTATGAATGAAGAAAACAAACATCCAAACGCATTAACAAATTTAATAAACACACACATAGCATTGTATAATTTTATGTATGTGTTAGTAGCAACTTTAAATGTAATTTACTCAAAATAAAGGCAAAAATATATAAATCTGTAAGTCTGGTAAACAGCTAAAAAGAAATACCTTTCAAAAAATATACGTTGTGTCAAAATCGGGATAAAACGGTAAAACAAAACATCAGTCATAAGAAATCGCCTAGCCTGTTAATAAAGGGTCCGCCAAATAACTTTTTTTTTTTTGAAAATGCTATAAAAAAAAACTACTGAATATTATCTCAAATTTCTTTTTTTATTTGAAAGTAATAATGGAAAATAATTTCATTCAAATGGCTGCCTCGGCTGGCCATGCAGTAGCCTACACGATCGGTCCAATTTTTAAGCACATTATCGATTGTGGGCAGCTGTATTTCACCAATGGCTTCACGAATATTGTCCTTTAAAGCGTCAATTGTCTCTGGCTTGTTTGCGTAACACTTATCTTTGAGGGCACCCCACAAATAATAGTCCAACGGTGTCAAATCGCAGCTCCGAGGTGGCCAAACGACATCAGCTCTGCGGCTGATAATGCGATCTTCAAAAACAGGGCGCAAAACATCGAGTGTAGCTTCGGCTGTGTGGCACGTAGCGTCGTCCTGTTGAAACAAAATGTTGCCAATATCCTCCTCTTCAATTTTTGTGAACAAAAATTCGTTCAACATGGCCCGATAACGATCACCATTGACTGTAACGGCCACTCCTTGCTCATTTTCGAAGAAAAACCGCCCAATTATGCCTCTGAACCAAAATCCGCACCAAACAGTGACTCGTTTTGGATGTATCGGCTTTTCAATGTATGCGTGCGGGTTTTCTGTGCCCCAAATGCGACAATTTTGCTTGTTTACATACCCGCCAAGATCAAAATGGGCTTCATCTGCAAAGATGATTTTTTTGCCAAAATCGGCATCTTCTGTAAGTCGATCGCAGGCCCACTTAGCGAAGCGAAAACGCATGGTCAGTTGGCTTCAACTCCTGAACCAATTGGACTTTGTATGGCGTCATACCAAGGTCTTTATGCAAAATTCGTCTCAATGATGCCTCCGAAATGTTCAATTCTTGAGAACGACGGTGAATTGATGTTGATGGCGCTTCACGCACACTTTCTGCCACAGCAGCAATATTCTCGGGTGTACGCACTGTTTTTGGCTTTTCACGCTTTGGTTTATTGATGAGGATGCCAGTTTCTTTCACTTTTTTCACAAGATAACGAACATACGGGGCTGACGGTGCTTCTCTTCTTCCAAAATCCGTACGCAATTTTCGCACACATTCTGCAACATTACCATGATTTTCAAAGTAATGTCGCAATATTTTCCAGCGTTGTTCAAGCGTATACACAACCATATTCGTCAAGCGGAAGGATAAAACTAATTATCTGTCAAATCAGACATGAGCTAAGTGTTACCATTCACGAAATAGGCACTAGTTGAAAAAAAACGTTAGATGGCGGACCCTTTATTATAGATGTATAAAATAAATTAAATAAAAATTTTTAATTATTTTGATTATGATTATGAAACCATACATGTCAATAAGTCTCGGAAAGTCGTAGCGCAGCAACATTTTTGTTTAATAAGAACTGTGGTAGTTCAAATACGCTAAAACCACTAAAAAAACTAAAAGCGCCTATTTAGAGCTTATCATAAAAAGGCGTTAAATGTGGAAAACGCGATTTTCGTCAAAAGGCGCTAACTTGGCATCTCTGCGGATAAACGATTCTCTATACTATGTGTTTTGGAAAAGTTTCTTAGGTAAAAGAGGGGATCCCAAGAGTAATTTAAGTCGGTCTAATTGGTAATAATTATATAGTGGTCTAGATCTAAACATTTACCGATTTCAATAGTGTTTTAAATTTCAAATATTTTTACATTTCCGACTTGCATGATGGACATCGTTAAATCGACACAAAAAGAGATTCTGAGCTAGCAAAATGCTCATCTAGCAAGATATCTAGACAGAAAGTCTACAAATACGCTGAAACATGAAAATTATGTTGTTTTACCAAAAACGATTTTTTTGATTTTTGCAACTGTTAAAGCGGAATTTGTATTCTTATAGCCCAAAACAATTTTTAGAATTTTTTTCACAATTGTTGGAGGTCGGTACAGGGTTGCTGAATCCGATTTAAACGATAAAATTAGGTAGAAAATGTAATTTTTTTTTAATTTTTCCTCTTGTGCTTTATTTTCACAAAACCAGATAAATCACTTTAAAAAGTACTAGCCTACCAAAACAAATAACCGCGGTAAAAATTAATAGTTTTAATGGAAATTTGGAAGACTTAAAGAAAAAAAATCTGTATTTTCCACGTTTTAAACTCTATTACTCGAGAAATGTGTAATATTAATGCGTAAAATTAAATCCGTAAGATAGGCCTGCATAATATCTTTCATTTGAAGCCAATATTTCGTCTCATGTCACTTTAGGATAAATAGAAATCTGGAACAACATCATTTGTTGACCCCATTACATTTCCCTTAAACATAAACTTTGCACCAAAATATATAAATTTCGAAGACCTACGTAAAACATTTAATATTATGTCAAAATATTGATAACTGCTCGTGTAATTGAGGTGTGAATTTGGCTGACTCTCGTCAGAAATGATTTATCTGATTTTGTGAAAATAATCGCAGGAGGAAAAATCTTAGACCAATAACCCCATTTTTTGTTTACCTTAAAAATTAAAAATATGGTTTCTATAGTTTTTTACTCTATCGCATTTCCAAAGTTCAACACATTTTTTCTAAACATTGTTCCAAATTAGATATGTCTCAAACCGTAACGTACGCAAATGAGAACGAAATACACTTTTCCACGATTGAGAAGTTAGCCCCCCATTTTTGAAAATAACATTTTTTGAAGATTGTTCTGAATTGTTCTAGGATTGTTCTTGTACGCTAACGAATCTGTACGTTAACTTTCGTGTTGCTTAAAATTTTGATATCGTTTAATAACGTTGATATTGCGGAAAAATGTTTCTCGTTCTCATTTGCGTACGTTACGGTTTGCGACATAAGTATCTATTTTGGAACAATGTTTAGAACAACTAAAACAACCTAGAACAACCGTCAAATTTTTTTTTTCCAAAAGTGGGGGGCAAATCTTAAAATTCGTTTTTTTTTGATTTACCGGTACAAATTACATTTTAGAAACTCATCGTTTTGGAACATTGTAGAACAATCCTAGAACAATTCAGAACAATCTTAAAAAAATTGTATTTACAAAAATTGGGGGCTAACTCGCAATCGTGGAAAAATGTTTTTCGTTCTCATTTGCGTACGTTACGGTTTGCGACATATCTAATTTGGAACAATGTTTAGAACAACTAGAACAACCGCCAAATTTTTTTTTTTTCCAAAAGTGGGGGCAAAGCTTAAATTTCGTTTTTTTCGATTTACCGGTAAAAATTACATTTTAGAAACTTGTCGTTTTGGAACATTGTAGAACAATCCTAGAACAATTCAGAACAATCTTCAAAAAATTATTAACTTCGCACACTTCGTGATCATGTTTTTGGTAATCGATAGAAACGAGGTCGTACATACGAGGTTGTAATATTGATTATAGACTTCGGATTATCGAGTAGTCAGAATTACTGGATAAATAATTCGAAATCGAGCGTGTTCTCTAAGAAGTAATTAAACATTCATCGTATAAGCAGAGGGTGACAATAAATTGGAAAGTTTTACAAAATCCTGAATTTCCCAATTATGTACTTTTATGTATTTATGTGAAATGATCTATTTTTTTGGGAAATCACTCTTTGTTGTGTTCTCTATCGACAGATAACATATTTGTTACAAAAAATACAATTTAAAAAAAAAAAGATAAACAAAAAAGTATTTTTTTAATGCTCTGTACCAGAGTTGATTAATTATTAATTTATAATTAATTATTATAAAATAATGGCAAGAATAATCAAAATAATAAAAGATTTTACTGCTGGTCTTAAGCAAAGAATAAATCCATAATTATCAAAAAATTATCAAAAAAATATCGTGAAAGTTGTACGGTGACGACTCAACATTTAGGCGGCAGGCCCCATAAAACAATCAAAGACAGGATAAAAATGCTACCTAAAGAGGTCATTAACAATCTGAAACTGAAAATATGTGCTCGAACTGTTTCCCGACGAGCAATTGAGGCTGATCTTGGTTTTTATCGCCCTGTGAAGAAGCCACTGATAGCAGAGAAAAATGATGGCTTGCATAAATTTTTCTAAAGAGCACATGAACGGAATTGGAATACTGTTATATTTTCAGATGAGTCCAAGTTTAATTTAAGAGGCCGTGATGCAACAACGTTTATACGACGACCAAAGGGAAAAAACTGGGGCCAAAATATACAAAAATGTTACAAAACTGTTAAATTTGGCAGTGGCAATGTTATAGTATGGGGTTGCTTTTCGGGCAAAGAAATGGGTGCAATTCATGTAGTAAAAGATACTCCAACTGGAATTGGATACAGGGAAATTCTAAATGACGTAGTGTATCCATACGCGGCAGAAAAATGCACCTGCTCTGAAAGTTCCAAAGTGACAGTGGCCCAAAACACACCTTCAAAGTTGTAACAGAATAGCTACAATCTAATGCAGTTAATGTTTTGAAATGGCCAGCCCAATCGCCAGATCTTAATCACCATAGAAAAATCAATGGGAAACTGTAGATCGAAAAATAGAAACGTTACGGAAATTACACAAACAAGAGAGATCTCATATAGGCAGTTAATTCATAATGGTCAATGGATATTATCAACTATTTAATTGACTCCATGCCTCGGCGTTGTGAAACAGTACCAAAAAAATTGGAACAAAAAAAGGGAAAGTTTTCAGTTATTATTTAGTAAAGGGTTACAATGTTTTGTCAACAGCATAAAAATAATACTTTTAAGTTTTGTTATTTTTTTCTGTAGTTAAGCTCTGTTATGTTAATATTTTTTTTTTTTCTTTTTTAAATAAATAAAACATATCAATTTTTAAATTAATAATAGATTTTAATTTTATGATTAAATTTTTTTAGATTGAACTTTCAAGTCGTCAAAAATCACTGTATGTTTATATTCATTTCACAAAGCTGGGTCCATACATACATCCCATTTCGATTTGCAGTAACATCACATGTGCAATTGTGAAAATAACCAGTTAGTCGGGAAGCATTCAGACACTTTTCAAACTGTTCTCCTAGAGTATTCCATATAACCTTCCAATTTTTTGGGACACCTCCTCTTCTTCGTATATAATTTTTCTTAATATTAAATACAGTAATTTATTCTCATATAGTTTATGAAAATTGTTGACTAAAATTAAATAAATTGATTGTGTTTTTTTTTTCTGTTAAAAAAATTTAAAGCTTGTGTTTATTATTAGTCAAATATAGAGAGAACGAAAATTTAATGCTACAAAAATAAAATATCGTAAAAATTATTTATGCGTTTAAAAAATTAAATAAGTGGTCCACATACACTCATACTTGCACTTTTGCTCATGCGCTTTATCACATGCACCTTAAATGTGGTTAACAATAAGATTTCATACCTTATAGATTGGTTTAGGTATTAAAATGTTTCAACAACACGCAACAAACACAGTTTCAACAAATTTGTATTTTTCGTTATTGACTTAAAATGATATTGATACTTCTTTATAATTATCTTGATAAGACACTAATTCTTATATGAATAAAATAAATTCAATAAGTACTTTTGAAAGCATATTATTAAATTACAAAATAATAAAAAATTATGTAATACTACGATAGTCAAGAAAATGAATTATACACGACTTTGTCGAATCATTTAATACCCTACACATTGTAGTTACGAGTTTTTTTCCATTAGAAAAAAAAAGTTTATTGAAAAATCTTTTGAGTAAAATAAAATTTTAAAACTTAAAATTTTAAAAATTTTAAATTAAAAAAAAATGTAAAAAATAAAAAAATAAAAATATTTTGTTTTAAATTAATAAAAAAAATATATATTTTTAATAAAAACAAATTTGTTAAACTAAAAAATTAAAGATGTCTTATAACTGCTCGTCTGATTTAACATGACTTTCAGAGAGTATCTCAGACCCAAATATGGTCAGAACCAAAGCATGGGGAATTTCAAGGACATAGAGGTTATTATATTGAACGCTGATGTGTATCACTAAATTCTAAATGGCGTGAGGGCTTTAAAAGTAATTATATGTATACATTTATCTTTATATTTACGATCATCGCTGACTCACTGACTGGCCCTGTAACATAAAATTATCACTCATACGTCTAGCTAATAAATAGCATCGCAGAAATTTTACCTCTTCTTAAACAAGTAATTTTTAAGGTGCCTTTTCTTAAAAAAGGAACTTTTCTTAAAAAATCATCGTTTCTTAAAAAATTACCTTTTCTAATAAAGCATATTTTCTTAACAAATTACCTTTTCTTAAAAAAGTAAATTTTCTTTAAATATTAAATTTTTCTGAAAAAGGCATATATATTTTCTTAAAAGAGCATATTTTTTCTTCAAAAAGTACATTTTATTAAAAAAAAATAACATTTAATAAAAACATATCTTTTCTTTAAAAAGGACATTTTATTAAAAAAAAAAGTACCATTTTGTATAAAAAGTCCCTTTTTAAAAATGTAAATTTTCATAAACAAGTACCTTTTCTTAGAAAAGTACGTTATCTTAAAAAATAAAAATTTTCTAAAAAAGTAAATTTTCTTAGAAAAGTAAATGTTCCTAAAAAAATTATCATTTCTTAAGGGCACTATACACTTATCAAATTCCCATCCAGCATTATGGTGGTATTAGTGAAAATTTGTTAGTATGTACGACACCGACGATGCTTGATGGAAAATCAAAAATTTTAGATTTTTGGCATGCTGGATAAGAGATTTTGATGAATGTATTGCATTTTCTCATCGAGCATGTACACTAGGGCGGGTCAATTTAAAAATCGCCCAAGTGACAAAGAAAATCGTATTCTAGGGATCGAAATAAGAAACTTTGCCCGAGGAACTATACCTCTAAAACGAATTCTGATGTCCCGACTTTTGACCTGTCTGTCTGTCTGTCTCACTTTGACCCATTTAGAGTGCCCCAATCGAGTCCAAATGTATGATCGACCCGCACTAACTTTGGAGGGCCGACCCACCCATGCCAGTGGCACACCCCCTGGGTACCCCATACACACATTACAAAAATCAACATTTTTTTGTTTAGAATTGGGCTGACTATGTTTGATTTAATATTAAAATTAAAACTCATACGTATATGTATCTTCTACTCTGCTAATAAATAATAATCATACGCCTTGACTATGTTATGTTATTCAAAAAGTTCGATCGGATGAGGGTAAATAACTTTCAGATCACTTCGTAAATATGCGTGACTCTGCGTGACTACTCCAATATTAATCTGTAGTCAAAACAAGACTATGGGCCAAGTTTCAGATAAATTGCATGAGGGGGAATGGGGTTGCCCCATGGCAGACAGACAGACAGAATTCGTTTTAGAGGCATGGTTCCTTGGGCAAAGTTTCTTATTTTGATCTCTAGAATATGATTTTCCTTGTCACTTGAGCGATTTTTTGCCTCCCTACAAATCGACCCGCCCTAACGTACACACTTTCTTAAAAAAGTACCTTTTATTAAAAAAGTACCTTTACTTAAAAAAGTAAATTATCTTAAAAAAGTACATTTCCTTAGAAAAGTAAATTTTCTTAAAAAAGTACATTTTCTTAGAAAAGTACATTTTCTTAGAAAAGTACATTTTCTTAAAAAAGTACAATTTCTTAAAAAATACATTTCCTTAGAAAAGTACATTTTCCTAGAAAAGTAAATTTTCTTAAAAAAGTACATTTTCTTAAAAAAGTAAATTTTCTTTAAAAAAAATACATTTTCTTAGAAAAGTAAATTTTCTTAAAAAAGCACATTTTTTAAAAATATGACATTTTTCTTATAAAAGTACATTTCCTTAAAAGTGTGGTCTCTTATGTGCATGTTCTTAAAACTCCGATTTTGTAAAGTACATTTTATTAAAAAACTAGTTGTTTATACCCGGTCTTGCCCGGGATAAAAAGGCCTTTGACTTGAAAAATGGTTCACTATGCTTACCAGGCGCTGAGTACTTAGTCCCCAATTAACAAATTCCCCAACAAAATGAACTTTCTCCCCAAAAATTTGTATGGGCAGTAAATTCATCTTTTATTTCAATTAAAAATTTTTTGATTTTTTAATTTAGAAGTTTTTTATAAGATGCTGCAGCAAAAATGCTTCAAAAATAAGCTGCGAAACCGCTTTAAGTTTTTTTTTTCAGTTTATTTATAAACATCAAATATAACGGAATGGTTCGCAAATTAAAGGAATCAAAACTTTTAAAAATTAAATTAATTCATTCAATAAGTGATCATCATTGAGCAGAGACGTCAAATTCAAGTTTCAGAAATGAAAGACTAAGCTAAACTGCTTATAGTATATTTGTGGCCTATTTTGATCAACAGGTAATTATTTCACATACGTAGATAAAATTTATCATACGACATTTCACTAAGCTTTGTTCCGCGAGCGAGTCGCGTCCGCTTCCGCGCGTTTGGCAGCCAGACCGTGCTGCCGCGCAGTTGTTGTCAACTTATTTTAATTCCTAAAACATATTTTTTAGAGCATTGCGATATTTTAGCTGAGCTGTGTTCCGAGAGCGCGTCGTGTCCGCATCCGTCGCGTTCGCGTGCCGCTCGCCGCTTCCGCGCGTTTGGCAGCCACACCTGTGCTGCCGCGCAGCTGTTTCCAGCTTATTTTAATTGTCAAACTATATTTTTCAAATCATTCCGATATTCTAGCTAAGCTGTATTTCCCGTGCGCGTAGCTTCCGCGCAACGAAATGATGCTATTGAAAAGAATTCTCATTTTAAATGCATTTATTGTAGGACATATATTGAGAGGAGTATGCAAATGTTCAATATTTAACAAAATTCAATAAAGAAAAATATGTAAAAATTTAAGAATGAATTTGAGGAGTAAGTTAATTTTTTCTTTCGATTAAAAAAAAATGGGGAATTTGTTCATTTCTTTTGGGTACCTTTTTTTAAGTTTGGGGAATTTGTTCACCGTGTAGTTATTTCCGTGTAAACCAAATTTCAGAGAAATCCGTTGAAAAGTACAAATTTGTATAGGGAAGAAATATACCACACAACAAAATATGAATTTTATAAGAAAATTGGGCGTAAAAGTAGGCGTGGTCGGTAAAAATCATATGGCGACCTTCCCTGAAATATGTACTAAATTTCGGAGAAAGCCATTGAAAAATAAAAGTTTGTATAGCAATCAAATAAAGAAACAAATAAAAGAAAAAAAAATTAATTTTATATACATAGAAGTAGCACAAAGTTGGTGACCTTCCCTGTAGTATAGAGATCGTGTGACCAAATTTTAGACATCCCTTCAAAAATAAAAATTTCTATAGTGAACAAATATAGGTACCAAAAAACGAAAAATTAATTTTGTATAAAAAGTGAGCGTAGAAGTAGGCGTGGCCGGCAAGAATCATATGGCGACCTCTCTGGAGTACAGAGATCGTGTGTAGCAAATTGCAGAGAAATCCGTTTAAAAAAAAATTGTGTAGCGAACAAATGTACCAAAAAACAGAATATGAATTGTATACAAAAAGTGGGCGTAACAGTAGGCATGATCGGTACGAAGAATATGTCGACCTTCCCTGGAGCAGAGAGATCGTGTGTACCAAATTTCAGAGAAATCGGTTGAAAAATAAAAATTTGTATAGCGAACAAATATACCAAAAAACAAAATGAATTGTATACAAAAAGTGGGCGTAAAGTAGGCGTGGCCAGTACGAAGCAGTACGAAGGCCTGGGGTACAAAGATCGTGTGTACCAAACTTCAGAGAAATGCGTTGAAAAATAATAATTTGTATAGCGAACAAATATACCAAAAGACAGAAAATGAATTGTAAACAAAAAGTGGGCGTAAAAGTAGGCGTGGCCGATAAGGATCATATGGCGACCTTTCCTGGAGCACGGAGATCGTGTATACCAAATTTCAGAAAAATCCGTTGAAAAATAAAAATTTGTATAGTGAACAAATATGAATAAAACAGAAAATGAATTTTACATAAAAAGTGGGCGTAAAAGTAGGCGTGGCCGGTAAAAAGCATATAGCGACCTTTCCTGGGGTATAGAGATCGTGCGTACAAAATTTCAAGAAAATCCGTTGAAAAATAAAAATTTGTATAGCGGTCAAACAAACAAACAAATAAACAAACAAACAAACAGAAAATGAATTTTATATATATAGATAACCATTTTGTATAATAAGTCCCTTTTAAAAAAGAAAATTTTCTTAAACATGTATCTTTTCTTAAAACAGTACCTTTTCTTAAAAAGTAAATTTTCTTAAAAGAGTACATTTTCGTAGAAAAGTAAATTTTCTTAAAAAAGTAAATTTTCTTAAACAAGTACCTCTTCTTTAAAAAGTACCTTAAAAAAGTTCATTTTCTTAAAAAAGTACATTTGCCAAGAAAGAAAATATTCTTAATAAATTATCATTTCTTAAAAAAAGTAACTTTTCTTATAAAATTGCGTTTTCTTAAAAAAATTCGTGTTCTTAAAAAATACCTTTTCTTAAAAAGTACCTTTTCTTAAAAAGTACCTTTTCTTAAAAAAGTATCTTTTCTTAAAAAATACCCTTTTTCTTAAAAAATACATTTTTTTTGAAAGTACCTTTTCTTGAAGAAGTAGCTTTTCTCACAAAAGTATGATACATTGTCTTAAAAATTCAAGTTTTCTTGTAAATTACCTTTTTATAAAAAGAGCCTTTTTTAAAAACTAGGTGGAAGTCAAATGTAAATAATAAAAAGAATCTAAGGATATATTTGTTCTAGATCATATATGTATAACTCAAATATACATGCAATGTAAAAAACGATTTAAGATTAAGTTTTATATTTAAACATAGTCCAAATTTCCATATTAAATTAATATTTGTACAGCAAAAGTGTTGTACGAGTAAAATGTATTATTCCTTACTTTATGCCAACTTGACCTTGACAATTGTCTTATTTCAGTATTTAAAAATTGATAAGCGTATGTATATATTTTGATATTAACTCTAGAGTGGTAAAAAAAAACCTTCAAATCAAATTATAAGAATGGGAAAACAATAGTTAAACACTATAATTATGAATATTTAGTTAAATACTTTAACAACATAGTGAAAAGTATATTTAAAAAAAGTAATAAAAATGTAATAAATATTAAATTGAAGAAAAAAGTTGTATTTAGCTATGTTATAATGACGTTAACTTTTTCATTTCATTAATCAAATACACAAATTAAATATATTACTTTAAGTTATTTATTGATAAAAACAATTTTAGCAAATTTGAAAAAAAAAATAATATTGAGTAATTAAAAATAAAAATCAGTTGATTATTATTTCAGTTAGAACAACTTTAAAGAAATGGCTACAAAAGAACAAAATGGCCGAGTGGGGATGATAAAAAAACTTCGTCGTTCCGCTTCAGCCAGTGAACATAATTTAAGTGAATTGCGTAATCGTAAATCAACACAAAATTTATTTGATCAAAACGGAATACCGATAGATCTCAAACAGTTTCGTAAAGTTTTGGACAGAGAAGACAGTGGGAATAATAACACAGAGAAAAAGGCCAGATATCGAAGGACACAAAGTGTTACGAGGGCGGAGGAAATCACAAACAAAGAGCAAAAACAACGCAACAAACAACCTGATAAACCGTAAGTTTAAGAAAAAAAAACTAACAAATATTTGATCTTCTCATTTATTATGCTTCAGTCACTCAGGAATCTAAATATTTATCATTTTTCTAATGAATTTGCGAAGGGTTCAAACCTCTATAGAATTATTTTATATTCTTTTTTGAATTAAATAGCTACTGAAGAAATTATATTTTAATTAATCACATGGATATAAAAATATGATTTGTTATTAAAACCAAAAAATAAATTGTATTTAATTGTTTATAAGATATTTTTTTTAAACCGAATTTTATTCAATACAACTGTCCTTTTTATACTCTATACACCTATGTGGTCAAGCTATAATGACTCAGTGCTGATGTTTGTAACTACCAAAAATATTTGACAGTTCGTCGTTCCGTCCGTCCGTCCGTCCGTCCGTCAGTTGGTCCGTCTTTGCAACCAAACTACAGGCTTCTATTGGCCATAGAATGAACACTTTTGAATTTACTGAAAATCGATCCATGTTCAGAACTAACCCCCATACAAGTGACCCCTAGCAAATCGACTTAAATTTCCATAATATCCAAATTATCATATTGATCTTGATCAAATTGGGTTTGTATATGTTTATTACAACCATTTATCAAAAGTCCAACAATAAACCCTATAGGACAATTCTTAGTCATAACCCCTATATGAAGCTGATTCCCAATCTTCAATTAAATCTATCAAAAAACAAAAATATTCCACATATTTTTCTCAAATTTGGTTTGTATATGTTTTTGCAAAAAATAAGTTACCTTACCCAATATGGTCAGGATCGGTCCATTTTTCGACCTAGCCTCATATGAACTTTTTCATATCCGAAGGCAAAAAAATTAATAACGATGCCACTCAACTTTGGTTTATGCTTATTTTCTATATCTAATTAGTTGGACCTAAGAGATAGGGTCTCTAAACGCATGGTATAGGGTATCGTATAGTCGATCTAGACCGCCTTTAATTTTCTGACTTTTTTAAGTTTAAAATAATATATTGAAAATATTTCATGTCTCATATTTAATTATTTTTTCTGTTTTAAATTTTAATTAATAACATTTGGATTTTTTAAATCCAAGTCATTAGAAAATCCGACTAATATTTTTTGTTAGTATATCCATGCCTCGTTTGATGGGACGAGAAACAGACGAATCGACTCAAACACAAATTTGTTGTTCTTCCTTAAATGAATTTTGATGGCAAACTCTTCAGTATCATATGCGCAAACTATTTCAAAAAATGTGATAGAGCTTTTTTGGTCCAGCGCACAGCTTTTGAGACTAATTTAGCTTGGAAGAAAGAAAGAAAAAAAATATATACTCACTTTCCATCTTTAAGATGCAACGTTGCACCAAAATTGCTCTACGTAAATTTTATTAATATTTATCCCGAAATGTACTCTGTATTATGCTACTTTTGGCGTCAATTTTTTAAAAATCAAAAATATTTTTTTTTTTTTCAAAATGCACTAGGATTGCAATCTTTAGGATCCGGTAGCCATCTGGTTTTTTGTCCAAAAATTTTTTGCTATTTTTCCTGTAAAAGGCTCCTAAATCCCCATCTTTAGGGGGGCAAGCATTTTCAAATTCGAAAATAAAAAGACGAAATCGGGACGCGCTAATGTACATGTTAATATTTTTTTAAATATAGACATAAAAATAAATGAATTAATTATTAGTACTTTTATGTATATTAATATTAAACTAGCAGATCCCAGCCCTCGAAATTCGAGCGCAAATTCTAAGAAATTTTATTTTTTCATTAAATAAAGACCCTAAAAGTATGCTAATCAATTATAGCCAATTCACAAATCAACACAAAAAACAAACTCATTTTTATTACAAACACATTAACAAATTTAATAAACATACACAAAGCATTTATGTATGTGTTAATAGCAACTTTAAATGCAATTTACTCAAAATAAAGAAAATAATTTAAAAATCTGTAAGTCTGCAAATCGGCTAAAAAGAAATACCTTTCATATAATATACGTTTGGTCAAAATCGGGATAAAATAGTAGAACAAAACATCAGTCACAAGAAATCGCGTAGCCTATTAATATAGATATGTCATAAATAACAATTTAAATTAAAAAATGCAAAAAATAGAAATAGTTAAAAATATATCAATTAATTATTTGTACTTTTTTTACATTTTTGATGTGTAAACATCTATACGCGCATGGGGGTAAATTTCTAATTCACAATACAATCACAAAAACAGCGTAATATGTGAGCGTAAGATCTTATGCGTAACATGTAAGCATTAAGACAAATCGGTGTGACATGATTGTTTGGTGAAAAAATTATGAAATGTAATAACCTTTTTGTCGCTGTTTTCTGCATTTTATTTATTTCCAGATGTTTACACATCTCCCCTGTGATCGGACTCACATGATTTTTAATTTAATTTATTATTTATGACATTTAAATAATGTCTCAAACTTAACACAAATCGTATTCAAGTTGAAAAAATTGTTTGGTCTCAAGTGGGAAAAAGTGTTGGATATCCAATTGAAAGTTAAAATATTTCTTAAAGATTGGAAAAATTTTAAGTCCCAACTTGATGTCAAGTTGAAAGCAAACAAGGAGCAAAATTGTTCATCCCAAGTTGAGAGTTACAATGGATATCAATTTGAGAACTTAACTTTTCTTTAACATTGGAGAAATAATTTTTCACTGGGTGAGTTTGTTATCTTCATTCACAATAATAATAAACCATAAAAGTGTTGGTTTGTGAATTGGCTAAGTTGAAAAATAAAGCTGCCTAGAAATTGCACTCGAATTTCGAACGCTGGAATCTGCTAGTCTGCATTATTACACGGGGTCTATACTAGAGATTAACATGGATATAATATCAGAGACAACGTCAGCATAATTATTGAACAAAAATATCTATATCAGTGTTAATGATGTAGAAAATGTACACATATATTTTCTCATAATTTTCAGTCGGCTGTCGAATAAAGTCGTTTTTGTGCGTTGTTCTTTTGTGTTGTTAATAAATAAAAAAATATCTATATAAATATATAAAAACGTTTGTGCATTTGTTTGTAACGAATGATCTTCGGAACCATGAGTTGTCGAGGTAGAATTTACACCATAGGTTGGGTTCGAGTTCTTCTGTGTTTTTTTTAGCTTTAACCCCCTAGCTGGCGTTGGGGTCAAGTTATAAACAAAATTCTTATTTTCAGCGCGATTTGACTGCAATTCAGAATGTATGTATCTTTCGTCATAAGAAATTTTTGTATGTATAAATGGACCCGATAGGTGGCGCTGTAAGAATGTACATATATGTGTGTTAGATGCCAAACATTTTTTTATTGGACCCGGTAGATGGCGCTGTCGTTCGAAAAATAATGAGTTGTCAAATTTATATAAATTTTATAAGTTACAAAATGCACAAACGTTTTTATATATAAATATTCTAACCAAAAAAGAAGGAAAAAGCCGCTACATTATTGCATGGTGGTCGTACAGCTCATTCAGCACTCAAATCACCGTTAAACGTACAAACAAATGAGAATGCCGTCTGTAATATCAAAAAACATTCCGGTATGGCAAAAGTTCTGCAAAAATGCAGTACATATTATTATTTGGAATGAATGTACCATGGCTCACAAACATTCCTTAGAAGCATTACATAGAACTTTAAAAGATTTGAAAGGCAATGAAAGACTTTTTGGTGGAGCTCTCATTTTGTTATCTGGAGATCTTCCTCAAACATTTAGGTATATACAGATTCTAAATAAAATAAAAAATTCATTAGGGCAAAACAACGTTTGCCGGGTCCAGCTAGTATAAATATATAAAAATATATATATATAAATAATTATTTTGATATGTTCCTAATGACCAGTGATTGTAATTACTTGTTGTGATATTAAGCTTCCTATGGTCGTCCTAAGCAGGAATAATTAAAACAAATATGCTGTAATTTTGTTTTCTGTCTGCGACGTTTCGACACTATGGTTGGTGTCCTCATCAGGCGTCTAATTTTATTTAATAATAATTAAGAATATACATTTATTATCACTTAACAAATTTATGTGAATTTTTTTTATAAAATAATTGTTACCTTAATAGTATTATTACACACTTAATCTAAATTTTACATTTTAATTTTATTTATTAAGTACTAAATTGTACGTGTTACTAATGTGATCACTGTCTTCTTTAATGTTTACTGTTTTGTCAATATGTTTCTTAATATGCAAACTTTCAAGTGTTATTCTTTTATTTGTTTTTGTCTCTCTTTCCAAGACTTTGATGTTGTCAAAATCAAAGTTGTGTTTATTGTCAAATGCATGTTGAGAGAGAGCTGTTGTTGTTATTCCTTTCTCAACTGTTCGTTTATGTTCTTTCAACCTAATCTCTAATTGTCTTTTCGTTTGTCCAATATATATTCTGTTACATTGTTGGTGGACATTACCATTGCATTTTATTTGGTATACTACATTGTGTTGTTTGTGTAAGTCTGTTTTCGTTTTTTGGGTGTTAAAAAGCTTATTCAATGTTTGATTTGGCTTCGAAGCTATTTTAATAGTTTCAGTGTTGATCAGATTTGTTATGTTTTTCCTATTCGTTATTGTTGGTAAATATGGTATAGTGGCAAAGGTCGTTTTTTGTCCGTTAACTGAGTTAGATATTGCGTTGTTATTTTGTGTGTTATTATTTTGGGTTTCATTTATTACTGTGGAAATTAATTTGTTAATATATTTAATAGGATAATTATTTTTAGTCAAAATTGTTCTTAGTTTCTTTATGTTATCTTTTAGGAAAATGTTATCACTAATGTTTATTGCTGTTTTTATAAGATTTTTTGCTGTGTTTTTCTTCTGTATAGGGTCGTGGTAATAAATGAAACCCAAAATAATAACACACAAAATAACAACGCAATATCTAACTCAGTTAACGGACAAAAAACGACCTTTGCCACTATACCATATTTACCAACAATAACGAATAGGAAAAACATAACAAATCTGATCAACACTGAAACTATTAAAATAGCTTCGAAGCCAAATCAAACATTGAATAAGCTTTTTAACACCCAAAAAACGAAAACAGACTTACACAAACAACACAATGTAGTATACCAAATAAAATGCAATGGTAATGTCCACCAACAATGTAACAGAATATATATTGGACAAACGAAAAGACAATTAGAGATT